>OY804585.1:57123057-57558508 GCA_963680875.1 Bathymodiolus brooksi | reverse complement strand
TTATCGTGGTTAATCGAGAAGCAACAAAAACTATTTTAGGTTTTGCTACTTAATTTATCGTGGTTAGTCGAGAAGCAACAAATAACTATTTTAGTTTTTGCTACTTAATTTATCGTGGTTAGTCGAGAAGCAACAAATAACTATTTTAGTTTTTGCTACTTAATTTATCGTGGTTAGTCGAGAAGCAACAAAAACTATTTTAGGTTTTGCTACTTAATTTATCGTGGTTAGTCGAGAAGCAACAAAAACTATTTTAGGTTTTGCTACTTAATTTATCGTGGTTAGTCGAGAAGCAACACATAACTATTTTAGGTTTTGCTACTTAATTTATCGTGGTTAGTCGAGAAGCAACAAAAACTATTTTAGGTTTTGCTACTTAATTTATCGTGGTTAGTCGAGAAGCAACACATAACTATTTTAGGTTTTGCTACTTAATTTATCGTGGTTAGTCGAGAAGCAACAAATAACTATTTTAGGTTTTGCTACTTAATTTATCGTGGTTAGTCGAGAAGAAACAAAAATTATTTTAGGTTTTGCTACTTAATTTATCGTGGTTAGTCGAGAAGCAACAAAAACTATTTAAGGTTTTGCTACTTAATTTATCGTGGTTAATCGAGAAGCAAGAAAAACTATTTTAGGTTTTGCTACTTAATTTATCGTGGTTAGTCGAGAAGCAACAAATAACTATTTTAGTTTTTGCTACTTAATTTATCGTGGTTAGTCGAGAAGCAACAAATAACTATTTTAGTTTTTGCTACTTAATTTATCGTGGTTAGTCGAGAAGCAACAAAAACTATTTTAGGTTTTGCTACTTAATTTATCGTGGTTAGTCGAGAAGCAACACATAACTATTTTAGGTTTTGCTACTTAATTTATCGTGGTTAGTCGAGAAGCAACAAATAACTATTTTAGTCTTTGCTACTTAATTTATCGTGGTTAGTAAAGAAGCAACAAAAACTATTTTAGGTTTTGCTACTTAATTTATCGTGGTTAGTCGAGAAGCAACAAAAACTATTTTAGGTTTTGCTACTTAATTTATCGTGGTTAGTCGAGAAGCAACACATAACTATTTTAGGTTTTGCTACTTAATTTATCGTGGTTAGTCGAGAAGCAACACATAACTATTTTAGGTTTTGCTACTTAATTTATCGTGGTTAGTCGAGAAGCAACAAAAATTATTTTAGGTTTTGCTACTTAATTTATCGTGGTTAGTCGAGAAGCAACAAAAACTATTTTAGGTTTTGCTACTTAATTTATCGTGGTTAGTCGAGAAGCAACAAATAACTATTTTAGGTTTTGCTACTTAATTTATCGTGGTTAGTCGAGAAGCAACAAAAACTATTTTAGGTTTTGCTACTTAATTTATCGTGGTTAATCGAGAAGCAACAAAAACTATTTTAGGTTTTGCTACTTAATTTATCGTGGTTAGTCGAGAAGCAACAAATAACTATTTTAGTTTTTGCTACTTAATTTATCGTGGTTAGTCGAGAAGCAACAAATAACTATTTTAGTTTTTGCTACTTAATTTATCGTGGTTAGTCGAGAAGCAACAAAAACTATTTTAGGTTTTGCTACTTAATTTATCGTGGTTAGTCGAGAAGCAACACAAAACTATTTTAGGTTTTGCTACTTAATTTATCGTGGTTAGTCGAGAAGCAACAAATAACTATTTTAGGTTTTGCTACTTAATTTATCGTGGTTAGTCGAGAAGCAACAAAAATTATTTTAGGTTTTGCTACTTAATTTATCGTGGTTAGTCGAGAAGCAACAAAAACTATTTTAGGTTTTGCTACTTAATTTATCGTGGTTAGTCGAGAAGCAACAAATAACTATTTTAGGTTTTGCTACTTAATTTATCGTGGTTAGTCGAGAAGCAACAAAAACTATTTAAGGTTTTGCTACTTAATTTATCGTGGTTAGTCGAGAAGCAACAAAAACTATTTTAGGTTTTGCTACTTAATTTATCGTGGTTAATCGAGAAGCAACAAAAACTATTTTAGGTTTTGCTACTTAATTTATCGTGGTTAGTCGAGAAGCAACAAATAACTATTTTAGTTTTTGCTACTTAATTTATCGTGGTTAGTCGAGAAGCAACAAATAACTATTTTAGTTTTTGCTACTTAATTTATCGTGGTTAGTCGAGAAGCAACAAAAACTATTTTAGGTTTTGCTACTTAATTTATCGTGGTTAGTCGAGAAGCAACAAAAACTATTTTAGGTTTTGCTACTTAATTTATCGTGGTTAGTCGAGAAGCAACACATAACTATTTTAGGTTTTGCTACTTAATTTATCGTGGTTAGTCGAGAAGCAACAAAAACTATTTTAGGTTTTGCTACTTAATTTATCGTGGTTAGTCGAGAAGCAACACATAACTATTTTAGGTTTTGCTACTTAATTTATCGTGGTTAGTCGAGAAGCAACAAATAACTATTTTAGGTTTTGCTACTTAATTTATCGTGGTTAGTCGAGAAGAAACAAAAATTATTTTAGGTTTTGCTACTTAATTTATCGTGGTTAGTCGAGAAGCAACAAAAACTATTTAAGGTTTTGCTACTTAATTTATCGTGGTTAATCGAGAAGCAAGAAAAACTATTTTAGGTTTTGCTACTTAATTTATCGTGGTTAGTCGAGAAGCAACAAATAACTATTTTAGTTTTTGCTACTTAATTTATCGTGGTTAGTCGAGAAGCAACAAATAACTATTTTAGTTTTTGCTACTTAATTTATCGTGGTTAGTCGAGAAGCAACAAAAACTATTTTAGGTTTTGCTACTTAATTTATCGTGGTTAGTCGAGAAGCAACACATAACTATTTTAGGTTTTGCTACTTAATTTATCGTGGTTAGTCGAGAAGCAACAAATAACTATTTTAGTCTTTGCTACTTAATTTATCGTGGTTAGTAAAGAAGCAACAAAAACTATTTTAGGTTTTGCTACTTAATTTATCGTGGTTAGTCGAGAAGCAACAAAAACTATTTTAGGTTTTGCTACTTAATTTATCGTGGTTAGTCGAGAAGCAACACATAACTATTTTAGGTTTTGCTACTTAATTTATCGTGGTTAGTCGAGAAGCAACAAATAACTATTTTAGGTTTTGCTACTTAATTTATCGTGGTTAGTCGAGAAGCAACAAAAATTATTTTAGGTTTTGCTACTTAATTTATCGTGGTTAGTCGAGAAGCAACAAAAACTATTTTAGGTTTTGCTACTTAATTTATCGTGGTTAGTCGAGAAGCAACAAATAACTATTTTAGGTTTTGCTACTTAATTTATCGTGGTTAGTTGAGAAGCAACAAAAACTATTTTAGGTTTTGCTACTTAATTTATCGTGGTTAATCGAGAAGCAACAAAAACTATTTTAGGTTTTGCTACTTAATTTATCGTGGTTAGTCGAGAAGAAACAAAAATTATTTTAGGTTTTGCTACTTAATTTATCGTGGTTAGTCGAGAAGCAACAAAAACTATTTAAGGTTTTGCTACTTAATTTATCGTGGTTAATCGAGAAGCAAGAAAAACTATTTTAGGTTTTGCTACTTAATTTATCGTGGTTAGTCGAGAAGCAACAAATAACTATTTTAGTTTTTGCTACTTAATTTATCGTGGTTAGTCGAGAAGCAACAAATAACTATTTTAGTTTTTGCTACTTAATTTATCGTGGTTAGTCGAGAAGCAACAAAAACTATTTTAGGTTTTGCTACTTAATTTATCGTGGTTAGTCGAGAAGCAACACATAACTATTTTAGGTTTTGCTACTTAATTTATCGTGGTTAGTCGAGAAGCAACAAATAACTATTTTAGTCTTTGCTACTTAATTTATCGTGGTTAGTAAAGAAGCAACAAAAACTATTTTAGGTTTTGCTACTTAATTTATCGTGGTTAGTCGAGAAGCAACAAAAACTATTTTAGGTTTTGCTACTTAATTTATCGTGGTTAGTCGAGAAGCAACACATAACTATTTTAGGTTTTGCTACTTAATTTATCGTGGTTAGTCGAGAAGCAACAAATAACTATTTTAGGTTTTGCTACTTAATTTATCGTGGTTAGTCGAGAAGCAACAAAAATTATTTTAGGTTTTGCTACTTAATTTATCGTGGTTAGTCGAGAAGCAACAAAAACTATTTTAGGTTTTGCTACTTAATTTATCGTGGTTAGTCGAGAAGCAACAAATAACTATTTTAGGTTTTGCTACTTAATTTATCGTGGTTAGTCGAGAAGCAACAAAAACTATTTTAGGTTTTGCTACTTAATTTATCGTGGTTAATCGAGAAGCAACAAAAACTATTTTAGGTTTTGCTACTTAATTTATCGTGGTTAGTCGAGAAGCAACAAATAACTATTTTAGTTTTTGCTACTTAATTTATCGTGGTTAGTCGAGAAGCAACAAATAACTATTTTAGTTTTTGCTACTTAATTTATCGTGGTTAGTCGAGAAGCAACAAAAACTATTTTAGGTTTTGCTACTTAATTTATCGTGGTTAGTCGAGAAGCAACACAAAACTATTTTAGGTTTTGCTACTTAATTTATCGTGGTTAGTCGAGAAGCAACAAATAACTATTTTAGGTTTTGCTACTTAATTTATCGTGGTTAGTCGAGAAGCAACAAAAATTATTTTAGGTTTTGCTACTTAATTTATCGTGGTTAGTCGAGAAGCAACAAAAACTATTTTAGGTTTTGCTACTTAATTTATCGTGGTTAGTCGAGAAGCAACAAATAACTATTTTAGGTTTTGCTACTTAATTTATCGTGGTTAGTCGAGAAGCAACAAAAACTATTTAAGGTTTTGCTACTTAATTTATCGTGGTTAGTCGAGAAGCAACAAAAACTATTTTAGGTTTTGCTACTTAATTTATCGTGGTTAATCGAGAAGCAACAAAAACTATTTTAGGTTTTGCTACTTAATTTATCGTGGTTAGTCGAGAAGCAACAAATAACTATTTTAGTTTTTGCTACTTAATTTATCGTGGTTAGTCGAGAAGCAACAAATAACTATTTTAGTTTTTGCTACTTAATTTATCGTGGTTAGTCGAGAAGCAACAAAAACTATTTTAGGTTTTGCTACTTAATTTATCGTGGTTAGTCGAGAAGCAACAAAAACTATTTTAGGTTTTGCTACTTAATTTATCGTGGTTAGTCGAGAAGCAACACATAACTATTTTAGGTTTTGCTACTTAATTTATCGTGGTTAGTCGAGAAGCAACAAAAACTATTTTAGGTTTTGCTACTTAATTTATCGTGGTTAGTCGAGAAGCAACACATAACTATTTTAGGTTTTGCTACTTAATTTATCGTGGTTAGTCGAGAAGCAACAAATAACTATTTTAGGTTTTGCTACTTAATTTATCGTGGTTAGTCGAGAAGAAACAAAAATTATTTTAGGTTTTGCTACTTAATTTATCGTGGTTAGTCGAGAAGCAACAAAAACTATTTAAGGTTTTGCTACTTAATTTATCGTGGTTAATCGAGAAGCAAGAAAAACTATTTTAGGTTTTGCTACTTAATTTATCGTGGTTAGTCGAGAAGCAACAAATAACTATTTTAGTTTTTGCTACTTAATTTATCGTGGTTAGTCGAGAAGCAACAAATAACTATTTTAGTTTTTGCTACTTAATTTATCGTGGTTAGTCGAGAAGCAACAAAAACTATTTTAGGTTTTGCTACTTAATTTATCGTGGTTAGTCGAGAAGCAACACATAACTATTTTAGGTTTTGCTACTTAATTTATCGTGGTTAGTCGAGAAGCAACAAATAACTATTTTAGTCTTTGCTACTTAATTTATCGTGGTTAGTAAAGAAGCAACAAAAACTATTTTAGGTTTTGCTACTTAATTTATCGTGGTTAGTCGAGAAGCAACAAAAACTATTTTAGGTTTTGCTACTTAATTTATCGTGGTTAGTCGAGAAGCAACACATAACTATTTTAGGTTTTGCTACTTAATTTATCGTGGTTAGTCGAGAAGCAACAAATAACTATTTTAGGTTTTGCTACTTAATTTATCGTGGTTAGTCGAGAAGCAACAAAAATTATTTTAGGTTTTGCTACTTAATTTATCGTGGTTAGTCGAGAAGCAACAAAAACTATTTTAGGTTTTGCTACTTAATTTATCGTGGTTAGTCGAGAAGCAACAAATAACTATTTTAGGTTTTGCTACTTAATTTATCGTGGTTAGTCGAGAAGCAACAAAAACTATTTTAGGTTTTGCTACTTAATTTATCGTGGTTAGTCGAGAAGCAACACATAACTATTTTAGGTTTTGCTACTTAATTTATCGTGGTTAGTCGAGAAGCAACAAATAACTATTTTAGGTTTTGCTACTTAATTTATCGTGGTTAGTCGAGAAGCAACAAAAATTATTTTAGGTTTTGCTACTTAATTTATCGTGGTTAGTCGAGAAGCAACAAAAACTATTTTAGGTTTTGCTACTTAATTTATCGTGGTTAGTCGAGAAGCAACAAATAACTATTTTAGGTTTTGCTACTTAATTTATCGTGGTTAGTCGAGAAGCAACAAAAACTATTTTAGGTTTTGCTACTTAATTTATCGTGGTTAATCGAGAAGCAACAAAAACTATTTTAGGTTTTGCTACTTAATTTATCGTGGTTAGTCGAGAAGCAACAAATAACTATTTTAGTTTTTGCTACTTAATTTATCGTGGTTAGTCGAGAAGCAACAAATAACTATTTTAGTTTTTGCTACTTAATTTATCGTGGTTAGTCGAGAAGCAACAAAAACTATTTTAGGTTTTGCTACTTAATTTATCGTGGTTAGTCGAGAAGCAACACAAAACTATTTTAGGTTTTGCTACTTAATTTATCGTGGTTAGTCGAGAAGCAACAAATAACTATTTTAGGTTTTGCTACTTAATTTATCGTGGTTAGTCGAGAAGCAACAAAAATTATTTTAGGTTTTGCTACTTAATTTATCGTGGTTAGTCGAGAAGCAACAAAAACTATTTTAGGTTTTGCTACTTAATTTATCGTGGTTAGTCGAGAAGCAACAAATAACTATTTTAGGTTTTGCTACTTAATTTATCGTGGTTAGTCGAGAAGCAACAAAAACTATTTAAGGTTTTGCTACTTAATTTATCGTGGTTAATCGAGAAGCAAGAAAAACTATTTTAGGTTTTGCTACTTAATTTATCGTGGTTAGTCGAGAAGCAACAAAAACTATTTTAGGTTTTGCTACTTTATTTATCGTGGTTAGTCGAGAAGCAACAAATAACTATTTTAGTCTTTGCTACTTAATTTATCGTGGTTAGTCAAGAAGCAACAAAAACTATTTTAGGTTTTGCTACTTAATTTATCGTGGTTAGTCGAGAAGCAACAAAAACTATTTTAGGTTTTGCTACTTAATTTATCGTGGTTAGTCGAGAAGCAACACATAACTATTTTAGGTTTTGCTACTTAATTTATCGTGGTTAGTCGAGAAGCAACAAATAACTATTTTAGGTTTTGCTACTTAATTTATCGTGGTTAGTCGAGAAGCAACAAAAATTATTTTAGGTTTTGCTACTTAATTTATCGTGGTTAGTCGAGAAGCAACAAAAACTATTTTAGGTTTTGCTACTTAATTTATCGTGGTTAGTCGAGAAGCAACAAATAACTATTTTAGGTTTTGCTACTTAATTTATCGTGGTTAGTCGAGAAGCAACAAAAACTATTTTAGGTTTTGCTACTTAATTTATCGTGGTTAATCGAGAAGCAACAAAAACTATTTTAGGTTTTGCTACTTAATTTATCGTGGTTAGTCGAGAAGCAACAAATAACTATTTTAGTTTTTGCTACTTAATTTATCGTGGTTAGTCGAGAAGCAACAAATAACTATTTTAGTTTTTGCTACTTAATTTATCGTGGTTAGTCGAGAAGCAACAAAAACTATTTTAGGTTTTGCTACTTAATTTATCGTGGTTAGTCGAGAAGCAACAAAAACTATTTTAGGTTTTGCTACTTAATTTATCGTGGTTAGTCGAGAAGCAACAAATAACTATTTTAGGTTTTGCTACTTAATTTATCGTGGTTAGTCGAGAAGCAACAAAAACTATTTTAGGTTTTGCTACTTAATTTATCGTGGTTAGTCGAGAAGCAACACATAACTATTTTAGGTTTTGCTACTTAATTTATCGTGGTTAGTCGAGAAGCAACAAAAATTATTTTAGGTTTTGCTACTTAATTTATCGTGGTTAGTCGAGAAGCAACAAAAACTATTTTAGGTTTTGCTACTTAATTTATCGTGGTTAGTCGAGAAGCAACAAAAACTATTTAAGGTTTTGCTACTTAATTTATCGTGGTTAATCGAGAAGCAAGAAAAACTATTTTAGGTTTTGCTACTTAATTTATCGTGGTTAGTCGAGAAGCAACAAATAACTATTTTAGTTTTTGCTACTTAATTTATCGTGGTTAGTCGAGAAGCAACAAATAACTATTTTAGTTTTTGCTACTTAATTTATCGTGGTTAGTCGAGAAGCAACAAATAACTATTTTAGTTTTTGCTACTTAATTTATCGTGGTTAGTCGAGAAGCAACAAAAACTATTTTAGGTTTTGCTACTTAATTTATCGTGGTTAGTCGAGAAGCAACAAAAACTATTTTAGGTTTTGCTACTTAATTTATCGTGGTTAGTCGAGAAGGAACACATAACTATTTTAGGTTTTGCTACTTAATTTATCGTGGTTAGTCGAGAAGCAACAAATAACTATTTAGGTTTTGCTACTTAATTTATCGTGGTTAGTCGAGAAGCAACAAAAATTATTTTAGGTTTTGCTACTTAATTTATCGTGGTTAGTCGAGAAGCAACAAAAACTATTTTAGGTTTTGCTACTTAATTTATCGTGGTTAGTCGAGAAGCAACAAATAACTATTTTAGGTTTTGCTACTTAATTTATCGTGGTTAGTCGAGAAGCAACAAAAACTATTTTAGGTTTTGCTACTTAATTTATCGTGGTTAATCGAGAAGCAACAAAAACTATTTTAGGTTTTGCTACTTAATTTATCGTGGTTAGTCGAGAAGCAACAAATAACTATTTTAGTTTTTGCTACTTAATTTATCGTGGTTAGTCGAGAAGCAACAAATAACTATTTTAGTTTTTGCTACTTAATTTATCGTGGTTAGTCGAGAAGCAACAAAAACTATTTTAGGTTTTGCTACTTAATTTATCGTGGTTAGTCGAGAAGCAACACAAAACTATTTTAGGTTTTGCTACTTAATTTATCGTGGTTAGTCGAGAAGCAACAAATAACTATTTTAGGTTTTGCTACTTAATTTATCGTGGTTAGTCGAGAAGCAACAAAAATTATTTTAGGTTTTGCTACTTAATTTATCGTGGTTAGTCGAGAAGCAACAAAAACTATTTTAGGTTTTGCTACTTAATTTATCGTGGTTAGTCGAGAAGCAACAAATAACTATTTTAGGTTTTGCTACTTAATTTATCGTGGTTAGTCGAGAAGCAAGAAAAACTATTTAAGGTTTTGCTACTTAATTTATCGTGGTTAATCGAGAAGCAAGAAAAACTATTTTAGGTTTTGCTACTTAATTTATCGTGGTTAGTCGAGAAGCAACAAATAACTATTTTAGTTTTTGCTACTTAATTTATCGTGGTTAGTCGAGAAGCAACAAATAACTATTTTAGTTTTTGCTACTTAATTTATCGTGGTTAGTCGAGAAGCAACAAATAACTATTTTAGTTTTTGCTACTTAATTTATCGTGGTTAGTCGAGAAGCAACAAAAACTATTTTAGGTTTTGCTACTTAATTTATCGTGGTTAGTCGAGAAGCAACACATAACTATTTTAGGTTTTGCTACTTAATTTATCGTGGTTAGTCGAGAAGCAACAAATAACTATTTTAGGTTTTGCTACTTAATTTATCGTGGTTAGTCGAGAAGCAACAAAAATTATTTTAGGTTTTGCTACTTAATTTATCGTGGTTAGTCGAGAAGCAACAAAAACTATTTTAGGTTTTGCTACTTAATTTATCGTGGTTAGTCGAGAAGCAACAAAAACTATTTAAGGTTTTGCTACTTAATTTATCGTGGTTAATCGAGAAGCAAGAAATAACTATTTTAGTTTTTGCTACTTAATTTATCGTGGTTAGTCGAGAAGCAACAAATAACTATTTTAGTTTTTGCTACTTAATTTATCGTGGTTAGTCGAGAAGCAACAAAAACTATTTTAGGTTTTGCTACTTAATTTATCGTGGTTAGTCGAGAAGCAACACATAACTATTTTAGGTTTTGCTACTTAATTTATCGTGGTTAGTCGAGAAGCAACAAAAACTATTTTAGGTTTTGCTACTTAATTTATCGTGGTTAATCGAGAAGCAACAAAAACTATTTTAGGTTTTGCTACTTAATTTATCGTGGTTAGTCGAGAAGCAACAAATAACTATTTTAGTTTTTGCTACTTAATTTATCGTGGTTAGTCGAGAAGCAACAAATAACTATTTTAGTTTTTGCTACTTAATTTATCGTGGTTAGTCGAGAAGCAACAAAAACTATTTTAGGTTTTGCTACTTAATTTATCGTGGTTAGTCGAGAAGCAACACATAACTATTTTAGGTTTTGCTACTTAATTCATCGTGGTTAGTCGAGAAGCAACAAATAACTATCTTAGGTTTTGCTACTTAATTTATCGTGGTTAGTCGAGAAGCAACAAAAATTATTTTAGGTTTTGCTACTTAATTTATCGTGGTTAGTCGAGAAGCAACAAAAACTATTTTAGGTTTTGCTACTTAATTTATCGTGGTTAGTCGAGAAGCAACAAAAACTATTTAAGGTTTTGCTACTTAATTTATCGTGGTTAATCGAGAAGCAAGAAAAACTATTTTAGGTTTTGCTACTTAATTTATCGTGGTTAGTCGAGAAGCAACAAATAACTATTTTAGTTTTTGCTACTTAATTTATCGTGGTTAGTCGAGAAGCAACAAATAACTATTTTAGTTTTTGCTACTTAATTTATCGTGGTTAGTCGAGAAGCAACAAATAACTATTTTAGTTTTTGCTACTTAATTTATCGTGGTTAGTCGAGAAGCAACAAAAACTATTTTAGGTTTTGCTACTTAATTTATCGTGGTTAGTCGAGAAGCAACAAAAACTATTTTAGGTTTTGCTACTTAATTTATCGTGGTTAGTCGAGAAGCAACAAATAACTATTTTAGTCTTTGCTACTTAATTTATCGTGGTTAGTCAAGAAGCAACAAAAACTATTTTAGGTTTTGCTACTTAATTTATCGTGGTTAGTCGAGAAGCAACAAAAACTATTTTAGGTTTTGCTACTTAATTTATCGTGGTTAGTCGAGAAGCAACACATAACTATTTTAGGTTTTGCTACTTAATTTATCGTGGTTAGTCGAGAAGCAACAAATAACTATTTTAGGTTTTGCTACTTAATTTATCGTGGTTAGTCGAGAAGCAACAAAAATTATTTTAGGTTTTGCTACTTAATTTATCGTGGTTAGTCGAGAAGCAACAAAAACTATTTTAGGTTTTGCTACTTAATTTATCGTGGTTAGTCGAGAAGCAACAAATAACTATTTTAGGTTTTGCTACTTAATTTATCGTGGTTAGTCGAGAAGCAACAAAAACTATTTTAGGTTTTGCTACTTAATTTATCGTGGTTAATCGAGAAGCAACAAAAACTATTTTAGGTTTTGCTACTTAATTTATCGTGGTTAGTCGAGAAGCAACAAATAACTATTTTAGTTTTTGCTACTTAATTTATCGTGGTTAGTCGAGAAGCAACAAATAACTATTTTAGTTTTTGCTACTTAATTTATCGTGGTTAGTCGAGAAGCAACAAAAACTATTTTAGGTTTTGCTACTTAATTTATCGTGGTTAGTCGAGAAGC
The DNA here is from genome assembly GCA_963680875.1 of Bathymodiolus brooksi. Classification (NCBI taxonomy): domain Eukaryota; kingdom Metazoa; phylum Mollusca; class Bivalvia; order Mytilida; family Modiolidae; genus Bathymodiolus; species Bathymodiolus brooksi. The sequence goes on along the minus strand of OY804585.1, from coordinate 57,546,668 downwards.
AACAAAAACTATTTTAGGTTTTGCTACTTAATTTATCGTGGTTAGTCGAGAAGCAACACATAACTATTTTAGGTTTTGCTACTTAATTTATCGTGGTTAGTCGAGAAGCAACAAAAACTATTTTAGGTTTTGCTACTTAATTTATCGTGGTTAGTCGAGAAGCAACACATAACTATTTTAGGTTTTGCTACTTAATTTATCGTGGTTAGTCGAGAAGCAACAAATAACTATTTTAGGTTTTGCTACTTAATTTATCGTGGTTAGTCGAGAAGAAACAAAAATTATTTTAGGTTTTGCTACTTAATTTATCGTGGTTAGTCGAGAAGCAACAAAAACTATTTAAGGTTTTGCTACTTAATTTATCGTGGTTAATCGAGAAGCAAGAAAAACTATTTTAGGTTTTGCTACTTAATTTATCGTGGTTAGTCGAGAAGCAACAAATAACTATTTTAGTTTTTGCTACTTAATTTATCGTGGTTAGTCGAGAAGCAACAAATAACTATTTTAGTTTTTGCTACTTAATTTATCGTGGTTAGTCGAGAAGCAACAAAAACTATTTTAGGTTTTGCTACTTAATTTATCGTGGTTAGTCGAGAAGCAACACATAACTATTTTAGGTTTTGCTACTTAATTTATCGTGGTTAGTCGAGAAGCAACAAATAACTATTTTAGTCTTTGCTACTTAATATATCGTGGTTAGTAAAGAAGCAACAAAAACTATTTTAGGTTTTGCTACTTAATTTATCGTGGTTAGTCGAGAAGCAACAAAAACTATTTTAGGTTTTGCTACTTAATTTATCGTGGTTAGTCGAGAAGCAACACATAACTATTTTAGGTTTTGCTACTTAATTTATCGTGGTTAGTCGAGAAGCAACAAATAACTATTTTAGGTTTTGCTACTTAATTTATCGTGGTTAGTCGAGAAGCAACAAAAATTATTTTAGGTTTTGCTACTTAATTTATCGTGGTTAGTCGAGAAGCAACAAAAACTATTTTAGGTTTTGCTACTTAATTTATCGTGGTTAGTCGAGAAGCAACAAATAACTATTTTAGGTTTTGCTACTTAATTTATCGTGGTTAGTCGAGAAGCAACAAAAACTATTTTAGGTTTTGCTACTTAATTTATCGTGGTTAATCGAGAAGCAACAAAAACTATTTTAGGTTTTGCTACTTAATTTATCGTGGTTAGTCGAGAAGCAACAAATAACTATTTTAGTTTTTGCTACTTAATTTATCGTGGTTAGTCGAGAAGCAACAAATAACTATTTTAGTTTTTGCTACTTAATTTATCGTGGTTAGTCGAGAAGCAACAAAAACTATTTTAGGTTTTGCTACTTAATTTATCGTGGTTAGTCGAGAAGCAACACAAAACTATTTTAGGTTTTGCTACTTAATTTATCGTGGTTAGTCGAGAAGCAACAAATAACTATTTTAGGTTTTGCTACTTAATTTATCGTGGTTAGTCGAGAAGCAACAAAAATTATTTTAGGTTTTGCTACTTAATTTATCGTGGTTAGTCGAGAAGCAACAAAAACTATTTTAGGTTTTGCTACTTAATTTATCGTGGTTAGTCGAGAAGCAACAAATAACTATTTTAGGTTTTGCTACTTAATTTATCGTGGTTAGTCGAGAAGCAACAAAAACTATTTAAGGTTTTGCTACTTAATTTATCGTGGTTAATCGAGAAGCAAGAAAAACTATTTTAGGTTTTGCTACTTAATTTATCGTGGTTAGTCGAGAAGCAACAAATAACTATTTGAGTTTTTGCTACTTAATTTATCGTGGTTAGTCGAGAAGCAACAAATAACTATTTTAGTTTTTGCTACTTAATTTATCGTGGTTAGTCGAGAAGCAACAAATAACTATTTTAGTTTTTGCTACTTAATTTATCGTGGTTAGTCGAGAAGCAACAAAAACTATTTTAGGTTTTGCTACTTAATTTATCGTGGTTAGTCGAGAAGCAACAAAAACTATTTTAGGTTTTGCTACTTAATTTATCGTGGTTAGTCGAGAAGCAACAAATAACTATTTTAGTCTTTGCTACTTAATTTATCGTGGTTAGTCAAGAAGCAACAAAAACTATTTTAGGTTTTGCTACTTAATTTATCGTGGTTAGTCGAGAAGCAACAAAAACTATTTTAGGTTTTGCTACTTAATTTATCGTGGTTAGTCGAGAAGCAACACATAACTATTTTAGGTTTTGCTACTTAATTTATCGTGGTTAGTCGAGAAGCAACAAATAACTATTTTAGGTTTTGCTACTTAATTTATCGTGGTTAGTCGAGAAGCAACAAAAATTATTTTAGGTTTTGCTACTTAATTTATCGTGGTTAGTCGAGAAGCAACAAAAACTATTTTAGGTTTTGCTACTTAATTTATCGTGGTTAGTCGAGAAGCAACAAATAACTATTTTAGGTTTTGCTACTTAATTTATCGTGGTTAGTCGAGAAGCAACAAAAACTATTTTAGGTTTTGCTACTTAATTTATCGTGGTTAATCGAGAAGCAACAAAAACTATTTTAGGTTTTGCTACTTAATTTATCGTGGTTAGTCGAGAAGCAACACATAACTATTTTAGGTTTTGCTACTTAATTTATCGTGGTTAGTCGAGAAGCAACAAAAATTATTTTAGGTTTTGCTACTTAATTTATCGTGGTTAGTCGAGAAGCAACAAAAACTATTTTAGGTTTTGCTACTTAATTTATCGTGGTTAGTCGAGAAGCAACAAAAATTATTTTAGGTTTTGCTACTTAATTTATCGTGGTTAGTCGAGAAGCAACAAAAACTATTTTAGGTTTTGCTACTTAATTTATCGTGGTTAGTCGAGAAGCAACAAAAACTATTTTAGGTTTTGCTACTTAATTTATCGTGGTTAGTCGAGAAGCAACACATAACTATTTTAGGTTTTGCTACTTAATTTATCGTGGTTAGTCGAGAAGCAACAAATAACTATTTTAGTCTTTGCTACTTAATTTATCGTGGTTAGTAAAGAAGCAACAAAAACTATTTTAGGTTTTGCTACTTAATTTATCGTGGTTAGTCGAGAAGCAACAAAAACTATTTTAGGTTTTGCTACTTAATTTATCGTGGTTAGTCGAGAAGCAACACATAACTATTTTAGGTTTTGTTACTTAATTTATCGTGGTTAGTCGAGAAGCAACAAATAACTATTTTAGGTTTTGCTACTTAATTTATCGTGGTTAGTCGAGAAGCAACAAAAATTATTTTAGGTTTTGCTACTTAATTTATCGTGGTTAGTCGAGAAGCAACAAAAACTATTTTAGGTTTTGCTACTTAATTTATCGTGGTTAGTCGAGAAGCAACAAATAACTATTTTAGGTTTTGCTACTTAATTTATCGTGGTTAGTCGAGAAGCAACAAAAACTATTTTAGGTTTTGCTACTTAATTTATCGTGGTTAATCGAGAAGCAACAAAAACTATTTTAGGTTTTGCTACTTAATTTATCGTGGTTAGTCGAGAAGCAACAAATAACTATTTTAGTTTTTGCTACTTAATTTATCGTGGTTAGTCGAGAAGCAACAAATAACTATTTTAGTTTTTGCTACTTAATTTATCGTGGTTAGTCGAGAAGCAACAAAAACTATTTTAGGTTTTGCTACTTAATTTATCGTGGTTAGTCGAGAAGCAACACAAAACTATTTTAGGTTTTGCTACTTAATTTATCGTGGTTAGTCGAGAAGCAACAAATAACTATTTTAGGTTTTGCTACTTAATTTATCGTGGTTAGTCGAGAAGCAACAAAACTTATTTTAGGTTTTGCTACTTAATTTATCGTGGTTAGTCGAGAAGCAACAAAAACTATTTTAGGTTTTGCTACTTAATTTATCGTGGTTAGTCGAGAAGCAACAAATAACTATTTTAGGTTTTGCTACTTAATTTATCGTGGTTAGTCGAGAAGCAACAAAAACTATTTAAGGTTTTGCTACTTAATTTATCGTGGTTAGTCGAGAAGCAACAAAAACTATTTAAGGTTTTGCTACTTAATTTATCGTGGTTAATCGAGAAGCAAGAAAAACTATTTTAGGTTTTGCTACTTAATTTATCGTGGTTAGTCGAGAAGCAACAAAAACTATTTTAGGTTTTGCTACTTTATTTATCGTGGTTAGTCGAGAAGCAACAAATAACTATTTTAGTCTTTGCTACTTAATTTATCGTGGTTAGTCAAGAAGCAACAAATAACTATTTTAGGTTTTGCTACTTAATTTATCGTGGTTAGTCGAGAAGCAACAAATAACTATTTTAGGTTTTGCTACTTAATTTATCGTGGTTAGTCGAGAAGCAACAAATAACTATTTTAGGTTTTGCTACTTAATTTATCGTGGTTAGTCGAGAAGCAACAAAAATTATTTTAGGTTTTGCTACTTAATTTATCGTGGTTAGTCGAGAAGCAACAAAAACTATTTTAGGTTTTGCTACTTAATTTATCGTGGTTAGTCGAGAAGCAACAAATAACTATTTTAGGTTTTGCTACTTAATTTATCGTGGTTAGTCGAGAAGCAACACATAACTATTTTAGTTTTTGCTACTTATTTTATCGTGGTTAATCGAGAAGCAAGAAAAACTATTTTAGGTTTTGCTACTTAATTTATCGTGGTTAGTCGAGAAGCAACAAATAACTATTTTAGTTTTTGCTACTTAATTTATCGTGGTTAGTCGAGAAGCAACAAATAACTATTTTAGTTTTTGCTACTTAATTTATCGTGGTTAGTCGAGAAGCAACAAATAACTATTTTAGTTTTTGCTACTTAATTTATCGTGGTTAGTCGAGAAGCAACAAAAACTATTTTAGGTTTTGCTACTTAATTTATCGTGGTTAGTCGAGAAGCAACAAAAACTATTTTAGGTTTTGCTACTTAATTTATCGTGGTTAGTCGAGAAGCAACAAATAACTATTTTAGTCTTTGCTACTTAATTTATCGTGGTTAGTCAAGAAGCAACAAAAACTATTTTAGGTTTTGCTACTTAATTTATCGTGGTTAGTCGAGAAGCAACAAAAACTATTTTAGGTTTTGCTACTTAATTTATCGTGGTTAGTCGAGAAGCAACACATAACTATTTTAGGTTTTACTACTTAATTTATCGTGGTTAGTCGAGAAGCAACAAATAACTATTTTAGGTTTTGCTACTTAATTTATCGTGGTTAGTCGAGAAGCAACAAAAATTATTTTAGGTTTTGCTACTTAATTTATCGTGGTTAGTCGAGAAGCAACAAAAACTATTTTAGGTTTTGCTACTTAATTTATCGTGGTTAGTCGAGAAGCAACAAATAACTATTTTAGGTTTTGCTACTTAATTTATCGTGGTTAGTCGAGAAGCAACAAAAACTATTTTAGGTTTTGCTACTTAATTTATCGTGGTTAATCGAGAAGCAACAAAAACTATTTTAGGTTTTGCTACTTAATTTATCGTGGTTAGTCGAGAAGCAACACATAACTATTTTAGGTTTTGCTACTTAATTTATCGTGGTTAGTCGAGAAGCAACAAAAATTATTTTAGGTTTTGCTACTTAATTTATCGTGGTTAGTCGAGAAGCAACAAAAACTATTTTAGGTTTTGCTACTTAATTTATCGTGGTTAGTCGAGAAGCAACAAAAATTATTTTAGGTTTTGCTACTTAATTTATCGTGGTTAGTCGAGAAGCAACAAAAATTATTTTAGGTTTTGCTACTTAATTTATCGTGGTTAGTCGAGAAGCAACAAAAACTATTTTAGGTTTTACTACTTAATTTATCGTGGTTAGTCGAGAAGCAACAAAAACTATTTAAGGTTTTGCTACTTAATTTATCGTGGTTAATCGAGAAGCAAGAAAAACTATTTTAGGTTTTGCTACTTAATTTATCGTGGTTAGTCGAGAAGCAACAAATAACTATTTTAGTTTTTGCTACTTAATTTATCGTGGTTAGTCGAGAAGCAACAAATAACTATTTTAGTTTTTGCTACTTAATTTATCGTGGTTAGTCGAGAAGCAACAAATAACTATTTTAGTTTTTGCTACTTAATTTATCGTGGTTAGTCGAGAAGCAACAAAAACTATTTTAGGTTTTGCTACTTAATTTATCGTGGTTAGTCGAGAAGCAACAAAAACTATTTTAGGTTTTGCTACTTAATTTATCGTGGTTAGTCGAGAAGCAACAAATAACTATTTTAGTCTTTGCTACTTAATTTATCGTGGTTAGTCAAGAAGCAACAAAAACTATTTTAGGTTTTGCTACTTAATTTATCGTGGTTAGTCGAGAAGCAACAAAAACTATTTTAGGTTTTGCTACTTAATTTATCGTGGTTAGTCGAGAAGCAACACATAACTATTTTAGGTTTTGCTACTTAATTTATCGTGGTTAGTCGAGAAGCAACAAATAACTATTTTAGGTTTTGCTACTTAATTTATCGTGGTTAGTCGAGAAGCAACAAAAATTATTTTAGGTTTTGCTACTTAATTTATCGTGGTTAGTCGAGAAGCAACAAAAACTATTTTAGGTTTTGCTACTTAATTTATCGTGGTTAGTCGAGAAGCAACAAATAACTATTTTAGGTTTTGCTACTTAATTTATCGTGGTTAGTCGAGAAGCAACAAAAACTATTTTAGGTTTTGCTACTTAATTTATCGTGGTTAATCGAGAAGCAACAAAAACTATTTTAGGTTTTGCTACTTAATTTATCGTGGTTAGTCGAGAAGCAACAAATAACTATTTTAGTTTTTGCTACTTAATTTATCGTGGTTAGTCGAGAAGCAACAAATAACTATTTTAGTTTTTGCTACTTAATTTATCGTGGTTAGTCGAGAAGCAACAAAAACTATTTTAGGTTTTGCTACTTAATTTATCGTGGTTAGTCGAGAAGCAACAAAAACTATTTTAGGTTTTGCTACTTAATTTATCGTGGTTAGTCGAGAAGCAACACATAACTATTTTAGGTTTTGCTACTTAATTTATCGTGGTTAGTCGAGAAGCAACAAAAACTATTTTAGGTTTTGCTACTTAATTTATCGTGGTTAGTCGAGAAGCAACACATAACTATTTTAGGTTTTGCTACTTAATTTATCGTGGTTAGTCGAGAAGCAACAAATAACTATTTTAGGTTTTGCTACTTAATTTATCGTGGTTAGTCGAGAAGCAACAAAAACTATTTTAGGTTTTGCTACTTAATTTATCGTGGTTAGTCGAGAAGCAACAAAAACTATTTAAGGTTTTGCTACTTAATTTATCGTGGTTAATCGAGAAGCAAGAAAAACTATTTTAGGTTTTGCTACTTAATTTATCGTGGTTAGTCGAGAAGCAACAAATAACTATTTTAGTTTTTGCTACTTAATTTATCGTGGTTAGTCGAGAAGCAACAAATAACTATTTTAGTTTTTGCTACTTAATTTATCGTGGTTAGTCGAGAAGCAACAAAAACTATTTTAGGTTTTGCTACTTAATTTATCGTGGTTAGTCGAGAAGCAACACATAACTATTTTAGGTTTTGCTACTTAATTTATCGTGGTTAGTCGAGAAGCAACAAATAACTATTTTAGTCTTTGCTACTTAATTTATCGTGGTTAGTCAAGAAGCAACAAAAACTATTTTAGGTTTTGCTACTTAATTTATCGTGGTTAGTCGAGAAGCAACAAAAACTATTTTAGGTTTTGCTACTTAATTTATCGTGGTTAGTCGAGAAGCAACACATAACTATTTTAGGTTTTGCTACTTAATTTATCGTGGTTAGTCGAGAAGCAACAAATAACTATTTTAGGTTTTGCTACTTAATTTATCGTGGTTAGTCGAGAAGCAACAAAAATTATTTTAGGTTTTGCTACTTAATTTATCGTGGTTAGTCGAGAAGCAACAAAAACTATTTTAGGTTTTGCTACTTAATTTATCGTGGTTAGTCGAGAAGCAACAAATAACTATTTTAGGTTTTGCTACTTAATTTATCGTGGTTAGTCGAGAAGCAACAAAAACTATTTTAGGTTTTGCTACTTAATTTATCGTGGTTAATCGAGAAGCAACAAAAACTATTTTAGGTTTTGCTACTTAATTTATCGTGGTTAGTCGAGAAGCAACAAATAACTATTTTAGTTTTTGCTACTTAATTTATCGTGGTTAGTCGAGAAGCAACAAATAACTATTTTAGTTTTTGCTACTTAATTTATCGTGGTTAGTCGAGAAGCAACACATAACTATTTTAGGTTTTGCTACTTAATTTATCGTGGTTAGTCGAGAAGCAACAAATAACTATTTTAGGTTTTGCTACTTAATTTATCGTGGTTAGTCGAGAAGCAACAAAAACTATTTTAGGTTTTGCTACTTAATTTATCGTGGTTAGTCGAGAAGCAACAAAAACTATTTTAGGTTTTGCTACTTAATTTATCGTGGTTAGTCGAGAAGCAACAAATAACTATTTTAGGTTTTGCTACTTAATTTATCGTGGTTAGTCGAGAAGCAACAAAAACTATTTAAGGTTTTGCTACTTAATTTATCGTGGTTAATCGAGAAGCAAGAAAAACTATTTTAGGTTTTGCTACTTAATTTATCGTGGTTAGTCGAGAAGCAACAAATAACTATTTTAGTTTTTGCTACTTAATTTATCGTGGTTAGTCGAGAAGCAACAAATAACTATTTTAGTTTTTGCTACTTAATTTATCGTGGTTAGTCGAGAAGCAACAAATAACTATTTTAGTTTTTGCTACTTAATTTATCGTGGTTAGTCGAGAAGCAACAAAAACTATTTTAGGTTTTGCTACTTAATTTATCGTGGTTAGTCGAGAAGCAACAAAAACTATTTTAGGTTTTGCTACTTAATTTATCGTGGTTAGTCGAGAAGCAACAAATAACTATTTTAGTCTTTGCTACTTAATTTATCGTGGTTAGTCAAGAAGCAACAAAAACTATTTTAGGTTTTGCTACTTAATTTATCGTGGTTAGTCGATAAGCAACAAAAACTATTTTAGGTTTTGCTACTTAATTTATCGTGGTTAGTCGAGAAGCAACACATAACTATTTTAGGTTTTGCTACTTAATTTATCGTGGTTAGTCGAGAAGCAACAAATAACTATTTTAGGTTTTGCTACTTAATTTATCGTGGTTAGTCGAGAAGCAACAAAAATTATTTTAGGTTTTGCTACTTAATTTATCGTGGTTAGTCGAGAAGCAACAAAAACTATTTTAGGTTTTGCTACTTAATTTATCGTGGTTAGTCGAGAAGCAACAAATAACTATTTTAGGTTTTGCTACTTAATTTATCGTGGTTAGTCGAGAAGCAACAAAAACTATTTTAGGTTTTGCTACTTAATTTATCGTGGTTAATCGAGAAGCAACAAAAACTATTTTAGGTTTTGCTACTTAATTTATCGTGGTTAGTCGAGAAGCAACAAATAACTATTTTAGTTTTTGCTACTTAATTTATCGTGGTTAGTCGAGAAGCAACAAATAACTATTTTAGTTTTTGCTACTTAATTTATCGTGGTTAGTCGAGAAGCAACAAAAACTATTTTAGGTTTTGCTACTTAATTTATCGTGGTTAGTCGAGAAGCAACACATAACTATTTTAGGTTTTGCTACTTAATTTATCGTGGTTAGTCGAGAAGCAACAAATAACTATTTTAGGTTTTGCTACTTAATTTATCGTGGTTAGTCGAGAAGCAACAAAAATTATTTTAGGTTTTGCTACTTAATTTATCGTGGTTAGTCGAGAAGCAACAAAAACTATTTTAGGTTTTGCTACTTAATTTATCGTGGTTAGTCGAGAAGCAACAAAAACTATTTAAGGTTTTGCTACTTAATTTATCGTGGTTAATCGAGAAGCAAGAAAAACTATTTTAGGTTTTGCTACTTAATTTATCGTGGTTAGTCGAGAAGCAACAAATAACTATTTTAGTTTTTGCTACTTAATTTATCGTGGTTAGTCGAGAAGCAACAAATAACTATTTTAGTTTTTGCTACTTAATTTATCGTGGTTAGTCGAGAAGCAACAAAAACTATTTTAGGTTTTGCTACTTAATTTATCGTGGTTAGTCGAGAAGCAACACATAACTATTTTAGGTTTTGCTACTTAATTTATCGTGGTTAGTCGAGAAGCAACAAATAACTATTTTAGTCTTTGCTACTTAATTTATCGTGGTTAGTCAAGAAGCAACAAAAACTATTTTAGGTTTTGCTACTTAATTTATCGTGGTTAGTCGAGAAGCAACAAATAACTATTTTAGTTTTTGCTACTTAATTTATCGTGGTTAGTCGAGAAGCAACAAAAACTATTTTAGGTTTTGCTACTTAATTTATCGTGGTTAGTCGAGAAGCAACACATAACTATTTTAGGTTTTGCTACTTAATTTATCGTGGTTAGTCGAGAAGCAACAAATAACTATTTTAGGTTTTGCTACTTAATTTATCGTGGTTAGTCGAGAAGCAACAAAAATTATTTTAGGTTTTGCTACTTAATTTATCGTGGTTAGTCGAGAAGCAACAAAAATTATTTTAGGTTTTGCTACTTAATTTATCGTGGTTAGTCGAGAAGCAACAAAAACTATTTAAGGTTTTGCTACTTAATTTATCGTGGTTAATCGAGAAGCAAGAAAAACTATTTTAGGTTTTGCTACTTAATTTATCGTGGTTAGTCGAGAAGCAACAAATAACTATTTTAGTTTTTGCTACTTAATTTATCGTGGTTAGTCGAGAAGCAACAAATAACTATTTTAGTTTTTGCTACTTAATTTATCGTGGTTAGTCGAGAAGCAACAAAAACTATTTTAGGTTTTGCTACTTAATTTATCGTGGTTAGTCGAGAAGCAACACATAACTATTTTAGGTTTTGCTACTTAATTTATCGTGGTTTGTCGAGAAGCAACAAATAACTATTTTAGGTTTTGCTACTTAATTTATCGTGGTTAGTCGAGAAGCAACAAAAATTATTTTAGGTTTTGCTACTTAATTTATCGTGGTTAGTCGAGAAGCAACAAAAACTATTTTAGGTTTTGCTACTTAATTTATCGTGGTTAGTCGAGAAGCAACAAATAACTATTTTAGTCTTTGCTACTTAATTTATCGTGGTTAGTCGAGAAGCAACAAAAACTATTTAAGGTTTTGCTACTTAATTTATCGTGGTTAATCGAGAAGCAAGAAAAACTATTTTAGGTTTTGCTACTTAATTTATCGTGGTTAGTCGAGAAGCAACAAATAACTATTTTAGTTTTTGCTACTTAATTTATCGTGGTTAGTCGAGAAGCAACAAATAACTATTTTAGTTTTTGCTACTTAATTTATCGTGGTTAGTCGAGAAGCAACAAATAACTATTTTAGTTTTTGCTACTTAATTTATCGTGGTTAGTCGAGAAGCAACAAAAACTATTTTAGGTTTTGCTACTTAATTTATCGTGGTTAGTCGAGAAGCAACAAAAACTATTTTAGGTTTTGCTACTTAATTTATCGTGGTTAGTCGAGAAGCAACAAATAACTATTTTAGTCTTTGCTACTTAATTTATCGTGGTTAGTCAAGAAGCAACAAAAACTATTTTAGGTTTTGCTACTTAATTTATCGTGGTTAGTCGAGAAGCAACAAAAACTATTTTAGGTTTTGCTACTTAATTTATCGTGGTTAGTCGAGAAGCAACACATAACTATTTTAGGTTTTGCTACTTAATTTATCGTGGTTAGTCGAGAAGCAACAAATAACTATTTTAGGTTTTGCTACTTAATTTATCGTGGTTAGTCGAGAAGCAACAAAAATTATTTTAGGTTTTGCTACTTAATTTATCGTGGTTAGTCGAGAAGCAACAAAAACTATTTTAGGTTTTGCTACTTAATTTATCGTGGTTAGTCGAGAAGCAACAAATAACTATTTTAGGTTTTGCTACTTAATTTATCGTGGTTAGTCGAGAAGCAACAAAAACTATTTTAGGTTTTGCTACTTAATTTATCGTGGTTAATCGAGAAGCAACAAAAACTATTTTAGGTTTTGCTACTTAATTTATCGTGGTTAGTCGAGAAGCAACAAATAACTATTTTAGTTTTTGCTACTTAATTTATCGTGGTTAGTCGAGAAGCAACAAATAACTATTTTAGTTTTTGCTACTTAATTTATCGTGGTTAGTCGAGAAGCAACAAAAACTATTTTAGGTTTTGCTACTTAATTTATCGTGGTTAGTCGAGAAGCAACAAAAACTATTTTAGGTTTTGCTACTTAATTTATCGTGGTTAGTCGAGAAGCAACACATAACTATTTTAGGTTTTGCTACTTAATTTATCGTGGTTAGTCGAGAAGCAACAAAAACTATTTTAGGTTTTGCTACTTAATTTATCGTGGTTAGTCGAGAAGCAACACATAACTATTTTAGGTTTTGCTACTTAATTTATCGTGGTTAGTCGAGAAGCAACAAATAACTATTTTAGGTTTTGCTACTTAATTTATCGTGGTTAGTCGAGAAGCAACAAAAACTATTTTAGGTTTTGCTACTTAATTTATCGTGGTTAGTCGAGAAGCAACAAAAACTATTTAAGGTTTTGCTACTTAATTTATCGTGGTTAATCGAGAAGCAAGAAAAACTATTTTAGGTTTTGCTACTTAATTTATCGTGGTTAGTCGAGAAGCAACAAATAACTATTTTAGTTTTTGCTACTTAATTTATCGTGGTTAGTCGAGAAGCAACAAATAACTATTTTAGTTTTTGCTACTTAATTTATCGTGGTTAGTCGAGAAGCAACAAAAACTATTTTAGGTTTTGCTACTTAATTTATCGTGGTTAGTCGAGAAGCAACACATAACTATTTTAGGTTTTGCTACTTAATTTATCGTGGTTAGTCGAGAAGCAACAAATAACTATTTTAGTCTTTGCTACTTAATTTATCGTGGTTAGTCAAGAAGCAACAAAAACTATTTTAGGTTTTGCTACTTAATTTATCGTGGTTAGTCGAGAAGCAACAAAAACTATTTTAGGTTTTGCTACTTAATTTATCGTGGTTAGTCGAGAAGCAACACATAACTATTTTAGGTTTTGCTACTTAATTTATCGTGGTTAGTCGAGAAGCAACAAATAACTATTTTAGGTTTTGCTACTTAATTTATCGTGGTTAGTCGAGAAGCAACAAAAATTATTTTAGGTTTTGCTACTTAATTTATCGTGGTTAGTCGAGAAGCAACAAAAACTATTTTAGGTTTTGCTACTTAATTTATCGTGGTTAGTCGAGAAGCAACAAATAACTATTTTAGGTTTTGCTACTTAATTTATCGTGGTTAGTCGAGAAGCAACAAAAACTATTTTAGGTTTTGCTACTTAATTTATCGTGGTTAATCGAGAAGCAACAAAAACTATTTTAGGTTTTGCTACTTAATTTATCGTGGTTAGTCGAGAAGCAACAAATAACTATTTTAGTTTTTGCTACTTAATTTATCGTGGTTAGTCGAGAAGCAACAAATAACTATTTGAGTTTTTGCTACTTAATTTATCGTGGTTAGTCGAGAAGCAACACATAACTATTTTAGGTTTTGCTACTTAATTTATCGTGGTTAGTCGAGAAGCAACAAATAACTATTTTAGGTTTTGCTACTTAATTTATCGTGGTTAGTCGAGAAGCAACAAAAATTATTTTAGGTTTTGCTACTTAATTTATCGTGGTTAGTCGAGAAGCAACAAAAACTATTTTAGGTTTTGCTACTTAATTTATCGTGGTTAGTCGAGAAGCAACAAATAACTATTTTAGGTTTTGCTACTTAATTTATCGTGGTTAGTCGAGAAGCAACAAAAACTATTTAAGGTTTTGCTACTTAATTTATCGTGGTTAATCGAGAAGCAAGAAAAACTATTTTAGGTTTTGCTACTTAATTTATCGTGGTTAGTCGAGAAGCAACAAATAACTATTTTAGTTTTTGCTACTTAATTTATCGTGGTTAGTCGAGAAGCAACAAATAACTATTTTAGTTTTTGCTACTTAATTTATCGTGGTTAGTCGAGAAGCAACAAATAACTATTTTAGTTTTTGCTACTTAATTTATCGTGGTTAGTCGAGAAGCAACAAAAACTATTTTAGGTTTTGCTACTTAATTTATCGTGGTTAGTCGAGAAGCAACAAAAACTATTTTAGGTTTTGCTACTTAATTTATCGTGGTTAGTCGAGAAGCAACAAATAACTATTTTAGTCTTTGCTACTTAATTTATCGTGGTTAGTCAAGAAGCAACAAAAACTATTTTAGGTTTTGCTACTTAATTTATCGTGGTTAGTCGAGAAGCAACAAAAACTATTTTAGGTTTTGCTACTTAATTTATCGTGGTTAGTCGAGAAGCAACACATAACTATTTTAGGTTTTGCTACTTAATTTATCGTGGTTAGTCGAGAAGCAACAAATAACTATTTTAGGTTTTGCTACTTAATTTATCGTGGTTAGTCGAGAAGCAACAAAAATTATTTTAGGTTTTGCTACTTAATTTATCGTGGTTAGTCGAGAAGCAACAAAAACTATTTTAGGTTTTGCTACTTAATTTATCGTGGTTAGTCGAGAAGCAACAAATAACTATTTTAGGTTTTGCTACTTAATTTATCGTGGTTAGTCGAGAAGCAACAAAAACTATTTTAGGTTTTGCTACTTAATTTATCGTGGTTAATCGAGAAGCAACAAAAACTATTTTAGGTTTTGCTACTTAATTTATCGTGGTTAGTCGAGAAGCAACAAATAACTATTTTAGTTTTTGCTACTTAATTTATCGTGGTTAGTCGAGAAGCAACAAATAACTATTTTAGTTTTTGCTACTTAATTTATCGTGGTTAGTCGAGAAGCAACAAAAACTATTTTAGGTTTTGCTACTTAATTTATCGTGGTTAGTCGAGAAGCAACACATAACTATTTTAGGTTTTGCTACTTAATTTATCGTGGTTAGTCGAGAAGCAACAAATAACTATTTTAGGTTTTGCTACTTAATTTATCGTGGTTAGTCGAGAAGCAACAAAAATTATTTTAGGTTTTGCTACTTAATTTATCGTGGTTAGTCGAGAAGCAACAAAAACTATTTTAGGTTTTGCTACTTAATTTATCGTGGTTAGTCGAGAAGCAACAAAAACTATTTAAGGTTTTGCTACTTAATTTATCGTGGTTAATCGAGAAGCAAGAAAAACTATTTTAGGTTTTGCTACTTAATTTATCGTGGTTAGTCGAGAAGCAACAAATAACTATTTTAGTTTTTGCTACTTAATTTATCGTGGTTAGTCGAGAAGCAACAAATAACTATTTTAGTTTTTGCTACTTAATTTATCGTGGTTAGTCGAGAAGCAACAAAAACTATTTTAGGTTTTGCTACTTAATTTATCGTGGTTAGTCGAGAAGCAACACATAACTATTTTAGGTTTTGCTACTTAATTTATCGTGGTTAGTCGAGAAGCAACAAATAACTATTTTAGTCTTTGCTACTTAATTTATCGTGGTTAGTCAAGAAGCAACAAAAACTATTTTAGGTTTTGCTACTTAATTTATCGTGGTTAGTCGAGAAGCAACAAATAACTATTTTAGTTTTTGCTACTTAATTTATCGTGGTTAGTCGAGAAGCAACAAAAACTATTTTAGGTTTTGCTACTTAATTTATCGTGGTTAGTCGAGAAGCAACACATAACTATTTTAGGTTTTGCTACTTAATTTATCGTGGTTAGTCGAGAAGCAACAAATAACTATTTTAGGTTTTGCTACTTAATTTATCGTGGTTAGTCGAGAAGCAACAAAAATTATTTTAGGTTTTGCTACTTAATTTATCGTGGTTAGTCGAGAAGCAACAAAAATTATTTTAGGTTTTGCTACTTAATTTATCGTGGTTAGTCGAGAAGCAACAAAAACTATTTAAGGTTTTGCTACTTAATTTATCGTGGTTAATCGAGAAGCAAGAAAAACTATTTTAGGTTTTGCTACTTAATTTATCGTGGTTAGTCGAGAAGCAACAAATAACTATTTTAGTTTTTGCTACTTAATTTATCGTGGTTAGTCGAGAAGCAACAAATAACTATTTTAGTTTTTGCTACTTAATTTATCGTGGTTAGTCGAGAAGCAACAAAAACTATTTTAGGTTTTGCTACTTAATTTATCGTGGTTAGTCGAGAAGCAACACATAACTATTTTAGGTTTTGCTACTTAATTTATCGTGGTTTGTCGAGAAGCAACAAATAACTATTTTAGGTTTTGCTACTTAATTTATCGTGGTTAGTCGAGAAGCAACAAAAATTATTTTAGGTTTTGCTACTTAATTTATCGTGGTTAGTCGAGAAGCAACAAAAACTATTTTAGGTTTTGCTACTTAATTTATCGTGGTTAGTCGAGAAGCAACAAATAACTATTTTAGTCTTTGCTACTTAATTTATCGTGGTTAGTCGAGAAGCAACAAAAACTATTTAAGGTTTTGCTACTTAATTTATCGTGGTTAATCGAGAAGCAACAAAAACTATTTTAGGTTTTGCTACTTAATTTATCGTGGTTAGTCGAGAAGCAACAAATAACTATTTTAGTTTTTGCTACTTAATTTATCGTGGTTAGTCGAGAAGCAACAAATAACGATTTTAGTTTTTGCTACTTAAATTTTCGTGGTTAGTCGAGAAGCAACAAATAACTATATTAGTTTTTGGCTTGACCACATCAGTGCTCAAGTCCACGATCTACTGCACTCGGGGTGAGCACACTAACCATCACACCATTGATGCGGTCCTTCTCCGAGCTGCTCATCTTTTTAGTTTTTTGTGTTGTCCTATTATGTGTCTTTACGCTATGATTCCGCATCATAACGATTTGCGGTTCGTCTTCACCTCCAGTTGTTTGTAGGAGGGTTCATGTCTTACTTGCATGATTTGTGTCCAAGACATATTGTGTTGTATTGTGTTTTGTTGTTTTTCTTCGTCTTGTGTACCATATGTTGCCAGTTTCTCTGGATTGTCCATTTTTGATTGCACCAACGGTATTCTCTAGCGTTGATTTATTACCTACTCTTCAGCCCTTATAAGACCTCAGTAGACTTTTCTATACGTTAAGCTTATGTGTCACAATTGAAACAGCATAAGAGCGTAATTAGGGATCAGCTGACGGAGTTACTTGGTGGTTTACAGTATATTGTCTGTAGGAAAACTTTCATATAATGTATACAACTACAGTTTGCTTTTGCTTTGATCTTTAACGGGGAAGGAGCGTGTCACTCACAACGGTCTGTCAATGGTCAGGTTTTCCGTATTATAATCTGATACACGTAGTCCTCATCGAGAACCCATCTTCTATTCGCCACATCAGCAGTTCTATGGGTTGACTGACCCCTTGGAATCGTTCCAGTAATTTTGACAGATTATAAGTGGCAATTAACATTACATTCTTGATACCTCTTGTCTTCGACTACTATAAATAGATAGAAAACATGTGGTAGCTAGCAGAGTGACAAACATTTCTAGATAATTCGTAACCTAGACTATCATTGGCCAATATGGACGGAAATAATATGCAATTATTTCGCTTATCAAGACAGGAAACAGAAATATTAATGATGTTGATTTGCCTGTAGAAGGTATTCATGGCCACCTTTTCCTTTTAATTAATTAATAACGGAAATATATAAATGCATTTCTTTAGTACAATTTACATTTATGCATATTATAAGATAAGCTTGACATTGTAAGCTGTTTACAACAAAAGGTATTTGTTAAGTTAAATAGGGAAAATAATTGTATTCTTATTTCCTACTAATACACATCTATTCAAATGACATCATTTTACTAAGTGGGGAGAGTTAGGCCGGTAAATCTGGTTTAGCACAGCCACCTTTTATTGAAGTGCCTGTACCAAGCGAGGAAAATGAGCGGTCATCTATATGTGTGTAAGGATCAACGAGTTGGATTTTAGAACTGTTCCCACAGTGAGATATTCTTTGTTTTTCATTTGATCCAAACGCTAACCAAAAATATTAAATTCGAGGCATGAAAAGAAAAGACAACCTCAATTTATATCCAACAGCAAAATAAAATGTTCTCTGATTTGATAATAAATATTCCTAATTTGTAGATAAATAGATGTCAAGCAAGACTTTTATACTTCACGTAACGTAGTTGACAAAACATACTCGATACAACATAATGTGATAAAGCTTGTGAGTGACTTGCTGCAGGTAGGTGGTTTCCTCCACCAAAAAAATCTGACTACCACGATATGACTGAGATATTGTTGAAAATGACGTTAAACACCATAACCTTAACCCAAATTCCCGATGACTGACATTTGAAATATAGCTTGCCTACACCTCAGCTCTAATAATACATGAGTAAGCTTTTCTAAACGTCTGGTCGCTATATGTCCAATACATATACTATCAGAAATGTTGACATATGTTTCTTAAATATTTTCTTATATTTCTTTGTTATTGTTTATTTGTTAGGATTGACATTTTGCACCATTCCGTCTAATTTGCATTTTACCTGTTATCAACGTTTTTTTTTCTGGTTTCCATGATATTTTAATAAAGTCATTGTGTTGATCGGTCTTTGGTGTTTTGTAGATCGTTGTCTGTCCTTTTCTTTTTCTTTTGGTCATTGTGTTGTTTGTCCTTCTTCGATTTATTGATTCTGATATATCTTCAAGCTCTTCTTTTATTATACTACAGAAACTAGTACTTGATGAGGTCTTTATTTACAGATTTAGGGTTTAAGGAATACTGTGCAGTCCAAGTGTTTACTCTGCCACTATTCTTTGATCCGAGTCCGAGTGTTTACTCTGCCACAATTCTTTGATCTGATTTACCTGAGGTTTGTTTGAAGTACATTTCCCTCTGGTTTTATCTATAATGTGTTGCCATGGAGATTGCGCCTAATATAATGCAGGTTTGATTGGTTATATACTTAGTAAAAAGGACTCGTGATAAAGACACATGTTTCTGGTTTAACTGTATTCGTTGTATCTTTGATGGTCTAAGGTACCCAAAACGAAGTTGTATTAGTCCCGTCTATTGTTTTTCTCTTTTGTGTTTGCTTTAGTATTTTTGTATCCAGGTCGTGGGAAATCTATTCTGACCAGTGGTCTAGATGCGACTTATGTAAGCCAGTGGTGGCTGTCGAAATTGAATGTTCAGGAAGTTATATTTCAAAAGGAAAGTGTTTGCGTATCGGCCCTTGGTCGATTTTAGACTCTCTGGTTTACTTGCTCACAAAGATATCTAAATTATTTGGCTTTCCAATCTTTCGACTATGAGCGTATCTGACGAATGTTATTCCAGTAAATTATATATCTATTTATCAATTTGAGGTTTCCTTGTGACTTGTGAAAAGGTTAAAGTACCTAATAACTAGTCCGAGATTCCTCTGTCGTTTAACGGCATTGATAATCTTGCTGTAGCCGTTCAACGACAGAGGGTGGTACATACGGAAACCATCAAATTTGCCTCACAGCCATAGTATCGGCACATTTCCACGTTTCGTGGCTATCGGATTTTATTTTCTAACATAAACCTTATATAAATCGCTTCACCAATCATTTTTCTATTCATTCATAACCATCTTACCCTCAGAAAGTGGTGTTACACTCCATTACAGCACGATTTTGCCTTAGATCCTATTATTCCGCCATTTGACTTCCATTTTCGAATCTACACACGTGATCTCGCGATACTAACTGAATGATGACAGCAACGCATTGCATGATGGGAGCTAATTAATGCAGCGTGCCAAATTATTTTAGCATTATTTGCATACGTAAACAACATTCAAATCACATGGAAGACGATACATTTAAGCGTATTCTGCAGGACAAACAGTCCATCTACAGATCAAAGAAGAGCAGAAGGAAATTATACAGAATGTGTTGGAAAGAAAAGATTCAATGGCAGAGTGTTACCAACGGGCTTCGGAAAGAGCATGTGTTACGTTCCCCCTTTTTGTTTTTGGACAAGGTACTACATTTTTTTTTTCTTATGGTTATCTGTAATTCACTAAATTTGCTGTTAAAATCATTACCAATCAATATAATCAACTGTATTAAATTTTATGTTAATTGTTCTGCCTTAACAGGCGCCTATGATTGGCAATAAAAATATTTGTTACATTGCGGTAATCGTAGTTTTCTCGTAGTCACGTGACAAATGTTTGAAAAATGGAAGACAAATGTCGAAATCATAGGTTCTAAGGCAAAATCGTGCTGTAATGGAGTGTAACACCACTTTCTGAGGGTAAGATGTTTATGAATGAATAGAAAAATGATTGGTGAAGCGATTTATTTAAGGTTTATGATAGAAAATAAAATCCGATAGCCACGAAACGTGGAAATGTGCTGACCCAGAGTTGGAGAAGCAAATCCGCTGTTTTCCGTATGTATCACCCTCTGTCGTTGAACGGCTACAGCAAGATTATCAATGCCGTTAAACGACAGAGGAATCTCGGACTACTAATAACTCATTGTATAAATTATCCAGGTGAGAGACCTGATATTTATTTTAAATACAGCAAAACCTTTGCAAAGTTCTCGATTTTAAGAGGTAGTAGCACATATATATGTATTTTAAAATATATACTCTACTCAATATAAATATCAGATCTCTTACCTGGTCATGTTAAGTAATTGGTTATGATGAACCTTAATACAAGGTCTTGATTTTGTTTATCTAATAACATACCAAATAAGTTCGTCACTGAACAAGTTGAAGATTATTGCAGTTAAATCTTTGTATATGTACATATGTTTATTATTTCCTGTATTAGTATTCATTTGCATCACATTAATCTTTAACTTCTTCATTTAACGTCAACAACATCTGACAATGTTGTTAACATGAAAATCAGTTTTCAGATTTACTTTCATTACATATTCTATTCGTTTATACTGATTTTAAAGAGACGTATATGTGATCTAAAAATGCCTGTCTTAATTGTGACCACTAGATGACTTTTACTGTGCCTGTAGGACCTAACTAATTTACATTCCTATTTTCAATTCATAAAGAAATGTCATTCCGGTAATCTATCAAAATAAAACATTGAAAAGTTTTATTTACATATTTACTCCTTAATAACCTTCAAATAACCTAGTATGTACGTATAATTTACATACAATAAACATTTGCTTAGACAACATGCTATTTATTAAAAGAGAGTAAATTTACAATTCCTAAATCATGCAATTATTATTAAAACACAGGTTCTCCTCCCTCAGGCAAAGGTGACCATAGCTTATTTTGGCTATCTTGTTTAGGCCCTTTTGCTTTTATTGTTCCAAAAACTTTAAATTTTTTGACTTTCCAATCTTTCGATTTTGAGCGTACCTCATGAAGGTTATTCCAGAAACGCGTCGTGCACACTAAAATTGATATCTACGTTTTTATTATTTAAAGTTTAAACAGTGATGGTCAACAATTCCACCAATATCAACAAAAACGAACAAACACCTCTCATCATAAACAATTGGACACAAAGTAGACCACGACATATGGCTTTAGAAATCCAGGTCCCGGTATGGGACAGGCACAAAAGTGTGTCAGGGTAAGGTCCCAACACTCTCCCTCTTTATATTGGTTTACTTCCCATTTGCTCTATTAAAGTAGATTTGTTCTTGCTTATGTGTAAATAATTTAAAAAAAACCACGTAGCAACCAACGATCGTAGAAAATCAGTTAAACCATTTTAACGTGAATACAATGTGGTCCTAACATTGATAAATGGTGGACCGAAATATGTATTCTACAGGTGTTTGTACATGATTATAAATCGATATCGTACTGTGAGGAAATTCGCAATTTCGACACCATACAATCAATCAACAGTGTGGGTGAGTGCCTGTTGTTTAACACCAGATGATCAAGCAACAGTGTGGGTGAGTGTTTGGTGTCACCAGATGATCAATCAACAGTGTGGGCGAGGGCTTGTTGTTTAACACCAGATGATCAATCAACAGTGTGGGTGAGTGTTTGTTGTTTAACACCAGATGATCAATCAACAGTGTGGGTGAGTGTTTGTTGTTTAACACCAGATGATCAATCAGCAGTGTGGGTGAGTGTTTGTTGTTTAGCACCAGATGATCAATCAATAGTGTGGGTGAGTGTTTGTTGTTTAGCTCCAGATGATCAATCAGCAGTGTGGGTGAGTGTTTGTTGTTTAGCACCAGATGATCAATCAATAGTGTGGGTGAGTGTTTGTTGTTTAGCTCCAGATGATCAATCAACAGTGTGGGTGAGTGTTTGTTGTTTAGCTCCAGATGATCAATCAATAGTGTGGGTGAGTGTTTGTTGTTTAGCACCAGATGATCAATCAACAGTGTGGGTGAGTGTGTGTTGTTTAGCACCAGATGATCAATCAACAGTGTGGGCGAGTGTTTGTTGTTTAACACCAGATGAGCAATTGCTTAACTATATCACGACGACAAGTTATATTTCGATGAGATAATCATGATGTCCGTTTAGTACTAGACCAACACGCCCAGTATAATTTGTAATAGTTCCAGCTAACTGAAACAACAATCCACAGTAGGTATGTCGCTCTACTCGGACAGCTTATCCTGAATCTAATAAACCAGTCTTTGATCTTACTCCTTAGCTTCAATACATGTTATTGTCAAGATAATGAGAAAAGGAATTCCTTTATATTGCGTGCTACCAATTTAATCATCTTTGGTTTGACCCGACATGGGCTTGAAGCCACTATCTACCGCACTCGAGGTGAGCACGTTAACCATTAAACGACAGTAGTCAATATGTTAAGATTAATGATATTTTGCAATATTATATGAATTAATAGTAATACATTTTCATGCTCTTTCAAAGCAAAAAACATTTAAAAGCACTTTTACCTTTTTAATGTATTATTATGTATTCATCTTCTCGGTTTTTTAACCATTCGACATTAAATAAGTACTATTGAAACATGATCAAACTTATATTGATGTGCAAGTAATACATAACGTTTATCAATATACATATTAAAGTAACAGGGATATGACTTAATATGTCTAACACACCACACATACGAAACTTAACCTTATTGGTGACTATCATATCTAAGTATACTTATTTTAAATGGCCACGTTTGAAGTCAAAGTCAACGTGAAAAAATCAAAAAAGTCAAAGCGAGCAACCTATGATCACAATCACTGTATGGAAAAATCAGGAAAAAAAAGAATTAAACTTAGACTTATAAATCATATTGCAGGAACTCTTTCACATAGCAAAAACTAGATGAAAACAAGATTGTTTTTGCTTAATCGTCAGCTTTTCTGTCTTATGCAAGAGGACATATGCATGTTACATTACATCAGGATAAATTAGAGGGAACAAATTGAAGTTATTTTTCAACTAATACAACGTCCCGAGTTAGCATTGAAGCTCGTACCTGGTGCACGGAAGGCAAACACTCTACCAACTGAGTTAAAGAAAATCTCCACTAGATCAACTAACAGAGAGAAAGTTAATTCAATCTTTCATAATATCTGAATGACAAGTCTATTAATATACCTTCGTTTCATAGTCTGCCAGCCAATCTAATAGCAATTACTAGCACACGGTTACCCGGCCTGGTGAAGTTTGCAACCGCATTGATTAATGATGAACACTTCAGGTTCAGGCCTCCATCGCTGCCATCATTGTAACTTCACGATCTAGGATCGAACCCTGTACCTTCTGCTCCAAAGGCAACCACTGTACTCGCTAAGCTAAAGGAGATATCCATTAGATCAACTAGCAGAGGGTATTTAAATCTGGCTCGACTATTAACTCAATTTCGTCACACTATCTATTCTAACATTTACGCATATTCCATAATAATTAGAGTGTATGTTTCTCATTTTGAAATCGACAGCTATTTTCGGAGAAACATTAAGAAAGGCGTCTGGGCAACTGCTGGCATATACAAACCGGAACTTTACTGGAAAGATCCGTGTCATTTGTCCGTGTGGCATGCATCTCCTGTTGTGAAACCACACGATCCATCTTTTAGACAGATTGTGTGTAGTATATCCTACAAATTAATCAAATTATACCTATGATACGTTCCACGAAAATGTCGCCGCACTCTTTCGAATGTGTTTGTAGGATTGGTCAACTGCATATTTGAATATGAACACGACATTCTTAGTGTGGTTGGTAACGAAATGTACTACGCATGAAAGATTAATTGTTGTTTAACTCCAAAGAAGCAATTTTCAACCAGATGATGGCAAGACCAAGTAACTGTTTGATGAGAAAGCTGTAGTGATTTCGATATAATAAAACAGTTATTACCTACATAAAAACGTAGATATCGAACTTAGTGCACACGACGCGTTTATGGAATAACCTTCATCAGGCACGCTCAAAATCAAAAGAGTGAAAGCCAAATAATTTAATAGTCTTTGGGACCAAGTAAATCAAAAAAAACAACCTAAACACGGTAGCCAAAATCGATTAAGGTCACAAATGTCTGAGGGGGAGAACCTTATGTTTATTAATAATTACATTATTTAGAAGCTGTACAATTCATATAAGGTCAACGACCCCTCTATATTCATATGAGGTTATCGAGCCCTCAATGTTCACCTCATACGAAAGCAATAATTGCATTAAAATGAAATACAAAAAATACCACACTGCGGGAACAATTCCAAAATTAAATATCGATATCCCTAACACACAAATACATGACCGCATACTTTATAGTACAAAGCGGCCATCATCATTATTCAACAGAATACAACTTGTTCTCGCCATGATAAGGCTGAAACATTTCTCACAATCACTCGCACACTCAACATGCAATTATATAGGTTATAATATATAAGATCTATTACATGCTTTAAGCAGAATACATACCAAATGGCATAGTGACTTGTGTACATCTCTCTTTTTTTAACAAAATACATCGATCTTCATTTTCAACATGTGTTTGTATGGCACATTACATAACTAATAGTGTCTATTTTTAGTTTTTATTACTTATTATTATCATTAGTAAGTTAAATGATATTTGTTATTTTATGCCAAGTCAGTAATAATCTGAATGATATTCTTATATTTTATGTAAGTAAGCAGTGAATCAGCTATATTAATAGGGTCGATATCAACATGCAATTAAACACCGCATCTGTGGTGTAATGGTTAGCGTGCTCGTCTTGAGTGCGGTAGATTGTGGTTTCGAGCTGCGATCGAGTCAAACCAGACACAATAGCATTGGTATTTGCTGCTTCTCCGTTTAAGGAATGAAAGCAAAGACTGGTTGGCTCGGCATCAGGATAATGTGTACGAGTGAAGCGACATTTCAACATGTGGACTATTACCTCAGTGAACTAGCACTATAAAAAGTCAATTAAGCGTGTTGGTCTAGTACGAACCGGACATCATCATTATTTCATTGAATGTAACTTGTTCTTGCCATGATATAGTTGAAAATTGCTCCCAATCACTCACTCACTCACTGACCATGCTATTTCAAAGATTATACGGGAATGGACATATGTTTTTATTGCTACAAGTAAATCGGGTGGAGGTCTGCAATTACGTAGAGTCATTCTGGTGAATTGTATATTTGATACATCACGAACAACACAAGCAGCAGATGTCCATTTATGATTCCTGTGGTTCCATTGGGAAATATTCATTGTATTAGTCTGCTTAGCAGTTTTGAATTAAACTATTTTTGTTTTTTTTCTATTCGTAGTATTAGAAAAACAATGTTCGTTGGGAGGAAATGATATTCGAGCTACAAATACACAACTCCTCCTTCAGATAGGACATAAACAGATGTTTCCCGTTTGATAAAACGACAAAATCCTCGTATGTAAAAGATATCTAGTGTAACAGCCCCCAATGACAAACACCTGCTTAGTATTGGTTTATGGTGGCCAGTTATATAGCAACTTTTTCTATACTACACAATCCATTTTGCTTGTGCAAATTGCCCGTCTCCCACTATCATTGATCCTGGCTGACGTCATTTGGTTATTATGGTTTGTTTCGAAATATAGGTACCGTTACTATATACTGTTCACTTGACGTAAAATAACAGTCAATCGATCTATCAGCATGATCAACAGCTTCGATTGTGCGTACGTTTCTTAATCTAATTTTTTATATTGTTATGAATGTTAATCTGCTTACAAAAAAACATTTAATGACGAATGGAATTTATTTTCGTTGATTACAACGAGCTATAAATTCATACGCCAGTTTTCTTCCAGATGGACCTAAGGTCAATATTTAATGTAGTCAACTTAACATATATTATCTTCCCTTCAGTGGTCCTATGGATATTTCAGCAGTTGCACTAAATGGAAGGACAGACAATACAATTGCTAAAAGAAAAAAGATAAAAGGTCAAATAAGGATCTAAAATATGATTTTCCAACGTACCAATTCAGTACCTGGATTTGCCTCAGCATATATCGTGGTATTTTTGTGTAAATGTTTTTGTTTCTTAACAGTATATTGTAAAACCACGAGAGATTGGGAATGGGATAAAAGTGAGGTGATTTAACGCATTATAAAGCTCAAGATTCCCGAAGAATTCTGAATTCTTCATTAGACTGTTTCCGCTCTGTATTACACTTCATAAGACACGATACTATATATAATCATCAGTTATATTATATTGTAAAGGTCTATTAAATTCGACTTTGTTTTCAATGAGGTGTAAATAACTATTATTTTTCAAGTTCAATCATGTTGATTCTTAAAGACACTTGTCTTAAGGAATGACGGATGTCATCGTTCATCGTTATTCTCACTCTGTCTAAAACCTTGTAAATGTAGTTCTCCTCAATAATGAACGCATCGTCAGGTCAGTCATCTCTCTCGTTAACGAAAACCATCTAAAATTTATCCTAAAAACGTTGATATCTATCTTAGTACACACGACGCGATTCTGCTATAAATTTCATCAAGGACGCTCAAAGTCAAAATATTGGGAAGGCAAATAATTTAAAAATATAGGACCAAGAAAACCGAAGGACATACAGATGATGATGCATTCATAAACATATGATGTGTATCTTATCTCGATTTTAATGATTGCTATAAAAATTCACCGATTGACGTTAAAAGGTCTGTGCTTTTTTTTTTAATTTAGGTTTGGGCCCATAAAACTAGTTTATCTCGGCCTTTTTATTGAAGTACCTGTATCCAGCTCGGAAAGTGAATGGTCATGTATTTGTATGTTAGGGGTATCGAGTTTATCTCTCTTTACGATTTTTCTACCGATAATTGTAGAGGTTGAAAATATTTAGTAATATGAGTCAGGCACAACCTGTTTAAGGGCGAAGTCTATATCCAACATGTGGCTGTCTTAAAAGAGAGGCATGAGAGGCCTCCTAAAATTGAAAACTAGAAGAAATGTTTCCATAGTACACGTATGCCCCCGCCTAACAGGAAAGTGATGCCTAAAGGGGGGGGGGGATAAAAACGATGTGGGAGGAAAGGTTTCTGAAGGGGCCTAGGGGGTTATTGAATGTGCCTATGCATGTATGTTGCAATGTCTGAAAATCGTTTTCTGAGGTTTTTAACCATTTAGACTGTTTCGAGTTTCTCATAGCATGAAGTGTCAAAACATGATGGGGCGAACATTTGTTTTTGAGAGGGAGGCTTGAAATATTTTGATCCAGAATTAGTTGACTCTTTTGTCGAAAATAAAAATTCTGATATCAAAGTCATTTGCTCAGATCTACATTTTTTTGTCACAATGTGAGTGTGCAAGATAAAGAGCAAGAACAGGTCCAGCAGATATCAAGTAGGTCCACTGAATGTATTTTTGCAGGACCTAATCGACCTAATCAATGTCAACAAAATTTTTATTCTATATAGTTAAGGGTTTTGGGCTTATCAAAAGGGGAATGAGGGTCAAACGAAAAGACAATCAAGGTTTTTCAAGCAAAGCTGCTTGCCATAAGAAGAAAAAAACTTACCTGTCATCAGGGAATTATAAAACTTGTTTTATAATTCAGGGAATTATCAAACTTGTTTTATAATTCAGGGAATTATCAAACTTGTTTTATAATTCAGGGAATTATCAAACTTGTTTTATAATTCCCTGCTGTCATGCTTGTCTTGTCAGAATCATTTCATGTTTTTGAATCGCGGATAGCATGTAGATGTAACAGATTGAGATTCCCTAGCCGAAGACGAAGGCAATCTGCTCTTTCTATTTGACACCAGCTCACACAAAGTATTCAGAGAGGAGAATCATCCTTTCAGGAGAAATGCATGGACTTTCATGAAATTCATCACAGGGTTGCATACGACCTGGCACATGTGTGTATTTCATGATCAGTACACACTAACAAATGACGTACTACACATAACGCTTTGTGTGGATATTATAAGTTTTCCTTTAGAATTTTCATTTGAGTTTATTTGAATTTTTCAGAATATAAATAATAAGAGATTTCAGGATTTCTCATTGAAATAAATCTTATTGCGATTTTAAATACTATTTTGTTCAATATTTTTACACTTCCGGTGACAAGATATTTGACTATGAATACAATAGTCACGTGACTAAAATTCGCATAGCCTATAGTTAAAAGGGCTTCGCCCTTTAATAGGAGACAGGCAACCTGTTTGAAGGACGAAGTCCTAAAATTTCAATAATACGATGATCTGTACACGTTATTATCTTTATTTTGAATGAATTTGTAGCCGATTTGTTATGGCTGTTCCGTTCATTTTACCTACGCCGCTCTTCCGTCGAGTTTCGTAGAAAGAAATTTTTTTATTAGAATTTTATTTCAAGTTTATTTCGATTTTGCATAGAGTAAATAATTAAAGAATTGGGAATTTTTCATTGAAATATATTTCTTTTGCGTTTCTAAATATCAATTGATCTATTTTTTTTAAACTTCCGGTGAACAGATATTTAGCTATCAATATAGAAAGGAAAAATCGGGCAGTCTACCGTTAAAAGGACTTCGTCCTTTATTACCAAGAAGACACAAATTTGTATGGTTTTTTTCTACACAACATACAGTGATTTTGAGTAGGTGATTGGCTGTCGTTTACTGACAGAATTGTCTCACGAGTTTTAGAATATTACAAGTTATATGCATATTCCTCCTAGAAGTGGCGTACGTGACAAACAACACACACTTAATAATTAAAACAACCATGACCTACGAATCTTTTTCATTTTGAGTTATTCATTCAACGGGAAAGTAGTGTCTGTCCAAGGATTTCGTAGGGGAAATAATTTGACCAATTCCTAGGTAGGTAAAATTTGTATTAAGAAATAAAATTCATCTATAATTTAAGAAAAGGCACTATGCATGATATGTATGTAACTGTCTCTTTTTCTTTGGATATAGTCCTATGTTAAAACATTTTAAACAAATGTGGGCTACAATTGATTGAAATAGCAAGCGAAAACATGGTATCACGCAGTACCATAATATCGGACTATGCCGTTTTTGTTTAGGACAAACACACATTACCAACGACCATAGAGATTTTTTGCTTGAAAACCATATATATATATATATATATATATTAATTACACCTTATATAAGAATCCTGGATTTTGATTGGTTAATAGCCGGTGTATTTTTCGTGTACGCATATTTACATATTTAGGATTAATTTCGTTCATTTTTACCGCTGCCGGGGCATTTGCATGAGGATTTAACTTTTTTACCCTCGCGTGCATCAAACCGCCAAATTCATTCGGAATATTTCTTCTTTACCTTTATACGTTAAATATCGTGATTAATCAAATTTGAAACCCGGAAGTATTTCACTTTTTTACCCTCACGTGCCGCAAACCGCCAAATTCATTCAGAATACTTCAACTACTGTCTAAAACAAATCGAATATTCCTGAAAACGACAAGCAAAAGGTATTATTTATTTAGCCAGTGTTCTAAATAATATTCGGTGTAAATAAACAGATATATCATGCTTGGGAGGGGTATTTGCGAAAAATACCAGTCTTGAGATTAAATTTCCCTCGCCATTCGGCTCGGGAAATTTTTCGTCTCTCGACTGGTATTTTTCGCAAATACCCCTCCCAAGCATGATATATCTGTTCAATATAGTTTACCAATATGATAATTTCGCCCGTTGCATCACGTTAGCGAGGAGTAAACATGTCCAAATAATATACGCTAACAATGAAAACTATGGCTTCTAAGAATCTAAGAAGCCAGAAATGATTTAGAAATGATTGCTCGCATGCTCCACTTTGCTAGGTTATTTACAATATGTATTAGATCAAACATCTTCAGTTAAATACAGAAATGGTCATCTCATCATTATTTTACTCTATTATTATATGATTGCCTTCTCCTGGGGAAGCTGTTCTTCTGTAGTGTTGTCTGGTGAAGTATAGTTCCCTATCCAGCGGCGAGGGCACTACACCTCACCAGACAACACCATAAGAAAACTGTTCCCGAGGAAGAAGACAATAATATGCTTATTACATAACATCTCATTCTGGAGATAAAAGAATAAAAACTAGGTAAATTCGTCGGCGTGTATATTGCCAAACCTCGCCACTTTGACAGCAAACGATAAAGAGACTACAGCGCCGTCTATCTTTTTTTTCTTTTTTGTATTATTATGTATCGCCTTGGCTCACCCCTTTTTGTCTTCGGATATATTTTAGTTGAAAGGGAGTGCATAGGACATATAAATTGTATTATGCAATGTTAAAAATTATTAAAATGATAATATTATGTATTAATGTATTATGTAACATCATGCACTCCTTGTTTTCGTGTAAATGTAAATATTTGTTGTTTTCGTCATTTGAATAAATGACATTAACTGGAGATATGTTTTAGATTTATTATTCTCCCTTGCCAAAAACATAGCAGAGTTGTTGCTACATTGTATTATAGTACAAAGTGGTAGTGTTGCCTCTCTCATTTCGAGGACCCTGTAATGGGTACATATCAGGAAAACGGTTCATTCAACCTATGCCAACATTTTGAAAAATATGTATAAAAAGGTAAGAAAAAATGTTGGCATAGGTTGAATAGGTTAATTGTTATATAAACATGACTAGTCATGTTTAATTAGTGTAAAATCGGGGGAGATATCAATGTACTCCAAGTCCACAATTAACTTTTTTTTAATGTAGAAGTTGTCTTGTTTTTGTGTGAGTATTGAGTGAATAAACTAAGTTAGAAGTAAATATTTATGAAAATAAATCACGACATTACGAGCACATATATTTTATTATCAAACTTTATGAAAATAAGCACATATATTTTAATATCAAACTTTATGAAAATAAATCAGAACATTATTGTAACTTACTGGACTCTTACTGGGTTCCCATATATACCCTTTGTTAGCTTGGTCAAATCCTTAAAGTAGTGATCCTTTTTCATTAATTACGGTAATCAAATCTTACCCAAAATCACATCAATGCGAAAATGACTGATCTTCTGATTAATTAGCTTGGAGTGAGCAATTAAAAAATACTCTCCAAAATTCTAGTAATTCTAAATTGATAAATAAATATTATTCTAAAATATTGAATTTATATCTTAAGAAAATTGTTTAATTGCATATAATATTTTAAATTATGACTTTTTAATAAGAATGTTTATTTAAGTTATTCTAAAATTTTAGATTTTCATCTTTTTTATTTACAAATTTTTGTTTAATTTTAGCAAACTTATTATATCCCCCGCAACGAAGTTGTAGGGGGGTATACTGGTTTCACCATGTCCGTCCGTCTGTAGACAAATACTATGTCGTACGATAACTTGAGTTGTGTTTCTTAGAATCTTTTAAAATTTTATCAGCTGTTTACTGGTGAAGAGAGGAGGATCCCTTTCTTTTTTTGACGATTTTCACTTTTGCCGTTCCAGAGTTATTGGACTTGATATGACGGAAAATAGGATTTTTACCCTATGCCGTATGATAACTTGAGTAGTGTTTCACAGAATGGTTTGAAATTTTATCAGCAGTTTACCGGTGAAGAGAGGAGGATCCCTTTCGTTTTTGACGATTTTCACTTTTGCCGTTCCAGAGTTATTGGACTTGATATGAAGGAAAATAGGATTTTTACCCTATGTCGTATGATAACTGAGTAGTGTTTCTCAGAATGTTTTGAAATTTTATCAGCAGCTTACCGGTGAAGAGAGGAGGGTCCCTTTCATTTTTGGTCGGAACAACCATAATGTTTTGGTTATGGAAATAGGTTGGACAGATGTGGGAAGCGGGGGGTATATCTTAGTGAGCTGTGCTCACAGTAATACTAATTATTTTATCCATTAAATTTACAAAACCTTTTTGGTTAATTTTAACAGAATTATTATTTTACATATAAAATTTTACAAAATTTAATTTTTTTTTCCAGTTAAAGTCCACTTATTTTTTTAAAGAATTATTCGTATCTTATAAATTTATATTTTTTTATATGAATATACAAAACTTTTTTGTTAAATGTTAACTAACTTAGTCTTATATTTTAAGATTAAAAACAAAATACTTTATCAATTTCACTTTTGAGACCTGCATTTCCAAATTTACTTACCTGTAGCTAATCATTAATTGTTATATAAACACCTGTAATAAAATGTTTGTTGGCATACCTTGAATATGATATTTCAAAATGTTGGCATAGGTTGAAGAGGACCAACATAAAACTGAATTTATAGTAGATAAATTAATTTATAGTGGCCGAGGGGAAATTCCATTGTAGGATTGCATCGCAATCAACATAATTGTTTTTCATATTTAAAGGGGATTTTTGGAAATAAACCTGTGGTAGTTTGCTAAATTGTTTTATGAGGTTAATCACTTAATATTAATTTATTGGAAAGTAAAAATAAATCTTAAATATTCAAAATCATTTCACCTAATTTCAACCTATAGGAAATTGTAATTCACTCACGTGACAGTTGATCAAAGAATATTTGGTTCTCTGTTTAAATTTCCCTCCTCCTCCTCTACAAACCCAACCTCGTTTTAAGCGGCACCCCTTTTGTCTGCGGAAATATTTTAGTTGAAAGAGAGTGCATAGGACATATAAATTTTACCATACAATGTTATTCTGTTATTCTATTAAAATGATATTGTTATGTATTATGTAAGGCCGTTTTTAGCGCCACCCCTTTTTGTCCTCGGAAATGTTTTAGTTGAAAGTGAGTGCATAGGACATATAAATTGTATTATGCAATATCAAAAATTATTAAAATGATAATGTTATGTAATAATGTATTATGTAACACCATGCACTCCTTGTTTTCATGTAAATGTATTATATATTTACATGAAAACAAGGAGTACATGGTGTTACATAATATATATTTACTGTTTTCGTCATTTGAATAAATGACATTAACTGGAGATATGTTTTAGATTTATTATTCTCCCTTGCCAAAAACATAGCAGAGTTGTTGCTACATTGTATTATAGTACAAAATGGTAGGGTTGCCTCTCTCATTTCGAGGACCCTGTAATGGGAACATATCAGGAAAACGAGGACCAACATAAATACAACCTGTTTAAATATATGTTATAAAATCTTGCGTCATGTTATTTGACCTTCTACTATAAAAGTGGGTTACATTGTAATTTCTGGAAAGGATTTTGTTTCTAATGCAATGGAATTCATCTAAAGAGATGAATATCAACACCAAATCCTGAGTCTTGCCAGACTTGGGAAAAGATTCCAGATTTAATGGAATAGCTACAGCATCAATAATAAAACATGCTTGTAGTCATATAATTGTAAAACATTTGTGTTTGCTCTAGTGGTTTGCTTATGTCACTTTCAGCGCTTTAGTTGTTCGGCAAGTCAGAGAACGATGGTACCACCATCCGTACACGGGTTTTATCCTATTTACGTTTGGTTTAAATGTTATTGATAGCAGCTACGTTTAAACGTCATACTAGTGAAATCCCCGGCCCTTGGAAGATGCTTGGAAATATTCACACTTGAGCTTGATAGCGACGCAACCCCATGTAAGTCGTGCTAGGCTTGGGGTCAGACGTCGACAGATAGTGATACAACCCCATGTAAGTCGTGCTAGGCTTGAGGTCAGACGTCGATAGATAGCGACACAACCCCATATAAGTCGTGCTAGGCTTGAGGTCAGACGTCGACAGATAGCGACACAACCCATTTAAGTCGTGCTAGGCTCGAGGTCAGACGTCGATAGATAGCGTCGCAACCCCATGTAAGTCGTGCTAGGCTTGAGGTCAGACGTCGACAGATAGCGACGCAACCCCATATAAGTCGTGCTAGGCTTGAGGTCAGACGTCGACAGATAGCGACACAACCCCATGTAAGTCGTGCTAGGCTCGAGGTCAGACGTCGACAGATAGCGACACAACCCCATGTAAGTCGTGCTAGGCTTGAGGTCAGACGTCGACAGATAGCGACACAACCCCATATAAGTCGTGCTAGGCTTGAGGTCAGACGTCGACAGATAGCGACACAACCCCATGTAAGTCGTGCTAGGCCTGAGGTCAGACGTCGACAGATAGCGACACAACCCCATGTAAGTCGTGCTAGGCTCGAGGTCAGACGTCGACAGATAGCGACACAACCCCATGTAAGTCGTGCTAGGCTTGAGGTCAGACGTCGACAGATAGCGACACAACCCATGTAAGTCGTGCTAGGCTTGAGGTCAGACGTCGACAGATAGCGACACAACCCCATGTAAGTCGTGCTAGGCTTGAGGTCAGACGTCGACAGATAGCGACACAACCCCATGTAAGTCGTGCTAGGCTTGAGGTCAGACGTCGACAGATAGCGACACAACCCCATGTAAGTCGTGCTAGGCTTGAGGTCAGACGTCGACAGATAGCGACGCAACCCCATGTAAGTCGTGCTAGGCTTGAGGTCAGACGTCGACAGATAGCGACACAACCCCATGTAAGTCGTGCTAGGCTCGAGGTCAGACGTCGACAGATAGCGACACAACCCCATGTAAGTCGTGCTAGGCTTGAGGTCAGACGTCGACAGATAGCGACACAACCCCATATAAGTCGTGCTAGGCTTGAGGTCAGACGTCGACAGATAGCGACACAACCCCATGTAAGTCGTGCTAGGCCTGAGGTCAGACGTCGACAGATAGCGACACAACCCCATGTAAGTCGTGCTAGGCTCGAGGTCAGACGTCGACAGATAGCGACACAACCCCATGTAAGTCGTGCTAGGCTTGAGGTCAGACGTCGACAGATAGCGACACAACCCATGTAAGTCGTGCTAGGCTTGAGGTCAGACGTCGACAGATAGCGACGCAACCTCATGTAAGTCGTGCTAGGCTTGAGGTCAGACGTCGACAGATAGCGACGCAAACCCATGTAAGTCGTGCTAGGCTTGAGGTCAGACGTCGATAGATAGCGACACAACCCCATATAAGTCGTGCTAGGCTTGAGGTCAGACGTCGACAGATAGCGACACAACCCATGTAAGTCGTGCTAGGCTCGAGGTCAGACGTCGATAGATAGCGTCGCAACCCAATGTAAGTCGTGCTAGGCTTGAGGTCAGACGTCGACAGATAGCGACACAACCCCATGTAAGTCGTGCTAGGCTTGAGGTCAGACGTCGACAGATAGCGACGCAACCCCATGTAAGTCGTGCTAGGCTTGAGGTCAGACGTCGACAGATAGCGACACAACCCCATGTAAGTCGTGCTAGGCTCGAGGTCAGACGTCGACAGATAGCGACACAACCCCATGTAAGTCGTGCTAGGCTTGAGGGCAGACGTCGACAGATAGCGACACAACCCCATATAAGTCGTGCTAGGCTTGAAGTCAGACGTCGACAGATAGCGACACAACCCCATGTAAGTCGTGCTAGGCCTGAGGTCAGACGTCGACAGATAGCGACACAACCCCATGTAAGTCGTGCTAGGCTCGAGGTCAGACGTCGACAGATAGCGACACAACCCCATGTAAGTCGTGCTAGGCTTGAGGTCAGACGTCGACAGATAGCGACACAACCCCATGTAAGTCGTGCTAGGCTTGAGGTCAGACGTCGACAGATAGCGACGCAACCTCATGTAAGTCGTGCTAGGCTTGAGGTCAGACGTCGACAGATAGCGACGCAACCCCATGTAAGTCGTGCTAGGCTTGAGGTCAGACGTCGACAGATAGCGACGCAAACCCATGTAAGTCGTGCTAGGCTTGAGGTCAGACGTCGACAGCCATAACAAATATATCACTCTCTTTATGATAAATGAAACGTTTTGACAATATTATTTTAAAAAAAAACTGTTCATATCAATTATGATTTATTGTCCTAACTCATTTCAAATGTTGACAACATCGATACGAAATTCGTCCTTGAATCAATAATTGTTATTCTTCTCTTCTCCCCTTGAAGTTATTTCTGGCCAGATATGCCAAATGCGTCAATTTCAAATTCATATCTATTCATATGGTGACTTAATTTATCATGATCCCCGTCTTGCCTCGGAAATCATTATTTTCTGAACTGAAGTTTAGTTTGACAAGATCTATTGTATTATTTTTAGCGTGGTTTTTCAGTGCAATACAAATGATGAATGGGTCAAATTTTGGGGTGCTTATTGAAAATGTAACTTGAAATACAATCAACCAGAAATATATCCTAAATCGGATACTTGAAATACAATCAACTAGAAATATATCCTAAATCGGATACTTGAAATGCAATCAACTAGAAATATATGCTTCGATCGGATTTTACCAAGCACCATGAAAGCAGGATCTATTTATTTTTAGCCAAAATATATTAACAGAACCTTGACCGTTTCGTTTTATTTCTAATATTGGTCAGGCTCGTTTATTATTCACGGTTTTGTTCAAACATAGCCATGGTGTCTAAATTGTGATGTTTTAATACACTTTATTTTCAGCAGTTAATTTATTTTGATGGTGTTTATTCAAATATATTTTCTCTAGTCCAGTTAATATCATTTTATGATGTGGCGGCGTTTGTGTATAAATATGCTTCATAAATCAACAGGGACTACAAAGCTGGACGCTGTCATTGGTTTTGCCTGACTGTCAAAGTTTAATCTATTTACTTATCAACAGACATTCTCTCCATTTTGAATGGTAAACAAATCCATAAATAACATAAGAACGCAAATTACTGTCCGCGTCCTATTTCTTCTTCGAAACTGGTATCTACAACGATTTCTCGCTTAGTTCTAAAACAAAAATATTTAAAAAGATACTTTATTTTTAAACAAGACAAAATGTAGGTTTTTTTTTAACAAAAACGTAGATATCTAATTTATTGCGCTCGCGCGTTTCTGGAATACTAATACGGTTGTTTCGAATCATGTCAATTCCGACCACGTTCCGTCTTTTTTCTGTCTTGACGTCTGAAATGCTCGGCAGGCGACTTCCGGTGTTTACGCTATTACTGTGACAACGTCAGCATATCATAGTCGTAGATGCGGTAGATTATAAGTAATTGTAATATGAAGACGCCAAGGAAACGGCTGAATAAATACTGGTGTTCGGTACCCCACTATCTGTCTGATATCAGAAAAATATACATAAAGGCAGATCGTTTTCCTTTCATGATGCTGACAGCCGTAAATAAAGAAAGAAAAGAAATTTAATTTTAAAGAAGTAATTGTCTCTGCATTGAAGTCTTTGATACAAATAAAATAATTTAATTGATATCTGTCTCTTACAGAAAATGTTAAGATTTTTTAAGTTGATGATGGAACGTTAAAACGGCACATATCGATTGGAGTTTTTGTTGTGTACATTGACACCGGAAGTCCAGTGCTGTACATTCCATCGAAATCACGTGATCTGGCGGACGAAAATAACAAAATTTTGACGGAATGGAAATGATTCGAAACAACCGTAAAATAAAAGTTTAAAATATTGTCACATAAAACTGTTTGATATTCCTTTCATTACATTCCACGTGACATAAAATAACAAAGATAATGGATTTACTTGTCAGGTAACTCCTGCGGTAGGTCAGAGGTCACACTATTATATGCAACAATCTAAAAAATAACTCGGACTCCTTCAGGGCAAGTTCAAAAATATATAACGCTTTGACTAATTTTTTAACATTCTTTCCTCAATTATTTTTATCTCGTTCTAAATTTACACTAATGAGATGTTGATATTTATGAAAACAAATTCTTTCTTGACACTTATTGTATGTTCTCATTGTAGAAGAAAACAAATTAACAGATTTGTATTCGTCATATGTTTTAATAAAAACAAATTTACCTATTTATTTATTCCATTTTTATTCCAGACCCGTTATTCGAATGTTAGAAACTGGAGAAGAGATAAGAGAAGAAAACAATTCCACAGATTTGTATTCGTCATATTTTTCAATAAAAGAAAGCAACATATTTATTAATTCCTTTTTATTCCAGACCTGCTATTCGAAAGTTAGAAACCACAGCTACGACTCCAAAGAACAACAATTATTTAAAAACATCATCCGCAAAATAAGCACTCGTTTTATGTTTCATGACTTATCCCCGGGTTTTTAACTAGATTAACACGACGGGTGCCACTACTGGAGCAGGTACTGCTTATCCTTCCGGAGCACCTGAGTTCACCACGGTTTTCAGTGGGGTTCGTGTTACTCGATCTTTAGTTCTATGTGTATGTTTTGTAGATCGTTGTTTGTCCTTTTGTGCTTTTTCTTTTGGTCATTGTGTTGTCTGTTCTTCTTCGATTTACGGATTCTGATTAAACCTTTGATATCTTCAAACTCTTCTTATGTTTGATCTATTTCCTCTTTAAGATTGCATTCATTTCATTACTCCTAAAAACACAAGAAATTGGAGTATCAAAAAGGAGCAATCAAGAACGGACAATCCAGAGACACTTGCAACATTGGATACACGAGACATAGGATGAAGACAAACACACACAAAAAGACAAAGCAACGCAGAAGACTAAAAAGCAACCCAGCCTGTTATAAGACAATCGCCATGTTACATATAGTCAATACCGTGTGCAAATAACACTGACGAATAGGAAGCAATATTACCTTATCACATCACTAAGTAAGGGAATTACAAATTACTCTTCACATGAAACTAACTGGAACAATTTTACTTGTCTAACTTGAAATGTAAGAGCACTGTGTGCACAATGCTTCCCAGTAGTTTATATGATCAGACCTAGGAAGGCAGCGAACAGTAATTTTAGCCAAAATCAACGGCAATTGACAGTGTTTCTATTTATTATTATAATTTAGTTAAGAACACTACAAATCAACAAATGAAAGCGATATATAAGTGAGATAGCAATGAAATTTTCGGACAATACACAAAAATGACAATTGCTATTCACTTAGAAAATAAACTAAGGCTTGTACCTCGCAATCTCAAATTAAGAATACCACTATATTGTACGAATGGTACTACACTTCCACAATATGGAATCTTTAAAAAGCAAAACACAGGGACATACTGAATAAAAGCATTTCATCTGCACATAACATCCTACCAAAAAAACACCTTCAACAGCTCTAATGACCATGAACATTTTGTGTATGACCGCTTTACATGGGGGATGGCCATTAATCTACTGGTTTCCTATGTTGAAAAACACAGGGTCAGTCCTGGAATGTGCCTGTGCCGGTAACAGCTTATAATCTCAAATCCAATGTACTTGTGCAGCTTAGATTTTACAGAAATGAACCAGCTTTGACATCATAATGAAGAAATGTCAGTTATTTTATTTATAAAATCTCATTTTTTTTAAATATCATATTGCTTCAACAATAAAAAAAAAAAAGGGGGGGGGGGAGGGGGTCAAACAGAGATTACTATCCCCTGCCTTCTATGTAATTGATATCAAATCCCATACTTCGTTGCAATGACTAAGTCATCCATTGATAAAATAGGAGGGAAAGTATGAATTGCAGACGACAAGTGTTTGAAACTAATATTTATATTTATATACATTTAGAACACACAGAAAATCAATGTTGGGTTTAATTAGTCCCAATTGCTTGGTTATTTTTAATTAAAGGTTGTTTTCTACTGTCAATTAATCTTACAAATATCTTGATGACATCCTTGTGGTTGTTTCGTCTTGTATATTTATTATATTGTTGCTATTTCAGTCACACGGATGACAGTGTTTGTAAGATTGCTTAACCGCATTTAATAGTTTGTAAAAAAATAAAAAATAAAAAAATATAATAAAAATAAAAATAAAAACGTCTATCTGAAGGCTTTGCGTCGTCTCGAACTTAATAACTTATAAAAAAAAAAAAAAAAAAATTTTAAAATACAGTTACGACAGTATCATTCATCTCCATGTTTAAGTCGACTTTAGCTTATGAGCGAGTGGTTGTTGTTTAGCGTCAACACAGCAATTTCTTCAGCTATGTCATAGCGAGAACAAGTTAATATTCTATGAGTTGATGATGAGGTCCGCTTTGTATTATATCAACACGCTTAGTTGGATTTTCATAGTGCTAGCTAACCGAAACAACAGTCCGCGGAAGACATGTCGCCCCACTCGGACACATTAACCTGATTCCCAGCTAACCAATCTTTGCTCTTTCTCCTTAATACTTCGTGCTTAGCGGAGAAGCAACAAATGTCAAATGCTATCCATTACATCACCGATGCGGTTCGTCTCAAGCTTAATAATAAGTCAGATTACAAATTCAAAAATAGAATACGTACGCATTTCATGGGTCTTCTCGCACTTAATAATTTGTAAGAATATAATTACAACTGTATCGTTTCTCTGTATTTTATAGGTCATTTCACGTTTTATAATTTGCAAGAATACAAATTCACTAATATGCTTTTTTCTCTACGGGCTATTGTAGGTAATGCACTAAGAAGTCTAACACCACTCTCCTGTGTGGATATAGAGAGTATGTTTTCTTCAATGGTGTTTTCACTCGCCAAAATTAGTATTATTTTTGTTTGTTGTTAGACTAATTTTCTAAAATACCCATAATACAAAAAAGATGAGCAACACGGTCCCCACAAAAATAGGAGGTAAACCTATGAGCTCGCGAAGGGTAAGTCATTCCGGTTTCTTATAAGACACCCGCCATGTTGTTCATAGTCAAGTCCGGTAAGTAAAAGTCTTATCGGTGGTAGAAGAATAAAAAAATATATACGTAAAAGCGAAAAACCCATTGCCATTTGAGAAATCTCGTAACAGTCAACCAGTTTGTGTTGACAACCGTAGAATTGTTGTAGCGATGTTTTCAACGTAGCTTTGTTTGAGTTGATCTTACTGGAGCTGAGCTGTTTCCAGAAAATTACAAACCCTAGAATAACGAGTGAGTTGTGAAATGTAAGCTCTGTACGCTGATGCTGCTGTAATATAGCTACTGATGAATGGGAGGTTGATTATTAGAAAAGCGAAGTCATCAATGTTGTCGTAAAGTAGATAGCACCGATTAGAAAAAAGAGACAGCTGCTTCGGAATTCCATTTATTGACACAGAGGTAAAGTAAGAAAATAGATGACTTTGGGGTCAATTATTTCGGAAATGTGAAAAGTGTATCGGTTGTCGCAATAACTAATTGCGCAACGACTTATTGCAGGTATTAATAATTTGTAGATGATAGAGCAATCATAAATTGTCATTTGTCATCAGTCACGAATGACTAATTTGACAATATAGTCGACATTGCGCACAGGTTAACATACACGATAAGAGTCGCCTTTCCAACACGCCAAATTAGTCTCTTGGATATTCTCTGTCATGACTGCGAATAAGTTGATCATACAATTGCCAATGGTTGCAGAAAACGACAAAAGACCAACAGAGTACAAGTAAGAAGAAAACGATACATATCATTGTTCATGTCAATAACCGTAAGATGAAAACAATAAAAAAAAAAGTATTGCTGTTGGTGAAACGGAAGAAAGCTGTCTGATGAAAGATGATTTGGCTGGAAATTGAACAACAAGTCCTATTATTGATTCTGGAGCATCCATGTCGAGTATTTCCTATAAATTGTGAAACAGTTCCACATTTGTGTGACTCACGGACAACTTTGGTTTGTCCGTCTAACCGCTAAAGACAATAATCTTATGTATAACCAGTTTCCGGTAAAAAGAGTTTTTATTTTCATAATAGTATAACAAATTTTCTCCAATCTACAATATTTCGAAAGGACCAAACTAATAACTGACAACACCCGCTCACTCATTATGCCCTGATTTTCGTTGCCATTTATGTCAAGGTCGTTAGTTTTTAAAGATTTTATTGACAACGATCAGACACATACAGTGAAACATGAGGTACATGACATTTACACACAAAAAAATACGAGACAGTAGAAGATAATTACAACATTTATACAATTTGTTTTTTTTTATCACAATAGAAGTTTTTATCAAAAGCTGAGTATTGCATATCGAAAATAAACCTTCCATTTTATATAATGTAGCTAGACTCCAATAGCATTTTGGCATATATTATATACTAACAGATCTTCCAGGTTAGCCCTTTATCTGTTATACTATTGTGTTACATAAATCAAATATAGTAACTTTTTCTAATATATTACCATGTTCTCTGTTAAATACAGCATTATCTTGTCAATATATTGAATTCAATGTAACGACACCATCGATGTTACAGACATATAGATTATGCCCCTCAGTTTGATATTCAATCACTATGTTAATCAACGACAATCCCTCCAAGATTAAGACAATAGATTTAACTTGGTCAACACACATCAACACCACTTTGATTGCTTTTAAAGTTATTTTAATGCTTGAGAGTGTTTTTCCAAACAAGACTGCTTCTTCTAATGAATTCAGTTTAAAGAATACACTAAATAAATCAACAAAATGGAGTTCTTTTTAGTATTAATGGTAAATGTTCATTTGAAGCATACTCAATCTAATTAGAATTAGCTCTCCACACTTGCTCTTTATTTTCTATCGGCTGTGTTGTAGTCGCCGCGATAGAAAATAGGGAGCAAGTGCGGAGATCTAATTTGAATTAGATTGTAAGCTTACTGCACATTTGGTGACTATTATTAGCTTGTCTCATAAAGTTTATCAAAATCATTGTGCTTTCAAAAATGTAGCTTACTTCTCTACATGTAGAGTTTGAATATGTCTATGCGTTCTGTGACTTAATTTATCAACGCTTATTATTAAAATGGAACTACCCCATGTTGTCAATAGAGGCAACATGGTGACTGCAAATTTGTGTTCAATTACATGTATATACATGTACATTGTTTTATGTACAGTTAACATATTGTTGGGGTCGTCGTGTTCGTGCTTTTATGGTAGTTGGATTTACAACTACCTATGCCTATCACCACTAGCGTTGTGAGGTGTACTCGATACAACATTATGTGATAAAGTTTGTTCGTGACTTGCGGCAGGTCGGTGGTTTTCTCCGGCTACTCCGGTTCCCTCCACCAATATAACTGACCCCTATGATATAGCTGAAATATTGTTGAAAGTTACCCTAACCCTATCCTTTAGTTTACCGTGGTTTGTTTTGCTAGCCAGATTGTCTTTACTATTCTATGTTTTGGTGTCGCTAGAAAATAAATTTACATAGAAAATAAAAATCTG
Source organism: Bathymodiolus brooksi (assembly GCA_963680875.1). Lineage (NCBI taxonomy): Eukaryota > Metazoa > Mollusca > Bivalvia > Mytilida > Modiolidae > Bathymodiolus > Bathymodiolus brooksi. Next base: position 57,503,273 of record OY804585.1, on the reverse strand, counting down.
ACCTTCAATAAAAATGAAACGAAATACTCCCCCCTGGACATTTTTGAAAATAAATAAAACGAGTTGAAGCCTCCTAGAAACCACTCGCAATGAAATGGTCTTCCTCATATAGAGCACACGTATATATCTCACTTAGTACACAAACGGTGTTTCTGTAATAGCCTTTAACAGAGACAAAAAATTGGAAAGCTTTGGTGTTTGGGAGCAAGTAAACCAAAGGGCTTAAACACGATAGCCAAAGTGGATAATCTTACCAATGTCTAGATATAATTGACCTTAGTCTTAATAAATTATATTATTTAGGAACTGTAAATTGCAAGCAAAAATATATCTAATAAACCATGTCAGTGCTGAAGCCTAGGCTACTGGGCGAAAGATAGATTCGGAGACTAATATTCTAATAGCTGAAGTATCGACACACACGAAGACTTGGTCTATATCAAACAAAAACAACTATTATTGTCAACATTTTATTTAATATTAATAACTTACACTTATTAGATGTTATACTGATAGACATAGGGTTGTAGGTAATACATCTAAAGTTGTATACGGATAGACATAGGGTTGTAGGTAATACATCTAAAGTTATATACTGATAGACATAGGGTTGTAGGTAATACATCTAAAGTTATATACTGATAGACATAGGGTTGTAGGTAATACATCTAAAGTTATATACTGATAGACATAGGGTTGTAGGTAATACATCTAAAGTTATATACTGATAGACATAGGGTTGTAGGTAATACATCTAAAGTTATATACTGATAGACATAGGGTTGTAGGTAATACATCTAAAGTTATATACTGATAGACATAGGGTTGTAGCTAATATATATAGTTTTATATTAGGAAAATACAAATGGAGAGACATTATATTTCATACTTCGTTTGATTTTGTATATATCTAAGATGTTATTTGTCATATTTCTACTTATTATTCAGCAGCAAATGTAATGAGAACAAATAAAACTACATATTAGGTCAATATTTTTATAGAACATGTTTCTATGTTTCTTCTGTAATAAAAGATTAGTTATATTTTATCACTAGTGACGTTGGCACTAATAACAGTGAAACCCATGGCATAATGAATGAGTGAATGTTATTAGCTCCGTGTTGTGGTGACTGCTACGATTTCCGGGTAAAAACGATATTCGATTCGTCTTGACTCATTTGTTTTGTCCAAGCACGATTTCTTATCAGATTATATTCGTGTCGCTTAACAGTAGCATGACGGGTGTCCCATGTGGAGCAGAAACTGCTAACCCTTTCGGGGCACCTGAGTTCACTACCCGTTTTTAGTGGGATTCGTGTTGCTCGATCTTTAGTTTTATGCATAGTGTGTTGTATAACATTTTTTGTCCTTTTTCTTTTGTCTGTTGGCCATTGTACTGTCTGTCCCTCTTCGGTTTACGACTTCTGATTACCTCCCTTTGGTATCTTCTAACTTTTCTTATTTGACATCATGTTTGATGGGAAGATGATTATATCTGAAGAGTATTGACCCGGATTTAGGACAAATGAGGCCCTGTGCTAGTTAAGTTATGAGACCCCTTACTTGGGCCCTGAATGTGGCACACTCCCATTGACTATCAATTCTATCATTATGTCTGTAATCGCTCCGAAACAGAACGCCTTCAAATTTAACATTAAATCCCTTAAGCAAATATCCATTATAAAAAAAAATTGGCAGGAAGATGCCCCCTCCTCTGGCCAACAGGGCCCTGTGCTTAAGCACACCTAAGCACAATAGTAAATCCGGCATTGGTACTGAACCAACAAGTTTAGTTGGATTTCTATATAGCTCATTGAACAAACAGTCCACAGGTAGATATGTCATAGATACACATATTTGGTTGGACCCGTTAATTAGTTGTAACATTCATTAATTACGCTAACTGAAGTAAATTGTTTATGTAATAGGTGAAACCTATTTCTGTCACTACATTTGCAACTCAAAATGTCAGATAAAATAGTCGGAAATTAAAAACTACTATCTGCGAAGCGCCAAACTAGAGGCATTTCAAGCATTGAATCTTAACTGAAATTCAACAACGACACATCCTTCATTTCAGTCGTTTTTTTGTATATATGGGTTTTATTTGATCTTGTTTTTTTTATTGGAAGTGTATTCTGGGAGCAATCCATCTGATATCGTTGGAATTCTTATCAATGTCAAACTGTAAATAAATCGAGACCCCAAGGAGACTACGTAAGACAACATTGTCATATAAAGTCACAATTAAACCACATGCCTAAGCATGTTTAATGTCTGTAAAGAAACTATTGAAATCGCCAAGGTTGAATATAAACATGAACCAATTATCTTGGCATTGAATATTGTATTTGAATTTAAAGGCAAAGGGCGGGATTGTATATATTTTGGAAATTCGGTGCATTTTACACAGAGTACACTACACTTCTAGATATAATATATATTAAGACTGCATTAACATGGGACTATCAACGAAGTAGTCAATTTTATACATATATAACAACAATTCACAGATGCATTTCTGTCAATTATCTTTCTTTGTTATTTGGGCACTCACTCAGAAGCGCATCTTCTGATTGGATATGCCGTTGATTAATTTCTTGATGACAATTTCTAGTAGTTTAAGAGATTCTTTGCAAAATATTACCCTGATCCACATCAATGGCAATGTATGTCTAGTGTAACTTGTTGGTGGCCATTGGCAAAACGGTTATTTTAGAATACATTCTAAAAACAAACAAATACAATAGTTTATTTTTAGTATGGCTAGAAGAAAGGTGATTTATTTAATTTTTTCTTCCTGAACCGTTAGGATTAAAAGTTGAGAAAGAAACTAAATGACAACATATTGTCAATTGTACGTTGTATCCTTATTGTCGCTAAAAACAATGACAAAGCATAAAAATGTAATGATATAATAATATGAACTTATACAATAATATACATTTATATACTTTTATAGAGGTCGATGTCAGTTTTATAGACCTATGGAAGCAATTTTGAACGAGTAGTATTCCGAGGCTAATATACGTTTTTCCCTATGCCAATAAAAACCAGTATTGACCGAAACCAAAATTGTTAATACATGTAATTGTTTTATCACATATTATTGTACCTCATTAATATGTATTGCATAATACGCGTTTTCTATTGGCTCTTTTTTGATCACGTGATCTGTGATTAAATTTGACAGTATGACCAGTGATGGAGTCATCATTGATCATGTGATAGATATGACCTAGCAATATTGACTCCTCCATCCCAAAAACAAAATGGACATTTTCATGGCTTGAATTTAAAAACGCACGACTTGTCATGTTCAGTCAAAATATACTTTAGAATTGATATTTGATGGTTCTCCAGGGCCCGGGTGACTCAATGAGTTAGGTAGTAGGATTACCTAACAACTCATACAAACCTATCACCAATACGGCGTGGGTTCGCGCCCAACTTTGTAAATTACAAAAAATGGTGCACTCAACTCCCAGTCGCAAGTGATAAAGCTTACCATTTGCTTGCCCATGGTCGATGGTTCTCTCCGAATACTCCGGCTTATTCCACCACTAAAACTGGTCGCCATGATATAGCTGAAATATTGCTGAAAGTGTCGCTAAACACAATAAATCAAATCAAATTGATGGTTCTCCAATAAACTTGCAGCATTAAGGGAAAGGAGTTATAATAAAAACACTTAATTACTCTTTTTGAGGTCAACAGCATAAAATGAGCACCCTTGACCTGTGACTCTCTGTGACCTGGCTTGACTTCGGCCGTTGGTGTCGCTCAGGACAGGTCATCTCAAGTCACAGGATTCGGGTTCACATTTTCTGCTATTGACCTCACAAAGAGTAATTAATTGCATAATATGTAATTGGAATTGAATAGGATTCAATATCGAGTTTTACCGAGGCAAAATCCTTTCAGTAAAAATATCACTAAATATTGAAAGTGAATCCGCGTCACTATGATGATATTTAACAAAAGAATATCAAAAATAACAGAATGTCATCTGACAGTGTCTCAACCAGTAGAGTTATGTATTTGAAATCACTATGCTCATTCAATTAGATGTCTACGCTTATGCGAAGATGTTGGTGATTTTTCAACATTTCGGTATAATTGTTCCTATTGACGATGCATGACAATTTCGAAACTTGCAGATTGCACATTTGGTGCATAAATGTTTTTTGTTATGACAATGACTTCAAATTACAAGATGTCCTTTTTGAATTTCATAGTTATAGCCGATCTTTCTTTCATTACCTAGCAGACACACAACGTTTTATTTCAACGTTAATACAACGTCGCTATGTTTTTCAGAGTTAATGGAACGTTGATACAACGTCGCGATGTTTCTCAATGTTATTTCAACGTTGATGCAACATCGCTAATTTTCTTAGCGTTCTTTGAACGTTTATGCAACGTCACTATGTTTTTCAGCGTCATTTCAACGTCTATTCAACGTCGTTATGTTTTTCAGCGTTATTTGAACGTTGATACAACGTCGTTATGTTTTTTCGTGTTCTTTGAACGTTGATACAACGTCGTTATGTTTTTCAGTGTTCTTTGAACGTTGATGCAACGTCGCTATGTTTTTCAGCGTCATTTCAACGTCTATTCAACGTCGTTATGTTTTTCAGCGTTATTTGAACGTTGATACAACGTCGTTATGTTTTTTCGTGTTCTTTGAACGTTGATACAACGTCGTTATGTTTTTCAGTGTTCTTTGAACGTTGATGCAACGTCGCTATGTTTTTCAATGCCATTTCAACGTTGATGCAACGTCGTTATATTTTTCAGTGTTATTTGAACGTTGATACAGCGTCGCCATGTTTTTCAGTGCTATTTGAACGTTGATGCAAAGTCTCGATGTTTTTCAGTCTTATTTGAATGTTTAAACAACGGCGATGTTTTTCAGTGCTATTTGAACGTTGATACAACATCGCTATGTTTTTCAGTGTCATTTCAACGTTTATGCCACGTCACCATGTTTTTCAGCGTCATTTCAACGTCTATGCAACGTCGTTATGTTTTTCAGTGCTAATTGAACGTTGATACAACGTCGCGATGTTTTTCAGTGTTCTTTGAACGTTGATGCAAAGTCGCTATGTTTTTCAGTGTCATTTCAAAGTTGATACAACGTCGTTATGTTTTTCAGTGTTGTTTGAACGTTGATACAACGTCGCTATGTTTTTCAGTGTTATTTGAACGTTGATGCAACGTCGCTATGTTTTTCAGTGTCATTTCAACGTTTATGCAACGTCACCATGTTTTTCAGCGTCATTTCAACGTCTATGCAACGTCTTTATGTTTTTCAGTGTCATTTCAACGTTTATGCAACGTCACCATGTTTTTCAGCGTCATTTCAACGTCTATGCAACGTCTTTATGTTTTTCAGTGTTCTTTTGAACATCGATGCAACGTCGCTATGTTTTTCAGTGTCATTTCAAAGTTGATACAACGTTGTTATGTTTTTCAGTGTTATTTGAACGTTAATATAACGTCGCTATGTTTTTCCGTGTTTCTTGAACGTTGATACAACGTCGCTATGTTTTTCAGTGTTCTTTGAACGTTGATACAGCGTCGCTATGTTTTTCAGTGTTATTTCAACGTTGATACAACGTCGTGATGTTGTTCAGTGTTCTTTGAAAGTTGATGCAACGTCGCTGTGTTTTTCAGTGCTATTTGAACGTTGATACAACATCGCTATGTTTTTCAGTGTCATTTCAACGTTTATGCAGCGTCACCATGTTTTTCAGTGCTAATTGAACGTTGATACAACGTCGCGATGTTTTTCAGTGTTCTTTGAACGTTGATGCAAATCCGCTATGTTTTTCCGTGTTATTTGAACGTTGATACAACGTTGCTATGTTTTTCAGTGTTATTTGAACGTTGATACAACATCGCTATGTTTTTCAGTGTCATTTCAACGTTTATGCAACGTCACCATGTTTTTCAGTGTCATTTCAACGTCTATGCAACGTCGTTATGTTTTTCAGTGTTATTTGAACGTTGATACAACGTCGCTATGTTTTTCAGTGTCATTTCAACGTTTATGCAACGTCACTATGTTTTTCAGCGTCATTTCAACGTTTATGCAACGTCGTTATGTTTTTTCAGTGCTATTTGAACGTTGATGCAACGTCGTTATGTTTTTCAGTGTTCTTTGAACGTTAATACAGCGTCGCTATGTTTTTCAGTGTCATTTCAACGTTGATACAGCGTCGTTATGTTGTTCAGTCTTATTTCAACGTTGATACAACGTCGTGATGTTTTTCAGTGTTCTTTGAACGTTGATGCAACGTTGCTGTGTTTTTTCAGTGCAATTTGAACGTTGATACAACATCGCTATGTTTTTCAGTGTCCTTTCAACGTTTATGCAGCGTCACCATGTTTTTCATCGACATTTCAACGTTTATGCAACGTAGTTATGGTTTTCAGTGTTAATTGAACGTTGATACAATGTCGCGATGTTTTTTAGTGTTCTTTGAACGTTGATGCAAAGTCGCTATGTTTTTCAGTGTCATTTAAAAGTTGATACAACGTCGTTATGTTTTTCAGTGTTATTTCAACGTTGATACAACGTCGCTATGTTTTTCAGTGTTATTTGAACGTTGATACAACGTCGCTATGTTTTTCAGTGTCATTTCAACGTTTATGCAACATCACTATGTTTTTCAGCGTCATTTCAACGTTTATGCAATGTCGTTATGGTTTTCAGTGTTCTTTGAACGTTGATGCAAAGTCGCTATGTTTTTCAGTGTCATTTAAAAGTTGATACAACGTCGTTATGTTTTTCAGTGTCATTTCAACGTTTATGCAGCGTCACCATGTTTTTCATCGTCATTTCAACGTTTATGCAACGTCATTATGTTTTTCAGTGCTAATTGAACGTTGATACAACGTCGCGATGTTTTTCAGTGTTCTTTGAACGTTGATGCAAATCCGCTATGTTTTTCCGTGTTATTTGAACGTTGATACAACGTTGCTATGTTTTTCAGTGTTATTTGAACGTTGATACAACGTCGCTATGTTTTTCAGTGTCATTTCAACGTTTATGCAACGTCACCATGTTTTTCAGCGTCATTTCAACGTCTATGCAACGTCGTTATGTTTTTCAGTGTTATTTGAACGTTGATACAACGTCGCTATGTTTTTCAGTGTCATTTCAACGTTTATGCAACGTCACTATGTTTTTCAGCGTCATTTCAACGTTTATGCAACGTCGTTATGTTTTTTCAGTGCTATTTGAACGTTGATGCAACGTCGTTATGTTTTTCAGTGTTCTTTGAACGTTAATACAGCGTCGCTATGTTTTTCAGTGTCATTTCAACGTTGATACAGCGTCGTTATGTTGTTCAGTCTTATTTCAACGTTGATACAACGTCGTGATGTTTTTCAGTGTTCTTTGAACGTTGATGCAACGTTGCTGTGTTTTTTCAGTGCAATTTGAACGTTGATACAACATCGCTATGTTTTTCAGTGTTCTTTGAACGTTTATGCAAAGTCGCTATGTTTTTCAGTGTCATTTAAAAGTTGATACAACGTTGTTATGTTTTTCAGTGCTATTTCAACGTTGATACAACGTCGCTATGTTTTTCAGTGTCATTTAAAAGTTGATACAACGTCGTTATGTTTTTCAGTGTTATTTCAACGTTGATACAACGTCGCTATGTTTTTCAGTGTTATTTGAACGTTGATACAACGTCGCTATGTTTTTCAGTGTCATTTCAACGTTTATGCAACATCACTATGTTTTTCAGCGTCATTTCAACGTTTATGCAATGTCGTTATGGTTTTCAGTGTTCTTTGAACGTTGATGCAAAGTCGCTATGTTTTTCAGTGTCATTTAAAAGTTGATACAACGTCGTTATGTTTTTCAGTGTCATTTCAACGTTTATGCAGCGTCACCATGTTTTTCATCGTCATTTCAACGTTTATGCAACGTCATTATGTTTTTCAGTGCTAATTGAACGTTGATACAACGTCGCGATGTTTTTCAGTGTTCTTTGAACGTTGATGCAAATCCGCTATGTTTTTCCGTGTTATTTGAACGTTGATACAACGTTGCTATGTTTTTCAGTGTTATTTGAACGTTGATACAACGTCGCTATGTTTTTCAGTGTCATTTCAACGTTTATGCAACGTCACCATGTTTTTCAGCGTCATTTCAACGTCTATGCAACGTCGTTATGTTTTTCAGTGTTATTTGAACGTTGATACAACGTCGCTATGTTTTTCAGTGTCATTTCAACGTTTATGCAACGTCACTATGTTTTTCAGCGTCATTTCAACGTTTATGCAACGTCGTTATGTTTTTTCAGTGCTATTTGAACGTTGATGCAACGTCGTTATGTTTTTCAGTGTTCTTTGAACGTTAATACAGCGTCGCTATGTTTTTCAGTGTCATTTCAACGTTGATACAGCGTCGTTATGTTGTTCAGTCTTATTTCAGCGTTGATACAACGTCGTGATGTTTTTCAGTGTTCTTTGAACGTTGATGCAACGTTGCTGTGTTTTTTCAGTGCAATTTGAACGTTGATACAACATCGCTATGTTTTTCAGTGTCATTTCAACGTTTATGCAGCGTCACCATGTTTTTCATCGACATTTCAACGTTTATGCAACGTCGTTATGGTTTTCAGTGTTAATTGAACGTTGATACAACGTCGCGATGTTTTTCAGTGTTCTTTGAACGTTTATGCAAAGTCGCTATGTTTTTCAGTGTCATTTAAAAGTTGATACAACGTTGTTATGTTTTTCAGTGCTATTTCAACGTTGATACAACGTCGCTATGTTTTTCAGTGTTATTTCAACGTTGATACAACGTCGCTATGTTTTTCAGTGTCATTTCAACGTTTATGCAACATCACTATGTTTTTCAGCGTCATTTCAACGTTTATGCAATGTCGTTATTTTTTCAGTGCTATTTGAACGTTAATGCAACGTCGTTATGGTTTTCGGTGTTCTTTGAACGTTGATGCAACGTTGCTATGATTTTCAGTGTTCTTTGAACGTTGATACAGCGTCGCTATGTTTTTCAGTGTGATTTCAACGTTGATACAACGTCGTGATGTTGTTCAGTGTTATTTGAACGTTGATGCAACGTCGCTGTGTTTTTCAGTGTTCTTTGAACATTGATACAACGTCGCTATGTTTTTCCCTCGCTATGTTTTTCAATGTTATTTGAACGTTCATATAACGTTGCTATGTTTTTCCGTGTTATTTGAACGTTGATGCAACGTCGCTATGTTTTTCAGTGTTATTTGAACGTTGATGCAACGTCGCTATGTTTTTCAGTGTCATTTCAACGTTATTGCAACGTCACTATGTTTTTCAGCGTCATTTCAACGTTTATGCTACGTCGTTTTGTTTTTCAGTGCTATTTGAACATTGATACAACGTCGTTATGTTTTTCAGTGTTCTTTGAACGTTGATACAACATCGCTATGTTTTTCAATGTCATTTCAACGTTGATACAACGTCGTTATGATTTTCAGTGTTATTTCAACGTTGATACAACGTCGTGATGTTTTTCAGTGTTCTTTGAACGTTGATGCAACGTTGCTGTGTTTTTTCAGTGCAATTTGAACGTTGATACAACATCGCTATGTTTTTCAGTGTCATTTCAACGTTTATGCAGCGTCACCATGTTTTTCATCGACATTTCAACGTTTATGCAACGTCGTTATGGTTTTCAGTGTTAATTGAACGTTGATACAACGTCGCGATGTTTTTGAGTGTCATTTAAAAGTTGATACAACGTCGTTATGTTTTTCAGTGTTATTTCAACGTTGATACAACGTCGCTATGTTTTTCAGTGTTATTTCAACGTTGATACAACATCGCTATGTTTTTCAGTGTCATTTCAACGTTTATGCAACATCACTATGTTTTTCAGCGTCATTTCAACGTTTATGCAACGTCGTTATGGTTTTCAGTGCTCTTTGAACGTTGATGCAAAGTCGCTATGTTTTTCAGTGTCATTTAAAAGTTGATACAACGTTGTTATGTTTTTCAGTGTTATTTCAACGTTGATACAACGTCGCTATGTTTTTCAGTGTTATTTCAACGTTGATGCAACGTCGCTATGTTTTTCAGTGTCATTTCAACGTTTATGCAATGTCGTTATTTTTTCAGTGCTATTTGAACGTTGATGCAACGTCATTATGGTTTTCGGTGTTCTTTGAACGTTGATGCAACGTTGCTATGTTTTTCAGTGTTCTTTGAACGTTGATACAGCGTCGCTATGTTTTTCAGTGTGATTTCAACGTTGATACAACGTCGTGATGTTGTTCAGTGTTATTTGAACGTTGATGCAACGTCGCTGTGTTTTTCAGTGTTCTTTGAACATTGATACAACGTCGCTATGTTTTTCCCTCGCTATGTTTTTCAATGTTATTTGAACGTTCATATAATGTTGCTATGTTTTTCCGTGTTATTTGAACGTTTATGCAACGTCGCTATGTTTTTCAGTGTTATTTGAACGTTGATGCAACGTCGCTATGTTTTTCAGTGTCATTTCAACGTTATTGCAACGTCACTATGTTTTTCAGCGTCATTTCAACGTTTATGCTACGTCGTTTTGTTTTTCAGTGCTATTTGAACATTGATACAACGTCGTTATGTTTTTCAGTGTTCTTTGAACGTTGATACAACATCGCTATGTTTTTCAATGTCATTTCAACGTTGATACAACGTCGTTATTATTTTCAGTGTTATTTCAACGTTGATACAACGTCGTGATGTTGTTCAGTGTTCTTTGAACGTTGATACAACGTCGTTGTGTTTTTCAGTGTTCTTTGAACGTTGATACAGCGTCGCTATGTTTTTCAGTGTTATTTGAACGTTGATACAACGTCGCTATATTTTTCAGTGTCATTTCAACGTTGATACAACGTCATTATGTTTTTCAGTGTTATTTGAACGTTGACATAACGTCGCTATGTTTTTCCGTGTTATTTGAACGTTGATACAGCGTCGCTATTTTTTTCAGTGTTATTTGAACGTTGATACAACGTCGCTATGTTTTTCCGTGTTATTTGAACGTTGATACAACGTCGCTATGTTTTTCCGTGTTATTTGAACGTTGATACAACCTCGCTATGTTTTTTAGTGTTATTTGAACGTTGATACAGCGTCGCGAAGTTTTCCAGTACTATTCGAACGTTGATATAACGTTGCGATGTTTTTCAGTGCTATTTGAATGTTGATACAATATCGCTATGTTTTTCAGTGTTATTTGAACGTTGATATAGCATCGCTATGTTTTTCAGTGTTATTTGACCATTGATACAACGCCGCTATGAATTTCAGTGGTATTTGAATGTTGATGCAACGTCTCTATGTTTTTCAGTGATCTTTGAATGTTAATAGAACATCGCTATGTTTTGCAGTGTTATTTGAACGTCGATACAACGTCTCTGTGTTTTTGAATGTTGATACAACGTCGTTATGTTTTTCAGTGTTATTTGAATGTTGATACGATGTCCTGTTTTTTGCAGTGTTATTTGAATGTTAATACAACGTCGCTGTGTTTTTCAGTGTTATTTGAATGCTGATACAACGTCGCGATGTTTTCAGTGTTATTTGAATGTTAAAACAATGCCACTATGTTTTTCAGATTTATTTGAACGTTGATACAACGTCGGTATGTTTTTGAAATGAAGTTGTACGACTATGCTTGATTTCACTCAGTAATATTTTTGTCCTTATAGATCGCACTTGGGCCAACCTTCCTCAAAAGGTCAGATTGGTATGTCTCTAATAAATCATTTAATATTTATAATTTACCATTATACATAACCTAAGACGATGCATTTTTAAACGTGAATGAATTGTTAATTAGTAAAATTAACATACAAATGTCATTATCGTTTTAAATGAAAACATCTGACCTAGATATTATCTAAAAACCTGATTAACATATGTATGTTAGGGTGGTACAATATACGATCTAAAACATCAAACTAAATATACAACTATATTATAATGTTTTCGCTCCTTAACAATACTTCCCGACCGGAATTAATTACAAAACCGGTTTGTTTTTTTTATTTTAGAACACCCATTAGATGATGTCAAAAATCATACTACATATCTTTAGAATGTCTCGTGTACTTGTAGGTATCAGTTGATGTTGTTTTATTTCACTTCAAATAATTCCATTTCTATTGATAATGACCATCCCTAAATTACAAATATAAACAGACAAGATGGTGAAATCAATGTACACTGACGTTCACGTGAACATTATTACATATACAAGTAATAACAAAACTGTTGTCTATTTGTACTTTCGGGACTGTTCGATTGTCATCTAGTTGTCCAATCAGTGTTAATAAACAGAATGATTTTTGGGTTCAACCCCCGCTCTTGGCTGGAGTTCTCAACTCTAGCTCGTAGCGAGGTATACTAGATACAACACCATCCCTCTGAAAAACCTCAAACTCCTTACACAGAAATAACAACATGAATCATTCCTCTGACAAACCTCAAACTCCTAAACACAAATGACAGCACGAATCATACATCTGAAAAGACAAATATCAAACTCTTAAACAACATAGAAATGAATGCATGGATCATTTCTCTGACAAACCTCAAACTCCTAAGCACAGAAATGACAGCATGAATCATTCCTCTGACAAACCTCAATCCCCAAAACACAGAAATGACAGCATGAATCATTCCTCCGACAAACCTCAATCTCCTAAACACAGAAATGACAGCATGAATCATTCCTCTGACAAATCTCAAACTCCTAAGCAGAGAAATGACAGCATGAATCATTATCTGATGAACCTCAAACTCCTAAACACAGAAATGACATCACGAATCGTCCCTCGATAAACCTCAAACTCCTAAGCGCAGCAATGACAGCATGAATCATTCCTCTGACAAACCTCAAACTCCTAAACACAGAAATGACAGCATGAATCATTCCTCTGACAAACCTCAATCTCCAAAACACAGAAATGACAGCATGAATCATTCCTCTGACAAACCTCAATCTCCAAAACACAGAAATGACAGCACGAATGATTCCTCTGACAAACCTCAATCTCCTAAACACAGAAATGACAGCATGATTCATTCCTCTGACAAACCTCAAACTCCTAAGCACAGAAATGACAGCATGAATCATCATCTGATGAACTTCAAATTCCTAATCACAGAAATGACAGCATGAATCATTCCTCTGACAAACCTCAAACTCCTAAACACAGAAATGACAGCATGAATCATTCCTCTGACAAACCTCAAACTCCTAAGCACAGAAATGACAGCATGAATCATCATCTGATGAACTTCAAATTCCTAATCACAGAAATGACAGCATGAATCATTCCTCTGACAAACCTCAAACTCCTAAGCAGAGAAATGACAGCGCGAATCATTCCTCTGACAAGCCTCAAACTCCTAAACACAAATGACAGCATGAGTCATTCCTCTGACAAACCTCAATCTCCTAAACACAGAAATGACAGCATGAATCATTCCTCTGACAAACCTCAATCTCCTAAACACAGAAATGACATCACGAATCGTCCCTCGATAAACCTCAAACTCCTAAGCGCAGCAATGACAGCATGAATCATTCCTCTGACAAACCTCAAATTCCTAAGCACAAATGACAGCACGAATCATTCCTCTGACAAACCTCAAACTCCTAAACACAAATGACAGCATGAATCATTCCTCTGACAAGCCTCAATCTCCTAAGCACAGAAATGACAGCACGAATGATTCCTCTGACAAACCTCAAACTCCTACACACAGAAATGATAGCACGGATCATTTCTCTGACAAACATTTGATTTATTATTATTTATTATTATTATTATTATTATTATTATTATTATTGCTATTCGTGTGGTTGTTGTAGTTACGAGGAGTAGATGATAATTGATCAATTACAAAAACATATCAATTGATTTTACATATTGTAATTTTCTATGATTTATGATGCTCTCGATGGCAATTTTTTCTGGCAATGAAATAAATTTTATCATGACTTGGGTATGAATATATTTGTAATTCTAACATGACGTCCTTCTTTCGCTTTGTAAAAAACGAGCGATTTATCGATTTGGCATATTCTCATTAGCACATACGCCGGTTCATGTGACTGACTTTACCGTCGTAAATGTACATGTTGATGAATTCTCGTCTGCTCGAATTTGGCAGCATAAATTGTGTGCGACATTGTCCGCAAACGTAAATATAAATTACCGTTTTCCAATCAAAGTATACTACCATTTCTGTACTGTTAGACATATCAGAATCGAAATAATTCATGGAGGTCAGAATGTGCTTTGAGTTTTAACATGGGTTGGTGGATATTAGCAAATTTTATCTCTCGCCTCTGACTCGGGATAAAATATTAATATCCACCAAGCCATGTTAAAACTCAAAATACATTCTGGCTTCCGTGATTTATTTCTTAAATATGTTTTCATTTGAACAACATGATACAGTTTAAACTGTTTACCGAACTGTCTTGAAAAGACATATTTTTGCTTAAAACCTGTGACCAATTTTCGCTGTTGTATGATGTGTTCTGTAATCTAATGTCCATTGACTTCTAAACCAATGATAATACAAGTTACCAAATGCAGTTTGAAAACACAGTCATTAAGTATGGTGGTCTAAAAAAAATAAAAAATCAAATGATTATCAAGTGCATTTATTTCTGTAATCATATACCAATAAAGTATATAGAACATTTATATATATTAAAAGGTCATTATTTGTGTCGCCAGAATAGTTGTTCAAACCATTAAACTTACCGCAACATGGTCATAAGCTTGTCAAATTTGAAGAAATTAGTTAAAATCAAACCACCTTAATGAGAGTTTTATGCTTTATTCTAGTGAAATATTGTTTTATATATTAAACATGTCACAGTGACCTCATTTTTTTTTGCCACCGGAAAAGAATCAACGTCATGTTTTAAATGTAAATATATACAGTCTATTACTAAAGTCTGAAAGAACTTGATGTTCCAGAAACTATTTTAGGTAAGTCATGAAAATCTTGATTTTCAGGTGCGAATGCAGAATTTTATGTCAGAATGGTGTGCATATTTTGTAGACGAGGAGTCAAAGTACATAACGGTTGTTGAGGTGCCCTTGTCTGTTCCGTACCTGATTTGTGTTTGATTTTTATTTATTGAATTCAATATTGTATTAAGTAGTCACACGATACGATTTTCCATCCGATTTTTGAAATCGTATCGTGTGAACGCAAAAGTCGAATAAAAAATTCGTATGGTGTGACTGCACCTTTAGTTAGATCTACATCTACCTGTGTAATCAGCGCCTATCACAGCTACTGAAATATTGCTGAAAGTGGCGGTAAACACCACAAAGCACAGCCTATCACAACTAACGTCGTGGGTTCGATTCCCTCGTATGGTGAGGCGTACTCGTCACAACAATATGTGATAAAGTGTGACAGGTCAGTGGTGTACTGCTTGTAAACGACAAAAAAACAATATGTTATACTCAAACATTTTTTTATTGTTTGTATACGAGACAACTGTCGTCAGTTGGACACAACATATCTAGGTACTATTTGAAAATTACATAAAACCTTCGGTTAGACACAAATTGTACACGACAAAAAAAACTGTCATATTAGAACTCTGCCTTAATTAAATTGTGGATTGAATGGGTCTTTGTGCTTGGTGGAACTAAAATACAACCATTATAACTATATTTCTTACTAAACGTGTTATTTTTTTTTTTTTTTTTTTTTTTTTTTTTTTTTTTTTTTTTTTTTTTTTTGGGGCATTGTTCTATCCAATGAAAAAATTATTATGTGAATCAATTTTATACTGTGATTTGTTATTGATTATACTGTTCATTGCGGGCGTCTTGATTGTCAATAAAGCATTGTTGTTGTTGTTGTTGTTGTTGTTGTATAGAAATAAATATCTAGTTTCTGTGTGTATATCTTGAAAATAAAGGTAATAACAAATTACCGAACTCCGAACAATCTTACAAAGGGAAAGTCAAAACTCATAATTATATAAACAGACAAAATCAGTCAACAACCGGAAAACTGTGAAAACCGTAATGACCCTGACTTGGTACAGGCATTTCTAAAGAAATGGTGGGTTGAATCAGATTTTAAGGCGCCAAACCTCCCGCTCTCATTACGATTCAAAGGTTCCGGCTGTCACTGTAACAGTATTTAAATACAGGAACAAAATAGGTAAAATAGTTGTCAAAGCAGTACCATATTCGGTGACGTAAATGTCAAAAATACTTTTACGTCACACATTGTAAGACCCATTCAAAATAAGTTGGTATATTACTTTTTATAGGAAACGAAAAGAAAAAAATATTAAAAACAACATGACTCTCCGCTGCAAAATGTTTGCAGTCATGGGAAAATTATATAAAATGATATGAAATAATTTTATTCAATTTGAGAAAAATAAATGTGATTAAATATCCAGTCTATTAACCCTTCATGATTAAATAACGGTGTTTCTTGTTACACTAAAATATGAAGAAAAAAATCCCAAAAAAAGCTGTTTTTTGTATATCTTTTTTTACTTTAATTAATTGTCTGTGCGCTTTCATATTATACAACCCTGATTTCCCGGTGAACAATGTGGCTTTATATACATATTGTACTCCTTTGCCTAAGGATCATGTAAATACTTACATACCAATCATATCGAATACACCATAGAGACTAGTATTTTGTTATTTTTTACCATTAGTGTAATGTATCTTTTCCATTGTATAAATGATTACCTTTGTGTCAAGGCAGAAACAATACATCACCAAGACTCAGAATGTCATTTCCCCCACACTTACAGTAAAAACAAATATGTCATTTTTAGCAATTTAATACATTATCCTATTCTCAGCGTTCAGGAACAATACTTGTTATATAACATTGCTGATTTTTGAATATATCACTTCAAGCATACAAACATGCTTGTCAATTTAATGACACAGGTTTAATCGATACAACATTATGTGATAAAGTTTGTCGGTGACTTGCGACAGGTCAGTGGTTTTCTCCGGATACTCCGGTTTCCTCCATCAATAAAACTGACCGCCACGATATAATTGAAATATTGCTGAAAGTGGTGTTAAAAAACATATTACCCTAAAATTTCAAACTTAAAATATAATTTAAATCGTGGTTGTGAGATCCACTATCTCTGAAACAAAATAGAAATAAAATGTATATGAGCCGTAAGTCGAAGGAGGACAGACAATACAATAGCCAAAAGAAAAAGAACAAAATGACAAACAATAATCTACAAAACATTACACAGAAAACTTCAATCTCTACCCAGAGTTGTCTGTCCAATCTCTGTCAACGCCTAAAAACCAAGAATCTTGTCAAAATCAGTTTATTAAAGGATAACTTGATATAAACCAGTTATAATGACCCCATATATTGTAAAATATGTAAAGAATACCATATAACTAATATTTGAGAAGCTTCTTTGTTTATTTTCAAACGAAGATAAGGGATTATTTTGTATACGGTGATCAGTCATACAGTGCTGTTCTGGTTCCTTGTTGTAATAGCTTCTATAGTTGCTGAACATTATACTGGTAATATTTTATAGAAAGGAAACCAGTTTAATACAAAGGTAGACTACCTTTTAGGCGTTGACAGAGATTGGAGAGAGTGTAGGACCGACAACTCTGGGTAGAGATTGAGAAAACTTATGATCGAGCAACACGAAACCCACTAAGAACCGGGTGTGAACTCATGTGCTCTGGAAGATAGAGCAAGGAATATCCATGTTCCATGTTAAATATGAGGATAATAAATACATTATGGTTCAGGTCATTGGTCTCATAGAGACTAAAGATTGGGCAACACGAACCCAACTAAAAGCCGGGGATGAACTCAGGTGCTCCGGAAGATAGAGCAAGGAATATTCATGTTAAATATGAGGATAATAAATACATTATGGTTCAGGTGGCATACACATTGGTCTCATAGAGACTAAAGATTGGGCAACACGAATCCAACTAAAAGCCGGGGATGAACTCAGGTGCTCCGGAAGATAGAGCAAAGAATATCCATGTTAAATATGAGGATAATAAATACATTATGGTTTAGGTGACATGCCAATTGATCTCATAGAGACCGCACTGCAACAATCCTGTTCAGTGTGTCATTACAGTACAAGCAGACAAAAAATAAATAAGTAATAATGTGTAAATTTCACATTCCGTACACTTCCCAGACGTAACGTACATAAGTGTTAGACAATCATTTTATAGCGTTTGTACTACTTGTAATGAATGTTATGCAATACAAGCCTGTTAGACCGGTTGATTGAGGTGGTGTTTTAATATCTTCTTGACAGAAAATAACCTATCGTCTATTGTACAGACGAGACGAGAATACACATGTCATCTCATATCAAAGTCATAGTCATTGCAGAAAATTTTACAAAGTAGGTAAAAATATAATGGTGTCACGTCTTTTTCTCCTTCATATGTTTGGAGGTTTTTTTTTTGTTGTAGGTTAAATCGTAATTAATCGGTGGACAAATTATTATTAATTGTAATGCGCTTTGACCATTGACCGATGCACTCTGATTGATAAGTAAAAAAAAAGACATCTTTATTTATGTTGATGGGAAATAAAAACGTTAAAAGATATATCTGTTTTCTAAAAATACGCATAATATCCATTTTTAGTCATGTGTGAAACTATTTTTAAACCTGTAATTAACAGGTTTCCTCTCTCGTTAATGTCTGTTACACCTGTTTGAGTAAAAAAACATGTCATCTTTGTACACTCGGACAATGACTTGGAGATGCAATTTTAAGATTGAAAAGTCAAAGGAATTTGATCTAAAGAAAGTAGCATGATTAATTTGAAACTGTGCAAACACATACACGGTCTTGTAAAAGAAGTACATCGATCCTCCCTATTTTTAACCACCATAAAAATAGTTTTTATAGCTTATCGGGTAGGTTAATTTGGAAAATTTTAGAAAAGAGCCAATGAGATGAAACTGGACAACCAAAGAAACAATGGAGGCTATAATCTCTCGCCTGGTTATCAACTGTATAAAATTGTGTCGCACATATTTTAATATTCCTGATCAGGCAATGCGAATAATTATTAGGAATTTATAAATGCCCTGGAATATCTATTTTGGATTAGATCGGAAATTGTGAACATTTTTTTAGAACTACCCATATATCGTTCAAATACACATGCGGATTTTGTAGAGAAGAATAAAACTATTGTATTCTGTGATAACCTATTGGATGTCGGTTCGTAAAGAAAATGAGACTTTTTTGTATGGTCATTCGTAAATTATTTTGCAAAGCTATGCTTGAAATAACAGAGTAGTCTTCGGCCAATCAGAAACAGTAATGTTTTCTATTTTCGATGTCGGATATGAAATAAAGATAGATATGTTTAGATGGTGGGTAAAACACGATTTAACTCAGGACGTTAAACAATGTAATTAACATGAAATTATGTGGATATGATATCATGATTGTGAATATGATTAGATCACTTCCATTTTATGCGGCTTGGTCCAATGAAAATCGACAATGTCTGCATTCTAATGGGGGACCGATCGATAGTCCGACGGTTCGATGGTCCGACGGTTCGATAGTCCGACAGTTCGATAGTCCGACAGTTCGATAGTACGACAGTTCGATAGTCCGACGGTTCGATAGTCCGACAAATTTAATAGTTCTGCCGTTCATAATGAATATGCAATTATTACTTGTAGGCTTTATACCTGAGAAAACTTGAGATTTAATAAATTTGAATTTTGTTTTGCCTGTTCGTCTGCCATTTCCTCCCTTAGTCATTCAATACAGTATTACTCGCAAAGTGGTGGTATGCTGAAATCTTCTTGTTCACTCTTTCTGTGATCAGACATTTCGTCTGAACAAAAAATCTGCTTGTATGATTTTCTATAAAAAGGATTCTTTCAAATCTAGTCTGCAGCTGGGGGCCGGGTGGCTCAATGAGTTAGGTCGCTGGATCTAACAACTCATACAAGCCTATCACCAATACGGCGTGGGTTCGCGCCCGGCTTTGTAAATTACAAAAAAGGGTGCACTCGACTCGCAGTCGCATGTGATCAAGGGTACCAGTTGCTTGCCCATGATCGGTGGTTCTCTCCGGGTACTCTGGCTTCCTCCACCACTAAAACTGGTCGATATAGCTGAAATATTGTTTAAAGTGGCGTTAAAACACCAAAAATCAAATCAAATCAATATAGTCTGCAGCTAGATATGAGTAAGGTGTAATGTACATGTATATAGGAAGGCTGCAAGATCACAGGCACTTGTTTCATTCAAAATATATATGCCCCCTCCTCTTCCTTAAGTAAGGAAGAGGAGGGGGCATATATTTTCTGAATGAAACAAGTGCCTGTGTGCAAGATACAAGCCTGTTTGCTAGTTTTAGGAGTGTGATTCCTGTTTTGCTGGTCTTGAATGTTGTCATTATACTTAGGAGCACGGAGTGCCTTTCGAAGTTTTTTCTATGCCCCGCGACTAAGCGGGGCATATTAATTTTCCCCTGTCCGTCCGTTTGTCTGTTCGTCCTGGTTTGTCTGGCTAACTCCTACAGTTTGTGAGCTAGAGCTGTAATATTTTGCTGGATGTTTATACTCATACTAAAGGTGTGCAGAATACCAAGGATTTTGATTTCTGTCCAAAATTCACAAAATGGCAGGCTGTTGAACTTAGTCATTTTTGCGTACTAGCGGGGGCATTAAAATGTCTTACAGACAACGATTTTATGCATTTGCGAGAAAGTGCATCAAGTGGGCATACCAGTTTCTAGTTTTATTTATTGATACAGTCATGTGTATGTGTGGCGAAACAAATACACAATTAGGGCCATATATGAGAAAAACTCCAAACACCGTATTTCCGACCCGCATCATTAACATCAAGGACTGATTGATATGATCAGAAGCTCACTTTTTGACAATTTAAATAAATGTAATTAGTAGCATCGATGGGTAATTGGGGCGCTTCGTGATATTTTATCATCCTATCCAGGTCGGTATTACGGCTCGCTACACCAGATAGAGAAATCACTACAAAACAAAAGACTGTGAAAATCTAGATGTCGTCGTCAGCTCTACAGCTGAAAAAACAAAAACGAAAAAAACCATTGAACAATTGAACAAAAATTGATTGATTGATTGATTGATTGATTGATTGATTGATTGATTGATTGATTGATTGATTGATTGATTGATTGATTGATTGATTGATTGATTGATTGATTGATTGATTGATTGATTGATTGATTGATTGATTGATTGATTGATTGATTGATTGACGTCCAATGACAACTTTTCAGTGCATATTCAGGACGAGAACAACTTAACAATACATCAGTTAGTAGGATCTGCAATATGGGTCGACCTGGAGGAGGGCGGATAATTTTGACTGCCACTGGAAAAGGAGGACGGATTGGGTAGGGGTCAGAAATTTTGCCTTGCGACACGTCACCTACGTACCCCTCCGAAGAGTTGTTGCTCGGGTTCTTTAACGTGCAGTGAGTGTGTCATTCTCCCCACACGAGGTTTCTTTTACGTCTCCCCCGTGACGGATTGAGTACTTGATACATCCCTCACAACCGCGGGTGGCCCTTACGGTGGGGTTTCAACACTCATCCGGAGAAGATGTGTTCTATTTATATACCCCGGGTTTCCCTCGGGGGCAATTGAACAAAAAGAAAGTGTACGAAAATATATACATTAAACTAGCCCATATACCTGTAAACGAAAATTCGAACTAGTTTGGAAAATAGAACAACAGTTACCACTGGAACAGAAAAATAAAATGTTTAATTAAAATCATTAATTATCATGTTGAAAAGGTACACTGAAGCTAGGTGTGTCATTGATCTTACAATTGAAGGTTGTTTAATGTCCAGTCAGTGAGTCAGATAGTCAATGGAAGAAAATTATAAAATACAATTCAATGTTGTTGGTCTTTGTGCTATTCTTAAGGCCGATTTCTGAGACGTGTTAGCTCATGTATATTTAGGGTCCCCATCGAGGATACGGGAACCCTATAGTTTTCACTTCGTCCATCCGTCTGTCTATCCATCAACAATAATTATTCTTGAGTTGTGAACGCGAAATCACGGTTCAAGAACTGCTGAAGCAAATTTGGTAACACTTGCAGGGTTGTTAACCTCAATAGGTAGTTGTGCATATCGTTTGGATTTTTTATCAAAATCTAAACAGTTTCCCGAAAAAGAAGGAAAATTCAGTATTGAGGACATTGCAATATGTATTTCAAAATTCTTATATTTGCAGGCGAGGCCCTCTGGGTGGTCGTGGTTTAGATATTGCGTCATTCGACGTCTCATTTGAAATCAGGCTGTGTGGGAGGATGACCATGTAGTTAAAACGTTCTGCAGGGACGATAATAAACGATGGATTTTCATAAAGTACTGCGTTGACTACTATTATACCTATTTTGTCACAGTATTGTTAAAAATGCTGTTATAGTGACAACCGAAACCTTTTAACCATAATAGAAGCGGGAGGTTTGGCGCCGTAAAATCTTATTCAACCCACCATTTCTTTGGAAATGCCTGTACAAACTCAGGGCCATTGCGGTTTTCCCAGTTTTTCGGTTGTTGACTGATTTTGTTGATTTAGAGTTTTTGCCTTTCCCTTTAGAAGATTGCTCGGTGTTCGGTAATTTTGTTATTACCCTTATTGTCAGTTTTCTAGTTTTTTCCACCCCTGGTCAACCAGTCTTGCCATGCAAGATGCAGAATACCTAAATAAAGCAGACATTAGCATCAACTACCAATTGTTATGGGTATAAAACCCTCAAACTTCTCTATTCGAGGTTAGCACATTCACTAGTTAACATCTGACGAACGAGGCGATGTACTGTTTACATGAAAGAATATGGTCCTGTCATATATAAGTTTTACCCCTTCGTCAGTACCCGTACGTACGTCCGTAACAACAATGTCCGTCGAAGATATCCCAGCTATTACCGAAATGTATATGACTTAATAAATCAGAAGTTGTATCGTGTGAGCAACACTACTCGGGACTGTCGGCCTAGTATTTTCTGAAGCGACAGACTTAAGTAGTGCAATTTAAACGTCATAAAAATGAAAATTTCCGTGAAAAGATATTTCGACTTGATTTGATTTTTGGTATGGAGCTTGTACTATGTATGACTCTTATTTTCAGACCTGTGCCACACTTCTTATGTCCAATGGACACGTTTGTCTTTTATTTGTATTTACTAACCGTCAATTTAATCATTCATACGTCCGTGGTTATTTGGAGAAGTCGCCGATTGCAGTATTGAAGCTGACGACTGCTGGACTTCTTTATTTCAACGTAACTACTTGGTCATACTCCCTGCCTGTCAAATTACTTAATTTTCCGTGCAACGGAAATTGTCGAGTAGTTATGATTGTGTCGGACTATCGAACTGTCGGACCATAAAACTGACGGACCATCGAACTGTCGGACTAAAGAGCTGTCGGACCATCACTACGCTCCCATTTTAATGCATAGGCAACCTAGCTGCATAATCGTAGCTTTTATCGGTCTCTCTCTCTCTCTCTCTCTCTCTCTCTCTCTTACACAAAAGACAGTTAAGAACTAGGGTTATGCAGCAACCATGTAAATATCCTTTGTGAATAGGGATGTGTCAACCGACTCAACGACTTTTGAGTTCCACTGAAAAAAAATTGTGAGTTGGGTAGGGACGAAAAATGTAGTATTTTGTAGGGGCTACAATACGCCTACTCTCCTTAGGAATATACAAAAGATGTCCTGAGTGTGCAGGAAGCGTGATCCAGGCTTTCTGTGTTAAAACTTGACACCCCACTAGAGAGGTCTCCTTCTATCGGTCACCCGGGGCCGCGCTTGACAGCTCTATGGATTTGAGCCCTGGGAACCTTCAACAGTGCCAAGTCGCGAACAAACATGTTGAACACGAAAGGCATAGAAGTAAACACATCTTTATTTATTTATTTATTTATTTATTTATTTATTTATTTATTTATTTATTTATTTATTTATTTATTTATTTATTTATTTATTTATTTATTTATTTATTTATTTGTGCTTCTTAACACATTCATTAAATTATATGTTAATTATTAATTATCTTTTATTGCATCATTTTCACGGTGAACCATTATCGCTTATTAAAAAAAAAGCGATTGTACATAACGATTTCCAATGACCAAAACAGTATATACATGTAAATGAACTTTGAATATCCCTTTAAGGTATAACTGTTAATTTGCAAATATATTGAGTTGTAATAATTCAATGTGAGAAGTTTTATCTGAGAAAGGGGGTAATTAAAATGTTATCGATCAATTGTTGTGATCAGCTGATTTATTTCTTTTGAGAATTTGCATATTATTGCAAACAATTTAAAAAGAAGAGGTACAAGACGCTTCTGATCAAGGTATGCCATTTAACACATTGAAAATCCTTTAAAATACTTTAAGATTGCATTTGGTAGATATTCTGCATCTGTCGACTCGTCTGTCGTCTGTCTGAAGCAGTATCGGTAGTGAATTGGAGCGGGCTCGTCTCGAGTGGGAGTAGATCGTGGGTTCGACCAATTGATTGATTGATTGATTATTGCATTAACGTCCAATGAGCAGTATTTCAGCTATATTCAGGTCGACAAGTTCAGTAAAATATGTAATTGGACTGCCACTGAAAAAGTATGGAGAATGTAGTAAGGACGAAATATTTAGTCTTTTGTAGCTGTTGCAATGCGCCTACTCTTTTCTTCAAATCCACAAAAGAGATCTTTAAGGTGCAGGGAGCGTGGCACTCTCCAAACACGTTACCCACTACGGTTCACGGTCAGGCTGTCTGTATTAAAACCTGACACACCCCTTTTGCCATCGAGAGGACTCCCCTATCCGTCATCCAGGGACACGCTGAACAGCTCTATGAGTTTGAGCCCTGTTACATTTCATCAGTACCCAGCTTGTGTTCGGGCACCAGTCCGGTCAAACCAAAGACTATAAGCTTGGTGTTTGCGGGTATTTCATGTGAAAAATCACGATTTTACGCCAAAACAATCATATTTTTACCAATTTTAGGGGGGGGCGTGCGCCGGGTGCGCCCCCCCCCCCCCCTGAATCCGCCCCTGAGGTGGTACCATACACTTCAGGTAAAATTTGATCTGCTCGTTTAATTTTCTTATTTTTTTGGCAGTGTGTTTGAATATATCCACTGTAATAAATATCAAAATTTTAACATATTCCAACCAACAGACTCCGAGCTATAAATTCACTAGCCACATAGCAGCTTTTCTCTATGTGGTTTTGATCACCGAGATGCTTGAAATCTGCATACAAACATCATATGATTAAAACGTTCAACTGAGTTTAAAGAGTTATCTCCCTGTAGTGTATGGTACCCCCTTAAGAGTCATGTCTCCATTACAGTTTGAAAAGGTGCCCAAATAGGAAGGTATATATAGAATATATCGTATCTATCCTAGTTCATCTGTGTGTTAAAAAAACATAGAGAAAATAATAGGATTGATTAAAAACCTAGCATGTATACTTTAATTGCCTAGATGATTCGTTGTGATATTCTAAAATTATATATTCAAGATAAAAATATAAATGAAGATATAAAAAAAGTCAAAATACTTTGAATCTTGTGCCAGAATTTATTCGCAAAGCTTTCACAATAATGAAAGCGTAGATCAGATACCGGTATCAAATTTAGCGCGCACAACGCGTTTATGGAATAACTTTGATCGTGTATGCTCATAGTTCAAATTATTTCCATGTCTATCCGAGAGCTAGATGTATATCTGAAGCGAAGCAAACTATGCCAGCAATATTTAGTTTTGTAACTTAAGGAATGAGTCGTGGGTATCAAGGGAACAACAATGTATTATTGCTAGTGAAACTTAGACACAGTAATTATGTTTTCGCAAAAGTTATCGTTCTACCGTTTAATCATGCAATTGTCATGTTGTGTTCAAGACTTGTTATGTTGTTGGTGATTTTTCAGTCAACGATGCGGACGATTGCTTTTGTAATTTGCTTGAAAGTTATTTATTTGTACGTTTGATGTATAAGATTACTCATCCATGAACAATCCACTTCTGTATAAGTCCTCATTTTACCTAGAAATATATTGAAAACAAAATAAATGAATTGTCAATATTTTTGATACATGAAAGACAGATTTGCAAAAAACGCATGACCTGTCGCAAATCACTGAAAAACATAATCATATAATGTTGCGTCGAGTACACCTCGCCATGAGCGGGATTCGAACTAGCAACGTTAGTGATGATAGGCACTGATTATGATTACACATGTGTATACAGGTAGTTGTAAATCCAACTACCGTACGATCACGACCACGACGACCGTCGCATGACATGGATGTCTTTATTATAGACAAACATGTGTACAACTTTTGTTCCTCTTTTGCTGATCGGGCACTTTAGCGAAAGTGTATGTATGATATTTATATACAATTTTTAAGATACAAATATATAAGAATAAATAGCATAATCGCTAGTTTTACACTCGAGTAATCAGTTGACCAGATTCGACCAGTCTTTTGAAGTGCTATCCTGAACTGAAATCTGCTTATCAGATAAATAATTAATTGGTTCATTCAACCTATGTCAACTTTTTTTTTTTTTAATAGGCTGAATGTGTTAACTATTATATAAACATAACTAGTTTTAATGTTGTATAAGCAGATTTGGTGCTTTTTATATTAGTGTTGAATCAAAGGAGATATCCATGTACTCCTAATCCACAATAGTAATATTAATTAGAAATGTAGAACAAGTACAGACATACTTTATTATCATAATTTCTGTAAATAAAAAAAAATATATATGCATATTATCAGCACAATGCACAAGTATTACATTACAAAATGCAAAAAAAAAAATATAAACTTGTTAAACATAAACAGGGCCGTAACTAGGGGTTTAAAACAGGGGAGGTAGTTGTATGGGACCGCTGATTGAGGCGCTCATGTAAGGGGGTCTTGGGAGCTGAACCACGCCCGAAAATTGTGACATAACGGCCCAAAGTAACGGATTTTTTTTTTATCGATGTCTATATTATAGATAGCAGTTACTATCGCAAATAGCAACAACGCCGTCGAAACTTCTATGTTAAGTTAAATATAATACAACTGCTTGATTTGTAAAATATTATAATTTATACTCATTTTTCCATAGAACAATCAGGTTGTGGAACTCACTACCAAACCCGGTAACTAATAGCCCAGACTTGGATGCTTTCAAGTCTGGTGCCCAATCATTCCTCTATTGTTAATATATTATGTTGTTTTATCCTATATAAAAAAAAATCAAAAAAAAAATGTTTATTCATAAATGTATATATGTTATCCAAATTTTCGTTTCCCTAACATGCCTTCTAAAAAGTCTTCAACATATTGAAGTTTAGAAGTATCCTGTAGATGTAGATGTGAAATAATACTTTAATGAATGTTCAAATGACAGTACTTAAGCTTAGTCGTGAATGCAAGATGGATTTTCCTATTGCCACTCGAATCCCATCTTTTGAGAACAGCTCCGGATTTACATGCCCGCCAGTATCATTACAGTGGACGTGAAGCATCGCCAACACACACAGGGTCTTCAATCATTGTTGCTCTACACCAAGTCTTGAGGCGCCGAAGAGCCCTCTCCGCGAAAAATATATAATCATAGAACAAAATACCGATTAACTTACAATTAGGACAAAATACTGATAACAAGCTAAATAATAATCCAGGCTTCAGGTGAAAAATATTAAAACTGTCTTGGTCGATGATTAAAAATAGTTGAATTTGGCTTTCAGTCCTTCTTCTTCCCATCTCTTACACCCGAGTTCTCTCTGTGTGTTTTTTCTCTCTCAGAAAATCAGCCTCGTCTGCCTCAATGGTAGTTACGGCCCTGATAAATTTAATAAAAATGATATATTTTGAAATTTGGTGAATTGATGAATCTAACAAAAAAGAACACATTTAAAAAATGTATATTTCTTATTATTATACCTCACATAATAAAGAATCAATTATATTGGTTAAAAGATAATCACATGACATAAAATAATCTGGATATTTTTGCTTCTAATCGCCGCCAACGGTGAATAACCTCAAGAATTACACACGTCCATTGAATAACCCTATTATTCACGGTGAATAACCCTCGAAAATTACAACATCCAGTGAATAACCCTAATGGAATAATACTTTAACTATTCAAATATTAAACAGTATATTTCAACTGTTTGTTCGGTATAATAAAACAGTTACGGCCCTCTGAATCGGTGAATATCCAAAATTGTCAACCCCACTAGGGTTATTTCCCTCGCCCGCGAGGGAAATAACCCCAGTGGGGTTGACAATTTTGGATATTCACCTCTTCCGAGGGCCGTAATTGTATATTGTTCTACTATGATATTATGAATATCATTGCTTGGAGTGAGCACTGATCAGTTTATTGAGATCATGCTTGAATTTTTTTTTTCTCTAAACAATATGTTTAACTTCATTATAGAATTCTGATAATTCTAAATTAAAAACTCAAGTCTTGTTTTTCAAAAAGAATTTTTATTTGCAGATTTTTTTTTCTATAATTTTCAAATTAGATTCTTTAATAACACTTGCTTAGCTCCAAAATTCATTAGCTCACCTGTAATTATCATTAATTGTTATATTGTAATACGTTTGTTGGCATTCCTTAATTAATTCTTATTCATTTTATTGGTTATGTAAATTTTCTTTGCCCCGTTTTATAAACTTTACCCTTGTCGAAATCATAATTCCACCTCCCCGTGGTCAAATTTTCGGTGAAATGTCCCGTTATTTTAAAATGATCAAATGTGCGAAAATCTTTCGGTAAAATTTCCTGTGTTCAGGTGATAATATGTCCCATCGTTTCGCTAAGATGTCCTCGGTCGTATTTGTTGACTTGTCAAATCTAGCATAGCATGATTAATTGGTCGGTATTTTTTAATTAACCAATAACTCTATTCCGGTCCAAGAAAACACTAATCTTGGCATGTACAACAAAACGTCGAGGTTTTCTTATATAAATATGCATAAAATATTACATTAGATAAAAAAAAAATGCACATATATTCCGTAACGGTTAACCAAATCGTAGGTGGCGACTGTAATATTTTCAAAGTGATGATTTCAACTGAACCACTAGGAACCCTTGGTTCATTAGCTTCCCTATTAGCAGCAACCCTCTATAAAGGAAATCATGATAGGAACCACAAACTCTGGAATATTATATCAACTGAGGGATATATACTCCATATGCAGGTGCTGCTTGAATGTTGCTAAATATAAATGGAAAGTTCACAATGGGAAAATTGAAATAATCTCTATTGTCGTATTTAGCCGGCTTCCATTGTTTCTTTAAATACACTCAGTCACAGCTAACTGCGTAAATACATATATTTTGCAAAATACACCTAACGCACATATGCATAACCGCTTACGTTCCTGTCTTGGTACAGACACTTCAATAAGAAGTGGTAGGGTTAAGCTAGTTTTATGATTAAATTAAAACAAATTTCATGATTTGTAATCAGTAATTTTCCACAGTTGCTTGCCCATGGTCGATGGTTCTCTCCGGGTACTCCAGCTTCTTCCACCACTAAAACTGGTCGCCATGATGTAGCTGAAATATTGCTGAAAGTGGCGTTAAACACAATAAATCAATCAATCAATCAATCAATCCACAAATAATTCAATACATATCCAGAATATATATGCTTCCTACAAATAACAGCATACATTTTATAGGAAAATATCAAAGTGATGTTGTTCAAGCTTTGTTCCCCAAAATCATTGAAAAATATTAATTATGCACTGACCTGAGCGAGGCCAAATCTGTTTTTATCTATTTGTATGCCAGTAGCCCAGATGCTGCAGCATGTCATGTTTGTTTACCTCGCAAATATAGCCGTTTTATGCTACTCATTGACAATGATTTGCTGTTGCCAGGTGCAAAATTACATATATTGAATAATATCTACCGAAAATGATCATAGGCATCATTATAACTTCATAAAATATGAAAAACGATTGAGAAAAGAAGGCAACATGCTCGGCTTACCTATCAAGCAAAATCTTTGTCACTTCAGCGTGAGTTTGGACGCGTAGCACTTCCTTCAGTTCGTTCCAACGGTCCAATTGATCCCTTACATATATCCTGCATTTGTTCCATTTGGAAGATACTGCACTTATATTCCTCTTTATCTCTGAATCCGTCAAAGTCCACTTTCTTCAACGTGTTGACACATTCTCTTCCACATGTTGTTTATTGTTTCTAAACAGTGCGCATGCTCAAGGCGGGTTCACATAGAAGGTCATATGAATAGAGTCGGGTTAAATTGAATGCTTGTCATCCTGGACAATAATTCCGATAACGATAGTTTTGGGTCTTTTTTGTCAAAAAAGAACACAAATCGTATCTTTTGCGGCATAACTGTTTAATGATAGCTTAAACAAATCATTTACGGCAATAATTTTGGGTATGAAAAAATTACGGTTTTGGCCTTTAAGTTTTGTCATTAAATATTGAATTTTATTATGTTTGTTTTTCTTTGTTTTTCACTCTCGAGAACAATCATATGCAGGCATTGCAATTCGTTTTAGTTTTAATTTTTACTACAAGATTTTTCAGATTGGTTTAAGAGACATCATAAAACATTGGTAAATTTCTTTTCCATTATGATATTTAACTCATGGAGCCAATTGTATTATAGGGCATTTGATTTTTTTTCTACGAAATTCGAAAGTTAATGTTGAAAAATATATTTGTTTTATAGTCTAGATTTTGTTCCAACAAATAAGAAGGATATTGTATTTTAAATTTTGTGTTTACATTAACGAGTTAGTACTTATTGTGTTGGTGTCTATGTTTATCTTTATCTATCTTTTTTTTTTATCTTTTTTTTTTATTTAAATTTAAAAAAAAAAATAAAAAAATTAAAACTGTAATAATATTATATTTTCGTCTTTTTTTCTTATAAAAGTACGATTTCCTCTTTTCAAAATGATTTCTGATTAAATTACTTTTTGTAAAAAGGGAGGGAAATGTACAAAATTTACACCTACGATTACATTCTGTTGTTTTTAAATAAATATAGGTGCGTGATATTTTTTTTTATTTGCTATAACACTTTCTACATGTATTTCTATTTATAGTACACAATCCTAAAAACAAGTCAACATGAATCTAACGGATACTATTAATTTTTTGTCCTGTCGTTAAGAATGTTTATTCATACACTCAGTGATAATTTACATACTTACATTGTACCTACATTTGTTTTTATCCTTTTTAATATTTTATTGTACAAGTGTGGTTGACAGGTCTTGCAGGGGGCGTGGCTTTGACGCCTCGACTATAAAAAATGACATGAGTTGTCACATAAAATAGTCAAATCTGTTTTCATCATCGTTAATTAATGGTTAGTGATCCTGTCATAGGGGGATTTATACCCTTGTGAGACCGTTCCGAGAACGTTTCATTTCCATCTATCTTGGAGTTCGTTTGCCTCTATACATGCGATAGTGTATATTAAGCAGATTCAACATTACGCCTTTGGGTAAGCATTTTTAATTTTTCTTTAATTTTTATTTTAATGCTTTCAATTTAATTTTTTCTCTCTCATTAAGTGGTTGTGTATAAGTTATTAATTTAAAAATTCTAAATAATATACATTTGTGTATGATTCATCTTAAACGCGACAAGAATGTATGTTTTACACGAGACGTTATAAATTACAATCTTGAGCATAGGGCAGAAATGACTGTTTTGGGGTCTTTAAAATGTACTTAAATTTAAAAATTAAGTCGAAATTTACTTCCGTTATAATAAAGTGCAAGAAAATGGAAATAGTTTTACCGGATTTTGATGATCGTTTGTATCAAAGAACGATATTTTATTACTCACGGTTCGCATTTACAAATAAAACTGACCGCCACAATATAACCGAAATATTGTTGAAAGTGGCGTTAAGCACCACAACCCACTCGCATTTACTCGCATGCATCATCTGTGAGTTGTCTTCTCGTTCGAAAGTTGCGAGGAAAAAAATTAAAATTCAGCGAATGTGGTAATCTATTATAAAAGGCAAGCTCGCTTAAAAATGAGAATTAATAAGCATTTGACATTCTCGGTGGAATTTGCATCGTAAAGATTACGAAATGTATTTGATATAACGTAATATTGATATGATATGTCTCACTGCTTAGCAAGAACGTATAAGTAACTGTTAAACTCAATTGTACAAAACGTATTGTCATTTGTTTATTCACGTTAATTAACACATTATTTTGTTTATTTGACCTCATGTTACACGTTCTGAGATTTACTAAAGTTGTGAGTTCGAATCCCGCTCATGGTGAAGTGTACTCGATACAACATTATGTGATAAAGTTTGTCTGTGACTTAGGCAGGTCCGTGATTTTCTCCAGGTACTCCGGTTTCCTTCACCAATAAAACTGACCGCCACGATATAACTGAAATAGTGTTGAAAGTGGCGTTAAGCACCATGACTCTAACCCTATCCCCTCCCCTTGCGCTGGGTATCAAATTTTTATCTTTTTGTGGGCTAGGGGTAGGGTTAGGGGCTCGAGTTATACATCTACCTTTTGTATTTATACGTATAGCATACTAGATGATATTATGTTGGGAGAAATAATTGTCACTATCTATTAACAAAAAAATTTGTCTTTTTCAGGTGTTTGAATATCAGGCTTCAAGATGAGCCGATCTATATCTGTTGTTGATGGCATGCCAGTTGCACCAGCAGGAACAGGATATGGACAAAATAAAGGAAGACGTTTCTCCTGTCCTTCCGGTGGATTGGGTCAAGAAAGCACTGTTTTTGTCAAGAGACAACCTTTTACACAAGTTGCATTTGACGAACTTCATTTAAGGGAAGACCATGATGAATCTGCCTCGATTTCGACGAAATTAAAGGAAAATATTTATTGTTCCAAGAAAAGAGGGTGGAAAATAATCTCTACTTATCTGCCAATCATCAAGGTGTTGAGATACTACAACATACGAGAGAGCATAGTAAGTGACATCTTGGCTGGGATAACTATAGGAATATTGCACATACCACAAGCTTTGGCTTTTGGACTTCTTACATCAGTGAAAGTGGAAAATGGATTATATACGTCAGTATGGCCCGTTTTGTTGTATGTTATATTTGGAACGTCAGCTCATGTGTCTATGGGAACCAGTGCTGTTATTTGTATCGTGACTGCAAGTGTCGTCGATCGGCAAGCTGAGAACTTTAAGGCTACTTTTTCTCTCAATATGACGGCGAACTCGACTGTATTGAATTGGGAAGACATACCGGAGTTCATGGACTATAAAGAAAATGTTGCAATATGTGTGGCGTTTCTGAGCGGATTAATCCTACTGTTCATGGGCTTTATGCGTCTTGGTTTCATCACAGCTTATTTGTCAGAATCGTTCTTCAATGCATTCACTTCCGGCGCTGCAGTTCATATTGCAACCAGTCAATTACCGGCTCTACTCGGAATCAGTGTCAAGAGATTTGGTGGAGCTTTCAAGATAATATATACATACAAAGAAATAATTTCAAACATTTCCAAAATATCATGGCAGACACCTCTTGTAACAATCATCAGCATGGCAATTTTGTTATTTTTCAAGGAATTTATCAACGAAAAATTTAAGAAAAAACTTCCTATACCGATACCCGTGGAGTTGTTGGTTGTGATTCTGGCAACAGTTATTTCATATGCCGCCAATCTAGCCGGAGAAGTCGCTGTTGTTGGGGTAATTCCAAGTACAATACCACCACCCATCATTCCAGATCTCACCGGATTCGAAAACTATTTTGTTGACTGTTTCGTTCTTGCCATTTTAATTTTTGCCAATACCATTGCTATGGCCAAAATATGTGCCAAGAAGCACAACTATGAAATAGACGACAGTCAAGAACTCATTGCCTATGGTATGTGTAATTTTGTCAGTTCTTTCCTCAAATGTTTCCCATCAGCAGTCGCACCACCTCGATCAATGATTGCTTCAGTAATGAATGTCAAATCTACACTAGCTGGTATATTCGTTACCATTTTGATGCTTCTCGTAATAATGGCCATGAGTGTGTTATTCGAACCATTGCCTAAAGCTTCACTTGCCGCCATTATTGTTGTGGCTTTAAAGGGACTGTTTATACAAATGGGAGATTGCAGAAAATTTTGGAGAATCAACAAATTTGATTTTATTATCTGGTTATTTACCATTTGCAGCGTTGTGTTCCTTGATATAGATTTTGGACTTGGTATAGGAGTCATTGTTTCTCTGATTACAGTTGTGTTTCAAACACAATTTGCCCGCGGTTACCGTGTTGGCAGAACAATGAAAGAAAGTGCATTTGTTGAACACAAGAAATATAGAGACTCCATTGAATCAAATGGCGTTAAAATATTTAAATTTCAATCGAATGTGTATTTTGCCAACGCCGAAATATTTAGAACCTTATTGTACAGAACTACCGTGAATCCCAGAAAATTATTGAAGTTTTTGAAAAAGCAAGAACAAAAGAACAAAAGAGAAGAAAAGCGTTTACAAAAACTTGGAATTGAACCTCCTAAGAAGGACATAAATGCATTATCAGAAGTGGCCATTATTCCTTTCAAAGGAGACGGCCGCAGGTCATCCAAGACGTCTGAAGTCAGTATTTCATCTAATGGTTATAATGTGAAAAAGAATGGTTCCAACACAAATTTAGTACCGGGAGACAATCCTGCATTCTCATTGGACGAGGTCGCTCTACACAATAACGGGATAGCAAGTAAGAACAATTCAATGAAACAACTAAATGTACTTCCCAGAACATCAAGCATTGCTTCTAATTTGACAAGCCTCGCAGACGATGATGAAGTAGACCCCGAAGATGGGGAGGAATACGTTACAGACGACAAAATCAGACGCATGCGCAGAACTCATCATATCATTATAGACTGTTCTACAGTAAATTATATGGACAGCTCAGGGGCGAATGTTTTGGGACACATTTCTTCAGAATATGAGCATGTGAATATAAAGCTCTTCCTAGCTGGATGTTCAGCTGATATTCGTCGTACAATGGTACATGCCGAAACATATAAAAAAATACCAGAGCATCACATTTTCGTGGAGCTGCATGACGCTATTGCAGTTGCCAGGAGCCAGTCCATTGGTCCATTACCACGTTCTTTGGAGGACTTCACATACGACGAAGCCGCAGAAGAATCATACGTCACAAATATGTAAATCCAGCCTCATTCATAAAAGACATTGTATGTACAAGATGACGAACAGTATTACTCGTATCTTCCACTTCAATGAACTTTCATTTTCAAGTATTCATCATTGTTTACTGTCAGCAGTATCGTCTGGGTTACTAGTTTGGTCCACATTTACACATATGAGCTGTTTATCTAATTGTCGTTTATATCAATTCATTGCGTTGCGCATTTTTAAATACCCGGTATAGTCTGACAATTTTGAAACAAATTGAACATATTTAATTGAAGGACATATTTGATATTTAACATTAAAGCTCGAAGAATCACACTGTTGAGTCTAATAAGGATTTTGTATGATCAGTATATCCGGTTCATCTATCTTATTATATAAACGTGATATCTAAACAGACTTTACAAGAGATCTTTTGACTGATCAATTGAATGCTGGATAACTGTTGCTACCTAAAATAAGCTTTGTCAGTTATTTTCCAGATTTAAGAAGAAAAACATTAAACTGAAGTAAAGAAAGTTTAATATATTTATATCCACTTAGTGCTTTTATTATATGTGTTATGAAATATATAGTTTAATATTGTTAAAGTAGTATAAGAATTGTATGCGATTTTTGTATGTATGTATGTTATTTGAGAATCGTTTTTGATTCTTTTGTACATTTTTGTATAAATGCATTAATTTATCATCTGTTTTTGTTAGTGAGCCAACACCCTAAGCTGAAATCGTGTGTGCTTCTATATGTGGGAAGGGTAGGATTAGAGTGTTTAACGCCACTTTCATCAATATTTCAGTTATATCGCGACGGTCAGTTTTAATGGTGGAGGAAACCGGAGTGCCGGGAGAAAACCACCGACCTGACGCAAAACACTGACAAACTTTATCACATAATGTTCTATCGAGTACACCTCTGCTGAGCTGGATTCGAACTCACAACGTTAGTGGTGATAGGTACTGATTGCATAGGTAGTTATAAATCCAACTACCATACGATCACGGCCACGCTTCCATATGTGCAAAACCTACGCCTTAAATTCTTTATCACTGGATTGTTGCACTTTACTCAACCTCAAATACAACCGAGATTCTGTGAAGACACTGTGATTGTTACTCTTCCACCCCCCCCCCCCCCCCCCCCCCCCCCCCCCCCCCCCCAACGCACACACACATATACATACACAAATGCAACTATGACTTAGTGTGGTCAATCTGATTGCTACTATTTGTCTCACAGCTACTTATTTCCGTTGTATTGCTGGATCATCAAACTAGGAATCAGTGCCTATCACTACCAAAGTTCTGAGTTCGAATCCCGGTGTACTCGATACAACAACATTATGTGATAAAGTTTGCCAGTGACTTGCGACAGGTTGGTGGTTTCCTCCACCAATAAAACTTACTTCCACGATATAACTGAAATATTATTGAAAGTGGCGTTAAGCACCATAAGCCAAACCAACAAACTGGGTCGCAAATCGGCTTGAAATAAAGAAGACACGCGTTATCATTTTTCTATCACAAAGTTGAGCTCTTTTGTGCTAAACAAGCTCGTATTTGTCGGACGAATGAAGCATACAGAGGTGTTTAAAATGGTGTAACAAGTGCCGATGCTTCAACATTCTATTTATGATTGCCACCTCGTAATCATTACTGCTTCCCAAGAAACTTCAATCACATAAACAGAAACCAGATAAAATGGGTACCTTTCTACAAAATGATGTTGATGCACCAAATTGATAACAGCGAGCCAAAACCAAAGACTATAAAATTGGTATTTGTTGCTTCTCCACTAAGCACGCATTATTAGTGGAGTAAGAGAGCAAAGACTGGTTGACTTAGTAACAGAATAATGTGTCCCAGGGGAGCGAAATGTCTACCCATGGACTGTTGTTTCAATGAACTAGCACTATACAAATCTAACTAAGCGTGTTGCTCTATTACAAAGTGGACCCCATCATCATCTCATCGAAATATAACTTGTTCTCGTCATGATATAGCTGAAAAATACCCACTTGGTGCTAAGCAACAATCACCAACCAATCAATTGTGGTAGATTGTGGGTTCGGTCCCCGCTCGGGTCACACGAAAGACTATTTGTTGCTTCACCTCTAAGCACGCAGCATCAATCACCAGAAGTCAAAAATAATGTGTCGTGTGTTTCTGCGGATTGTTGTTTTAGTGAACTAGTACTATAAAAATCCTACTCAAAATCTCGGTCTAATATAATATATAGTAGGTAGGCATCATCATCATCAATCATCAATGTAATTTGTTCTCGCCATGATATGGCTGAAATAAAAAACCCTCACAAATCTCTTGAGATACGGTGATGAAGCACTACATTTCATTTGCTCAATGTATGGATAGGATTGTTTACAAAGTTATAGTAATTATTTAAATCAATCTATGTACATATATTCCATTACTCGAAGGAATATGAGGATTATGGTGTTTAACGCCACTTTCAGCAATATTTCAGCTATATCTTGGCCGTCAGTTTTATTGGTGTAGGAAACAGGAGTACCCGGAGAAAACCACCGACCTGACAAACTTTATCACATAATGTTGCATCGAGTACACCCCGCCATGAGCAGGATGCGAATTCACAACGTTAGTGGTGATAGACACTGATTGCATAGGTAGATATAAATCCAACTATATGATCATGACCACGACGGCCCCTATATTCCTTTACATGAAACTGACAAAACAAAATAAACTGAAATGTTGCGTATTTATTTTAAAAACTGAAGTGAACACTATAATTATACAGAAGTAGGAACTTGGCGAGCACCTGGGTCATGTTGTTAATTTAATTATTTTTTTTTTTTTGTTCCCAATTTTGTCAGTGACTGGATTGTCCACTCTTTGTTGCTCTGTCGGTTTTCTCTACCGATTATATTGTCATGTCTCACTTCTATTTGTAAAAACGAATATGGTACATACAATAAACAAAAAAACATAAGGCAACACACGTGATTCTATACGTAGATATCTTGTAATAAAATACAAGTTATATCAGAATTATTTTATAAACAACACAATTAAATATGTAATGATTTTTTTTTATTTACATTATTTGATTTTTGTATGTGTCGTAAGCAACTTTTCGCCTGTGTCGTAGGGACTTTTGGCTCCTGGTAAAAACAAAGAATAGTTGTAAAATACAAATATTTTATTCGTCTGGAATCTCAATGTGAATCACAAAAAGTTTGAAATTTTTAATTCGCAAAATGAGAAATATAACATATGTACCATATTCTTTGCGGGATAATAAGGCCATGACAGTTTTACAAATGGATGCGACTTCGTCGGTAGTATGACAATAGTGGTTTGTGTCGATGTATAGTTGTCTGCAATCCAATAAATCATGGAGGCACAAAATTCATAAGATCCAGAAATATCGCAATTTTAAAGTGATAAACATAAACCGATTGGTTTACATTTTTGCAGATTTTTGCATTGGAAGTCATTTTTAGGCAATGTGAGCTTTTACCATCACTTGGCGTCCATCGTCCGTCGTCTGTTAACTTTTCACATTTTAATCTTCTCCTCTGAACAGCTTAGCCAAATGAACTGAAACTTGGTATGTAGCATCTATGGAAGGTTCTCAAATAAAGATTGCTCTTTTTCGTCCCGATCCGTTAACATACATGGTGTCGCCATAGGCAATTATTGTTTCTGATTTGTCCGACAGGTGAGCGACACAGGCTTAGCCCATTGAACCTCTAGTTTTTCTCCCATTGATACACAAATATTTTATTCCCATTGATTTGATGTAATGGACAATAATATAATCTCTAGTGTCCGTGATCCCAGACAGGCAGCAATCAGGAATAATATGATACAAATGAAACAAAAAGTAAAACAGTTGCTCCACATGTCGAAATAGTTGTGATTTCTTAAAATTTGCAAAATCTAGAGTGTGTCAGGGTACCATTATCATTGTCATCTGTTTTAGTATTGCTTGATTTGATTATAAAACATGACTAATAACCAGCTTTTTGACAAGAGTAATA
Organism: Bathymodiolus brooksi; assembly: GCA_963680875.1. Lineage (NCBI taxonomy): Eukaryota > Metazoa > Mollusca > Bivalvia > Mytilida > Modiolidae > Bathymodiolus > Bathymodiolus brooksi. The sequence goes on along the minus strand of OY804585.1, from coordinate 57,463,942 downwards.
TGGCGGGTGCGGCTAGTGGAGCAGGTTCACCACCGGTTATTTTGTAGGGTTCGTGTTGCTCAATCTTCGGGTTTCTATGTGGTGTTTTCTGAGGCATTGTTTTTTTCTTTTTATGTTGGGCATTGTAGTGTTAGATCTTCTTCAGTTTACGGCTTCTGATTATCCCTGTATCCTTCCACTTTCATTGATAAATGCAAATCAGAGACTAATAAGAACTTGTGCCGTTCATCTAGTAATAAATTGTGTATTTATCATTTAACGAGGTGGCTTAATGAGTTAGGTAGTTGGATTACCTAACAAATCATACAAGTCTATCACCAATACGGCGTGGGTTCGCGCCCGGCTTTGCAAATTACAAAAAGGGTGCACTCGACTCGCAGCCGCAAATGATAAAGTTTACCAGCTACTTGCCCATGGTTGGTGGTTCTTTCCGGGTACTCCGGCTTCTTCCACCACTGAAACTGGTCGCCATGATATAGCTGAGATATTGCTGAAAGTGGCGTTAAACACCAAAAATCAAATCAAATCATTTAATGATTATTTTTGTACGATGTAGGTTCAAAGGTGTTTGCAGATAATTATTTTAATTCTCGTGCGTCATATGTAAACTGTGACCTTTGGATTTCCGATCATCGATAGAGGTTCACAAAAATATTCTCATAATATGCTCCAGATTTTGTGGTCAATCTGCAAGTAGAGGAGCGTTAAATTGTCATTTCCTAGTTTCGTTTAAGAAGCCGACAGTCCTTCCTAACTTCTTTAAAATAAAGACATAACACCACCAAGAAATGGCATCAGTTCTGATAACGTGTGTAAAAGTAGTATCGATATATATCAAACAAAATGGTGCGCTATTCTCTTATATAAATTGTGAATCAGACAAATTATTGGAACATATATTCTATTGTTTTAAAGTTGGACATTATTTTAACATGGGGCTTTTTCTCCTGAAAAGTGTGCATACTGGGTTTTTTTCCATTAATATTGAAGCTATATTGTTTTAAAGTTGGTCATGATTTTAAACATGGGGCTCTTTCTCCAGAAATGTGTGCATACTGTTTTTTTCAATTAATATTAAAGCTAAAATTGGAAATGAACAATAGTATTGTTGTCATAAAGACCTTTGACTTTGGTGTGCATTGTGCAGAGGTTCAACGTTGATGTAATGTCTTCCGCATCGGTGTCGTAATGGTTAGCGTGCTAGCCTCGACTGCAGTAGATCGTGGGTTCGAGCCCAGATCAGGCCAAGCCAAAGACTTTAAAATTGGTATTTGTTGCTTCTCCGCTAAGCACGCAGCGTTAAGGAGAAAGAGCAAAGACTGGTTGGCTCGGAATCAGAATAATGTGTCCAAGTGGAGCGACATGTCTATACGCAGATTGTTGTTTCAGTGAGCTGGCACTATAAAGATCCAATTCAGCGTGTTGGTCTAGAGCAAAGCGGACCTTATCATCATCATTATCTCATTGATAATTAACTTGTTCTCGCCATAATATATCTGAAAACTTGTTGAACTGGCGTTAAACAACAATCACTCACTAACTCACTTGATGCAGTTTCATGCTATTCGATTGTTACTTTATTATTAATATAATGCAGCCTAAGTGTAATAATTTTATTTTATTAAACAACATTATTAAGAAAAAACTGGTAGAACGTGCTAAAGTGGGTCACGGGTCACTGTAATCGGGCGGCTGTATCGAGAAACAAATACGGTGTTGAAAAAACTGTTGATACTCATAAAATATTGATAAATGCAATAACATTTTATGTTTGTCTTCAAGAAATATGATAGACAAAACCATGTGTGAAGTTTTATGACGAAATGTCTTCGATATCTATGTAAATTTACGACTTGAAGTGGGGAAACACCCACAGGTAATTTTGTAGATCATTGATTTAATCAAGAAAAAAGGGAAAAGGGGGGGGGGTGAATTTTATTTGTGAATATTACAGTTAAATAAATGTTATGTTTCGACAGTTTAAAGAGAAAAATAAAAATTTATTACGACTAAAGCTTAAATTAGCGTTAAAAATTGAACAAATATCAGTGGTTTTGAAAATGAGATTTATTTTAAATAGAAAACCTGAATTTATTATTTATTAATTTATTATTAATGATACAATTGTATATCCCTTGGGAGGGGGAGGGGGGCTATGATGAAAATTTGAAATAAAAACACAGCAAAAATAATAATCCAGGATTAGTTTTTTATTAAAAAAAATCCAGGACCCCTGTGTCCATGAATTTGTTTTCTTTAAAGTTAATAATATGAAATATTGACATCCACACTTGCCTTTTGGACAGCACATTTCTGTGTCCACACTTGTTTCCTATAAAAAAAAATAATATCCCGAATTATAAAATTATAAGTATAATCTCAGTATATGTCTATTTCTGTTAAATCGTTATTGATTTTAAGTTACTGTTAGAAATTACAATTAGAATCTACAAATGTGTACATTTCCACTTTTTTAAGGTGACAAAGTTAATACAAAGATATTTTTTTTCACGAAATGGAACATGACCTTCATCTTTATGTATGTAACCTTCATGTAATATCATTTCATTAAGAGGGGAGATAATTGAACCCATAAAACTAGTTTAATCTCGCCAAACGCTCTGTATTGTCCATTTTTGATTGCCTCTTAGGTATTCTCTAACGTTTATTTATTAAAATGTTTGTACCAAGCCAGGGTAGTGAACGATCATGTTCATGATATTTTGCCGTACTGTAAGATCGGATTTTCTCACTAAAATGATAAGCCAGTTCCTATTTTTAGAGATGGAAGATTTTCTTGTCTTGTACCCCTTGTTTACTTTAAGTAAATAATAGAGTGCTCTCCCTTGTTAGTAACTAACGTAAAGAAAGAAATTACCTTCCTTTGAACAAAGTCCAAAAAAAATTGGCAGGTATTTATCGCTGTTGTAGTAGCATTTATAGTGTATTTTTTTTATTATGAAATACAATTGAAATACTGCTAATGCACGGATGTATATCGATAAATCGAAAATTTACTTCATCAACGAAAAACAATTTTGGGGGAAAACGCTCGATGGAATGTAAACAAAACAAAGGTATTCAGTGAGAAATAAAATAAAACACCGGAAAACGTGCAAGATAAGGAAATCTCTGACACCCTTGGGTAAAATTTTAATCGTTCTCTAACTCGGCAAGCCTCGTAAGAGAACGATGGAAATCTTACCCTCGGGTGTCGGAGATTTCCCTATCTTGTAGGCTACTACCCCCGGTGTTAGATTCTATATGTCTCTCGTGAAATCTGTCTAATTGTCCTGGGGTTTAATCAGATTATGATATTAATGCAAAAATACACGTGTAATTACATACAATTCATATATAGACATGCTATATTTAACATTTTTTTCTTTATATTCCAAAAGAAAGACTTTTTTCTATTTTTAGCATCTGTTATATTCGTTTATAAATAAATTATGTAAGCGTTCATAATATTTTAATCTTTTGTTCGGATACGTAATAGTAAGATTTGTATATAGAGAACCAAACAACTGTCAAAAAATAATTTGAAGTCAAAAACAGTCTTTATCGAGGATGAATATTCAAGTACAGTGTAAGATCCATATGGTAAAGAAGCCGTCATTTGAGCTTTTACCGTCGCTTGGTGTCCGTCGTCGTAAATTTTGAAAAATATATTCTCTGCATCCAAATGGGACAATCTGAACCAAAGTACTATAAATCATCATACTGGTGTCTCCTTTCAATTGTTTGTCCATTGATCCCGTCAGTGGTTGTCCTAACTATTAATAGAATATGGGTGTAAGCACACTACAGAACCAATAAATTTTCCCGCCAAATGAGCTGAAATTTGAACAGTAATTACTTTATAGTATGACATATGTTACTGGTTTCGCTGAAACATAATGCGTTTAACCGATTTATAACGAAAATATGCATAATTTACATGCTTTTACATTAAGATAAGGGGGTTCGAGTTATGGTGTTTAACGCCACTTTCAACAATATTTCAGTTATATCGTGGCAGTTATTTAAATGAAAATAAGTCATAATAAATTATATATTTGTATTTATTCTTCAAGTCAATACTTAATAAATCGCATTAGTGGTGTAATGGTGAACATGCTCGCCTCATCGGTGGTGTAATGGTGAACATGCTCGCCTCATTGGTGGTGTAATGGTGAACATGCTCGCCTCATTGGTGGTGTAATGGTGAACATGCTCGCCTCATTGGTGGTGTAATGGTGAACATGCTCGCCTCATTGGTGGTGTAATGGTGAACATGCTCGCCTCATTGGTGGTGTAATGGTGAACATGCTCGCCTCATTGGTGGTGTAATGGTGAACATGCTCGCCTCATCGATGGTGTAATAGTGAACATGCTCGCCTCATTGGTGGTGTAATGGTGAACATGCTCGCCTCATTGGTGGTGTAATGGTGAACATGCTCGCCTCATTGGTGGTGTAATGGTGAACATGCTCGCCTCATTGGTGGTGTAATGGTGAACATGCTCGCCTCATCGATGGTGTAATAGTGAACATGCTCGCCTCATTGGTGGTGTAATGGTGAACATGCTCGCCTCATTGGTGGTGTAATGGTGAACATGCTCGCCTCATTGGTGGTGTAATGGTGAACATGCTCGCCTCATCGATGGTGTAATGGTGAACATGCTCGCCTCATTGGTGGTGTAATGGTGAACATGCTCGCCTCATTGGTGGTGTAATGGTGAACATGCTCGCCTCATTTGTGGTGTAATGGTGAACATGCTCGCCTCGAGTTCGGTGGGTCGTGAGTTCAAGCACCAGTCGTGTCAAATTAAAGAATATGAACATGAAAACAATATATTTTGGATGGTAACTTCTTTTATTTCCCATCCAGTTCGGTAATTAAGGATTAAGAATATATTCCATTTCTGTGTAGCTAATATACGTTGTCAGTCTAGCTTGGTCGGATATGGCGCTTTGATGGACCACTGGACCTATTTTAATCGGCGAGACGCAAGTTGCTTGAATATAATTCTGATTAGATTTTTCATTGGTCAAGAGACACAGTACCAGATGCTGATGAGAATTATCACTGAGCATGTTTACTTGATCTTTTCTTGACTCTACATTCTTATTGTTGTATTTTAACTTTGTTTACTTCTGATTATTGCTATCTTCTGCATGTACAATTATTTTGTCTTGTAAGTCGTATAAGGTGTGAAACCACTAATTAATTTCTTTAAGGTTTTCTACTAAATTTGTGTTTTTTCGAGCCTACCTGGCCATTTTATCTTAAGTTTAACCTTTCCAAGACCATATATTTTCTGAAACGTTCATGATTCCTCTACGTTCTGTCAAAATAGCAGGGCATGTTTAAAGTCTTGCAGTGAAATGCCATGCGACGGAAAACACCTACTCTAAAAATAGCTCGGTCATCCCCAAGAAATTCAGTATGTATAGGTCATGCATCAAATCCTCCATAGAGGTATTAAAATACAACTAAGTCCATCAAATTTGGGCTCAAAATAATTCCTATATATTTAATTTCAATTATCAATTTTAATTAGTCCATTGCATTCAGTAGTTTTCACAACACTACAAAGTGAAAGGAACTTTTTTCTTGAAAAGGGACTACTTTCTAAGCTCTGATTGGTGAATTAGTGGTTTGACACCTAAAGAGTAAAAAAACTTGTTTCTTTAGCCATTTGTTGGCTTAATTTCTATTCCTTAGGCAATATCAACCCCAAAAAACATCATAAGGTATGTGGCTGTCTGATATTTGCAAGTATAAGTGTTCAAATGCAAAGGTACCCCCTTGAAGATTTTTGATGAAAATATCTCCATTTACAGCTGTTGAGTTCAGATTGTGTAATATACCAAAACTTACCTATTCTCTTATATATTACAGTTATTAAGCTAATTTCTAACATATTAAGCAATTTTAACACATATATATGCCTCAGTTGTATATTTAATAGCTAAATACTATGAAGTGTTTGCATTTAGCCCCCGCTTTTTTCGTCCCATAAAATGAGTTCATGTCATTCTTAATTTTGTTAATTCATGCTTTTACCCCATAAATTATGTAGTTTAAGACATAAAATAAGTTTTTGTATATAGATCTTTAGTTGAAATTCCTTCTAATTCCATCAAATTTGCAAAAATATGATTTATTGATATTCAAGTCTTGGAATTTCTGATGGTGCACAACTATAATTTTGCCCAAAACTCAATAAATATATGCTTCCACATCATTTTTTCCCCTGTTTAAGTAAGCTGGATGTTCAAATGTACTGTTACAGCCAAATAATACTCTAAAACATGAAATCCAAATTGACAATTTGAAAAATTAACAGAAAATGCTAAGCAGTCAAAATAATTTTTCTGGAATCACTTAAATTACCAGGTTTTTACTACATAATTTTCAATTAAAGCTGCTTTCTATAGCCTTATATTATTTTATAAGTACATTGTACATGTATTCTAACTGAAACTATCAAAATTTACCAGGAAAAATTTGTAGGATTGAAAAAAATCCAATCATGATATCACCATATTCTATATTTGAAGTCAACAAACTGCTGCATGATGAAATTTTTTAAATTCTTAATATTAACCATATTTTCAATATGATATGCCCTTCTACTGCAAAAACACATTCAATAACATATTCCCAATAACTATAAAGTCATAAACAAAAATAAAATGAGTTGCAATACCCTGTGTCCATGTATATCCAGTGTTTGGGAGCAATATTCCAAAATATTAGATAACATGAATTTTAACCATGTAATCTGACACCACAATGCATTTTGTGACATTTTTGTATGAAAAATGTCACTCTTGGCCTGTTGTGACATTTTTAGGCTAATTTGAACATGCTAGCAACAAAAGATAATTTTTATGTTTTTTGCCTCAAGGTTGAAACCACTAATTAATTTCTTTAAGGTTTTCTACTAAATTTGTGTTTTTTCGAGCCTACCTGACCATTTTATCTTAAGTTTAACCTTTCCAAGACCATATATTTTCTGAAACGTTCATGATTCCTCTACGTTCTGTCAAAATAGCAGGGCATGTTTAAAGTCTTGCAGTGAAATGCCATACTACGGAAAACACCTACTCTAAAAATATCTCGGTCATCCCCAAGAAATTCAGTATTTATAGGTCATGCATCAAATCCTCCATAGAGGTATTAAAATACAAATACAAATTTGGGCTCAAAATAATTCCTATATATTTAACTTCAATTATCAATTTTAATTAGTCCACTCCATTCAGTAGTTCTCACAATACTACAAAGTGAAAGGAACTTTTTTCTTGAAAAGGGACTACTTTCGTAATATAGTATACGGATATTTATATTGATTTCTGTTAATATGGAACCGCATCGGTGGACTATTAAAGACTATTAAATTGGTAATTGTTGCTTCTCCGCTATGCAAGCAGGACTAAGCAGTAAGAGCAAAGACTGGTTGTCTCGGAATTAAAATAATGTATCCGAGTGGAGCGACATGTCTACACACGGACTGTTGTTTCAGTAAGCTACCGCTATAAAAATCTACCTCAGCCTGTTGGTCTTGAACAAAGTGGACATCATCTTCATCATCTGATCAAAATGTAATTTGTTCTCGCCAAGATATAGCTGAAAACTTGCTCATTTTGCGTTAAATACCAGGGGCGTAGCTGAGGATTAATAGTGTGCACGCCATAATTCTTGAGAGGGAGAGGGGGTCTGGGATTTTTATTTTTTTTTTTTGACGAGATGCAAAATGGTGCGATCTGAGACCATTTAAGGGTTTCATATAATATAGAATCAAGCTCAATTTTAATGACTTTGATAGACAAGAATTTCTTAAAATTGTCCAAAATCTGCCCTTCGTGTCTTAGCAGATACGCGGAACACCTCCATTGCTTTGTACACGTCCACTTCAAAATCTCGGTTAATATGCATCAATCCAAGGGAAGATAGCCTGTCATTCTTCATGGTCGACCTAACATAAGTTTTCAAACGTATCAGTACACTAAATGAAATTTCAGCAGTAGCGCTTGCTACTGGCATGGTTAACAAAACACATAGTTTTATTAATATTGTATCTATAGAAGGATAGAGAACTGGATTTACAAAATCAGGTGTGGTACAAAGTGTTGTTGGCCAATCATTACGTTTAGTAATGACCCAGTGGGTTCGCCATCTGGCTACTTCTCTCCTGAAATCCTCTGACAAATAAATGTCAGTCTGATATGCCTCGTATATTGTAGCAACATGATCATCAGTTAATTTGTCTACAGCACGGGGCAGTAGATGCTGTGCATGGAAGCGGTTTTCCGATTTAAGGAGACGTGATTCAATTTCATAATCAAATTGTCCAAAAATGGATAGTACAAAGTAATTCGCCAATACTGTTTTGGCGATTCCGCGGGGTGATTGACTCTGGTAGTGTGTCTACCACATCGCCTTAGCATAGCATACTATCAGATATATCAAAAGATTTGGCTAAGCTAAGTGCAGACTGATACAACTCATCATAAACCGATTCGTCCTGTCGTTCAGCTCTTAGCATTTCAATCACGGTCTTGGATTCTTTTATTGCTTCAAGAAGGTGGCATTCGTTATCTTGGAGGAATGTTGACAGATAAATAGTGCTATGTAAAATATGTTACGCTACTACCAAAGCTATGATAAACTGAAGCCGCATGATGGATGCAAGAAACTTTGTCATCGCTTTGGTTTTGTAAGCGTTCTAACGCATGGACCACAATTGGATATTGACGTCTTAAAGGTATACAATGCGTCCGCTCGACTTGTTCATCACATAATTATCATACAAAAGTTACTAGTACGTCTTATTAGCGATATATTAATTATACTGATTTAATTAGACCAAGGATTTGCATAGTAAATCCTTGATTAGACTGTTAAAAGTAACAATACATTTTTTTATTTAATTTTGTTTCCTTTTTTTTTAACCTGTCGATGTGCACGCCATGGCGTGACAGCGTATATGCAGCTACGCCTCTGAATACTAATCACTCACTTACTCTGTTTAATATGATTCTTGACGGTATTTGGTCAACTCGGATGAAATAGTATACAGTCATTGACTGGGTCCGAGGACAACAGCTGTTGTTAGAGGAACCAGTCTATAACTGATTTGTTATACCTTATCATATTTAATGCTTTCTATTTTAATTTCTTTTCCTGTTTTTAGTATTACTGGCTTATCGCGACCATCTTATAAATTATTTTTGAATTTGTATCCTGCATTTCTGCCATTCCAATAGCAGTCTGTTTTGCTATAGTATATAATGCATTAATAAGTCTGTTTTAGTGTTCTTTTTCTTGTCTACATCACAAGTTTATTAACCATTAAAACTATGAAATTTTCTGTTTGTTTCATTTTCAGTATACACCATCGTCATTTTTGTTTTTAGTAAACGTTACACAGACGACAGGGAATCACGTGACATACGCGTGCGGCTATTTTAAGTAACCAATAAAAGTAGGGCAAGCGGTCAACAGATCGGACCCGGTCAAACAGACCGAAAACTGTTGACGGTCAACAGATCGCTGATTCAAGGATTTTGAGATTTTTTTAAAAACAGTAAAAATGTTGATTTTTATTCCTAATACATTAATATAGAGAAAAAATGATAAGGTACACATGTATAACAACTTTTCTTATTTTCTAATAAACATAAATGATAAGTATGAAGCGGAAATATTATTAAAACAGTTGGCATTGTTTGTGAAAATTTCTCTCTTGTTTACATGTTTCCGCTTGATAGATTTATGGCATATTTAGTGTTACATAAATTCATCTAATTACCCACGGTAAAGTGGTTTCTCTATTTATATATCAATTTCAAACTCCCCGGAGCAGATAAAACTCCATCATGCTACGTATTATTTACATTTCATTTATAAGCTATATAAACGTGAATACAGAATTGTTTTGACTAACACCTGACTGAATTTTATTTATCTTTCCGTAATTAGTTTGTGTGATAATTTTTATTGATATTAATCTATAAATGCATCTATAAAGAGGACATATCTTACTTATACGGCCAATGAAGGGTCAGAGATGTCATTAATGAACAGATATGTAACAACAAATGTCAATTCCAAATTAAGATGTTATTGTTTTGAATGTGCAATGTTCCTCAGTTGAATAGTTCGAAGATTTTGTGTGTCAAAAGTCAAGTCTTTTCTAGGATACTAGTAGACCACTCAAGACGATATTTGTGTATAACATTTATTTTTTTTCTGAAGAATACTAACCACGTTCTTACAAAATGGATGATGATGAAAATGTTGTTTATATTGAAAGACAGCCATTAACACAAGTTTCTTTTGATGAACTTTATCGGAGACCAGAAGTTAAAAGGTCGTTATGGGAAAGTGTGAGGGAGAAATGTAGCAGCTCCAGGAATAACATTTGGCTTCAAATATCAACATTATTTCCGATCGTTCGAGTACTGAGGTATTATGACATCCGAAGGAATCTGCCGACGGACATTTTGGCGGGAGTAGCCACGGGACTGTTTTATATACCCCATTCTCTGGCTTTTGGAATGTTATCGTCAACGAAAGTAGAAAATGGTTTATACACATCAATCTGGCCTGTTCTTATTTATGCTTTACTAGGAACCAGTAAGCATGTATCTGTGGGAACCAGTGCTGTGATTTGCATATATTCTGCTGGTATTATAGACAGACATTCCAAAAGTTTTCAAGCTTCATATCTGATGACGTCACCAGGTCTGAATACGACATGGGAGAATGTACCGGAATTCATTAATTACAAGGCAAATATTTCAGCCAATGTTGCATTATTAACTGGCTTGATCTTAATATTAATCGGATTTCTACGATTCAGATTTATCATCCACTTGCTTTCGGAACCTTTTATGAGAGCATTTACCTCAGGTGCTGCCATTCACATTACGGTACAGCAGATTGCAATAATGTTTGGTATTGAAAACAAGAGCCATCGAGGTATTTTTAAAGTCGGCTATATAATAAAGGATTTATTGAGTAATTTCACAGCCGTCAAGGGTCCGACACTTCTAGTAGCTATAAGTTCTATAATTATCTTGTTAATACTTAAGGAATTTATTAATAAAAGATACAAAGAAAAACTCCCTGTTCCTATTCCCGCTGAATTATTTGTCGTTATTTTGGTGGTTATTGTGTCTCCTATTACGACTCTATACAGAGAGGTCGCAGTTGTAGGAAAAATTGTCAGCACAGTTTCCGAACCAGCTTTTCCGGATCTATCAGGATGTCAATATTATATTTTAGACTGCGTTATTCTTTCAATCATTGTTTGCGCAAACAACAATGCAATATCGAAAACTCTAGCGAAAAAGCATAATTACGAAGTCGATTATCAACAAGAGATGTTCGCTCATGGAATGAGCAATTTTGTTGGCGGATTTTTTAAATGCTTTCCAGCGGCATTTTCGTATGAAAGGTCACGAATGTTGTCGTTGATGAATGTCAAATCGACACTTGTTGGTGTCTTTGTAGCACTGTTTATGCTAATAGTATTGGCCATCAGTTCTTACATATTCGAATCGCTGCCAAAGGCTTCACTTTCAGCCATTATTGTCGTGTCGATGAAAGGATTACTTACTCAAACAGCAGATTGTCGGAAATATTGGCGAATAAATAAATTTGAATTCATCATTTGGATGTTTACATTTTTGACTGTTGTATTTCTCGACTTAAATTTTGGATTCTTACTTGGAGTAGGAATTTCCTTAATTACAATTGTAGTTCAAACTCAGAGGTCCAGTGGATATCGAATTGGAAAGACAATTGAAGACAAAATTCTGGTAGAACACAAAAAATACAGGGGTTCTATGGAAACTACTGGTGTGAAAATATTTAGGTTTCATTCTAACTTGTATTATGCAAACGCAGAAATATTTAGAAATAATTTATACCGAAAAACTGTTAATCCTCGGAAATTATTGAAATACCTGAAAAAACAAGAGAGAAAAAGAATTAAAAAACTAAAAAGCAATAAAAAATTACCAATAAATGAGCTTATATCAGAACAATATATTAGTGAGCAAAATAACAAAGATGTAAATGGGAGAAGGATATCATCATCGAGTCAAAATCGCCACATACACAAACATGTTTCAGATGGTAATTCAATTACTATTATCAGTGACGTTCCACCAATCGTAATCGAGTGCACAGATTCTGTTTCTATGAACTCTGCCGGTTCCAATACCTTAACGAGACAGGTTAGTGAATCACCCAGCATAATATCAACTGCCACAACCGCAACTGATGATGGAGAAGAAGTGGACCCTGACGACGGTCAGTCATACGTAACTGCCAGAAAATTTGACAAAATGCGTAAAGTTAGCCATATCATAATTGACTGTTCTACCATTAATTATATGGACGTGACAGGTGCGAGGATGCTAGGACAAATATCAACAGAATATGGGAACGCAAATATAAAATTGCTAATATCAGGCTGTTGCTCCGACATTCTGAAAACCATGTTGCATGCCGGTGTGTTCGACAGTATACCAAAGGATAATATCTTTATTGATTTGTATGATGCGCTAGTCATAGCAAAGTGTTCACAACATCCGAATCTTTACGCATCAAATGACCAATTAGAAGTCCCCAAAAACGGCAAATATTGAAAAAAAATATGTGTACCCTTCAGTTGAATGTACATTTTACTGTGTTGTTGTAAATATTTAAAAAATATAAAGTGAGTTTAACATTTTCTCCACATCCTATGGAAATATGTACTGTTTAATATATAATAAATATTATTATACCTTACATATTTTTTTACTATATAAAAGGAATAAGACAATTTGGGTGTTTTGCGAAACATTTGCTGAAGAGGGAAATAACCCGGTGAACAACCCAAACATATTTCATGTAGAGAGAACGATAGGTTGTCGCCCTGTTTACAACATGTTGTAGCCCCGTCTACAACCCCTGACAACCGGAAGTGTGCTGAAAATCCGTTTTTTTTTCCCGGTTCCGTAGTTGTATTTTCTATACCGGAAATTATTTTTTGTTGTCTTCTGCAAAGCAAAACATTCAAGTTATATAAACATCTTTGAGTAGTTTCGATATAATAAAACAGTTATTGCCTTCATATGAGGTGAACATCAAATTCTTCTTTTCATTTCTTGAAGGCAATAATTGTATATAGTATATATTCAAAAGTGTAAATGTGCATTGACTATCCATAAATATAATTTATAGTGAAAAACAACAATTATGGACGAAAATCATGGTTAACTGTCAACTGCACAAGCGATAAGCAGACTTGGAACTCTGGCAATGAATTTCTAATATTTCTACCCGATACAAATTTCAGTTTTGATAGTTTTAAATAGGGAATTGCAGTGCAAAAACGTTCATCTGGATAAAACAACACAGACTGAAAGAAAGAAATATTTACAAGGATCAGGCAACACGAATTCCTTCAAAATAGTGATCCTGGTACTTGTAGTTCCAAGTATATGACAACATTTGAGAAATCCTGATTTATTGTCGAATAAGAAATTCGTTTTATGAATAGAAACGATTTTAGGATGCATCATTCTTATATATAGTTGTACTAGACATGTATATTAAACAGTATTTGTAAGGTTAAGGTGTTCAATGCCACTTTCACTAATTTTTTTAGAAATATCAAGTCACTGATAAACTTGATCACATAATGTTGTATAAAGTACACATTTCCTTTCAATGTACGTATGTCGATCTCACGACTTTCGCTATGATAGTTACTGATTGCAACTGTAGATGTAAATCCAACTATCATATGATCCCGACCACCGACAATACTGCAAACAACAGAGATACAAATCACAATGAACATTTAATTCACCCGACTCATGTTTAATGTCATTTTGCTTGCAAATATTTCGGCTTTGAGTGTTACTGGTGAAGGTTATTCCAGAAACGTGTCGTGCCGTCTAAATTTGATATCTACGTTTTTAATAATGTCATAAAACTGCGTCAGGTGCAGAAATAATTAAATGTACAAATTTGCAGTACCCAACCCGTGCTCAAATTATGATTTCTAGGTTGACAAACAGCAAACACGTGGGAAGCGATTCTTGATAGCATGGAGATACCTGTAACTTTTTTCTTGATCTTATCATAACTGTTTTCCTTTCAATAATTCATATACATCGTTTGAGTTTTCTGTATTATGTGTCTTTTTTTTGTCTATACAGATGTAATATAAGTATTAAACACATTTATATAAAGACGTGTTAACTAAATATTGTGTCTAAATACGCTACTCTTATCGATTTTTGTTTTGCAATGCTCACTGAGAGTTGCGAGTCGGTACTTCAAATATTGTATGTTTACAAAAGTGTACTGTCGTTGATTAATTCTATTTCTTGAAGGTCGAATTCTGATGTGAGTGTTGTTTTGTTCCCTAATTGCGCAGTCACATATATATACTTAAATATGTCCTTTTGTTGAGTTGTCAGCATTCAGACCACAATTTGAGTTAATAAAATGACATACTATTACAAGCTATTACAGTGCAATATCAAAAAATATATTGCCCTGTCAAAATGTCTTATTATATGGTTTATCGTGTTATAATAGTACAATTCTAATTAACCTGTAGGTTAATACGGTCATTCGTATACCTGACTAACTGCCCGTTGTAGCTAATATATAAATTCTCATTTCTGTCATGTTTCTATGTACTCTGTATCACTTTTTTTTAAACAATTGACAAAAAAGTTAACAACGTTAGTTTGCACCGGAAGCTGGTACACGAGAATACAAAATGGCTGATAATATATAAAAGATACCATTATTCATTTAATACATCAGTGGTGCTTTAACCCCACTAATTGTTGAAACAAACAGAATTGAGATACAAAAAACTGCGAATAAGAAGAGTTTGAAGATACCAAAGGGGTAATCAGAATCTGTAAATGGAAGAAGAAGAAGAAGAAGAAGAAGAAGAACAGACAACACAATGACCAAAAGAAAACAGACAAAAGGTACAAACAAGGATCTACAAAGCATACACACAAACCTAAAGATCGAGTAACACGAACCCCACTAGAAACCGGAGATAGACTCTGGTGCTCCGGAACATATTGGAATATATACTACAACCCATATAAGATAAATACGAGTACGTCAGTCTGAACCAGTATGTATTTTGCAAAAATCAATGGCAGCATTTTCGCTCACATTTCGGGGAGTTTAGACTCGAGAGCTATAATCTTGAGC
The DNA here is from genome assembly GCA_963680875.1 of Bathymodiolus brooksi. Classification (NCBI taxonomy): domain Eukaryota; kingdom Metazoa; phylum Mollusca; class Bivalvia; order Mytilida; family Modiolidae; genus Bathymodiolus; species Bathymodiolus brooksi. The sequence continues at coordinate 57,448,700 of OY804585.1, read as the reverse complement.
ATATAGTATTTAGCAAATATAACCTGGCATTATGTTCAGAAATCTTTCGAGTAAGATGTTCGTACTCAAAATTGTCAAATCAGAGCAAGGTATTTATTTGATACCGTGTTCTGATTGGCTTTTTTTTCGACTACGAGTGTAAATCTAAGCTCAAATGTTTTATTACCATAAGTCCTGAAGGTATTATAGCATAATGGCCTATTATTTCCCGTCATTGATAAAGCAAATCACAATGCGCTACCTTTGGAGAGATATATTCCCTGGTGTTCAAAATACACACCGAACACACACACATATATATATCTATATATATATGGTGCTGCAGTGTATCAATGGTGTGAGTTCAAATCCCGTCGAGGGAAGAACAAAAATTTGACAGCTCTAAAATCTAATTCTAACACTGTTTGGTTTAATTTTCAGACGTATATACAATGTATATATATAGATATTGAATGAATATATTATATATTGTAGAATTTAAAAGCGTTTTGCCGTAAAGGTTGGCAAAATGTTATTGTATTTGATCAGCCAAAATATAAGTGACCGGAAATTGGCTTTAGCTTTGAAGGTGTTTCTGGTTTTACACTATGAGTATTAGGTACGACTGTGCAAGGTACCAGTCTTCGTTAGCTGTGATATAACTGAAGGTTAAATTATTTATGTAAGTGAAATAATGCTGTTTATTAATTAACCTTGATTTATTAGCCTTAATATTGTCAAATCTGTCAATACAATATTATAGTGTTATTACGTGATGTTTTTCATATTGGCCTGCTGTATTGGCCTGAGGCGCAACCGAACGCCAATACAGCAGACCGATTACCTATAACTTGGCCAATATGAAAAACATCACGTAATTATACCTTTATTAAATAACCAGTCCAATATCTCTCGGGATTTTTCCTTGAAATTGTCGAAATGTCTAGCGGATTCCGATCTAGTTGTTATTGGACTGACTGGAATTGGGCCAATACGGAAAATATCCGTATTGGACTGGTTTTTGCCGTATTGGCCCTATGAAAGTTTTTATATTGTATTGACAGATTTGATCATATAAAGGCTAATAAATCAAAGTTAATTAATAAAAAAAACTTTCATTTGGCCAATACGACAAAAAACCAGTCCTATACGGATATTTTCCGTATTGGCCCGATTCCGGTCCATCCAATAACAGCTAGATCGGAATCCGCTAGACGTTTCGACAATCGCAAGGAAATGTCCCGAGAGATGTCAGTCGTCTGCTGAAGTTGAAAATGGAGAGACGCAGACCAAACAGGGAGTTGAAAAACTCTGAAGATGTGCAGGATGCACTTATTGAAGATTATTTTAGATACAACGATCTGTCAAGAATGGAAGCAGATGATATAATTTTAAACTCCGACTTTAAATAAAATTTGTATCTGTATGAATATATCTGAAATTGAAAGCCCAAATTACGAGTACGTTGAACTTGATCTGCTGAACTTACCCAGAGATTTGTCAACAAACCTGAACGAGGATTCCGACAATCAGAAAGAAAATGTCGTACCAAACAAAAGGTTTCGTATGGTAACAGATGAAGAAACTGGTGGGTTTTTTTTAGAGGAAAATTTAAATAAAAACACTAAGACAAAGACAAAAAGTGACATGAAAGTGATCACAGACTTTTTTCACTTCTATTGGTGAGGAAAGAGCACTGGGACAGATACCCCCCCCCCCCCCCCAAAGACCTTGACAGTATTATGGCTAGATTCTTCCTGGGTGTACTCAAAAAGGATGGTACTGAATATGAACCAGATTCTCTGGGTTCCATGTACAACAGCCTTGTCAGACACTTGAGAGACATGAAATCTCCAATCGGGTATGTACTGACATTTTTGTCATTCAAAATAGTAAACATTCATCATAAATTTGCCTGATATTTATAGGATAATTAATTAGGCATTGTGAATATTGAAAATAATATCATGAGTGCCGAACAACACAGAACTTTATAATTAGGGCCCCGCCAAGTTTTGGTGGATACCGCCCTATAGTAATCACTCTGTCCGTCCACACTTTCTGTCGTACAATAAAACATGTTTATAGATACATTGTAATTCATCACTCAATCATATATCATTTTACTTGTGTTATCTTGAAACAGTTTATACTACATTGATAGTACCAGTTGCAACATGTAAAAATGAAAAAGTAATTAACAAATATGAATATGGATAGTAAATTTCTTTTTTATATTTCATTTTCAGGCAACCCAGAAGCTTTAATTAATGCAGTCTTTCTAAACAATGGTGCATACTTTGGGTTAAGAGGAAGACAAGACCATGTAAATATGACATGGTGTGATATACAGCTGAAAAGTATTTCTGGAGGACAAACATGACAATCCATTGGCCCTCATTTGTGGGACAACTGTTTCGGGTGGTGTAATTAATATTAATGTATAATCTGGAGATAGAAAGAGCACAATTAACTGTAGTCAGTAACTGTAATGTGGACTCTTAAGTCATTTCTAACAATATTTGACTCTTTATATTTCTAATTCAGATATTCTGCAGTTTGTTTGATTCAGTAATGCTGTTTTATTGTTTTTCTTGAATTTGCTTTGAATGGGTCATGTAATGCCTAAAAAACTTGTTATTTGATGGAAATCACATGTTTTCATATTGGCCTATATAGTTAACATCATATTGGACTGGTTAATTAATAAAGGTATCATTACGTGATGGTTTTCATATTGGCCTAGTTATAGGTCCGAGGCCTGCTGTATTGGCCTGAGACGCAGAAAACATCACGTAATAATACTATAATATTTCCGGTACTCCTTTAGAACAATGCACACAGAAAATCCTCTGGTTGGAGGATAAGCTTAAATTGGTATATCCTGGACGGGTTTGTGTCAATTACGACATAAATTAAACACAAATTCACCACGTATTATCATCAATCTCTTAAGAAAAGTAGCAGACTGTGGACGTGATGCATTTGGCAGTGCAATTAACATAACTTATTTAACGGAAAAATTCGCATGTTCATGTGACAGTTTCCTCAAACACTGCAAAACAACAGATTTATCACAAATGAACATCCTTTTATGCAAAAACTAAGCTTAATATATCATTTCGCAAATCTTATGACAAATGAGCCTCAAGTAACATATAGCAATCAAAATGCAAATTACGTTTCGTTAGAAGTATTAGTTGGGCTATACCCAAGTTCAAATTCATATAAACTTGTAAAAATAAATCCAAGATATGTCGTAATGTAAAGATACCTGTGATTAATCTTTCTTTGGTCACAGTAGCGGTTAAATGCTGCTTTTAATAGACCAGTTGCACATTCCTGATTTGATTCTAAAATTGCAGTTGTACTCGTTTTATGGGAGTTATTTCCCTTATGGTGGCAAAATTCTTATATTTTGTATATAATTCAAACTTTTAAAAATTCCGAGGCTAATTTTTTTTTGGCAAACAGAAATCTCACAAGTTGTTACAATATTAAAATGTTGTGCAGATTATGGGGAAAATATATGCTATTTTCATTGAACTTTGCATCAAATGAGACCCCTTTTTTCACCATTTAAGGGAAACACTCAATGAAAAACGTTTAAAAGAATAAAATGTTATAAACTACTGTGCAAGTGGTCTATTAGTTCTATAAAGCGCTGATCACAAGCTATACATGATCAAACTTAACTGTTGTTTCCATTGTCAATTTAATTTGTTAAGTGGTACTATTAAACATTATAATGTAGTTGTTTAATATTCCTGGTTTGTGATTGGACAATGCTATAATTTTCAAGGTATCAATTCCACGGTTGAAATATCATGAGAATTTTTGCCGATTACCGCTTACGTCCTCTTGTCAATAATGTGGCAATGCACATGATTACATTATAATGGAGATAACTGTATTGTATTTGAAAATTTCACAGCATTAATTGTCGATTTAATGACGTAATTTTCACGGTATAAATTCCACGGCTAAAATAGCATGATATATTTATAGAATTTTAGCTGATTACCGCTTACGTCACTTTGTCAATAATGTGGCAATACACATCGATACACATGATTACATTAGAATGGAGATAACTGTATTGTATTTGAAAATTTCGCGAAATCAATTGTCGATTTAATGATCGTGAATATCCGTTAACTAAATTTGCGACCATCAAATCTCCTATTGATGCCGTGAAATTTTCAAATACAGTACAGTTATCTCCTAAATCAATTTGTTTACCAGAGGAAACCATAGATGTGTATTGGTAGGTCACCAGTGCCGGATTTACCATTGTGCTTATGTGTGCTTCAGCACAGGGCCCCGTTGACCAGGGAGCCCCATCTTCCTGCCAATTTTTATTTTTTTACGATGGATTTTTGCTTATGTGGTGCAATTTTTAACTATTCTTAAATTTCCTGGTCATGTATGCCTGACTGCCTGTGTAGGCCTGCCGGATCTACCTCCATCAGTGCCCAAGTAAGGGACCTCATAACTTAACTAGCACAGGGTCTAATTTGTCCTAGATCCGGCACTGTAGGTCACGATTGTAATATAAAGATGGTGGTTTTTTTTCTTATTATCATGTACAGAGCTAGCACATAGGCTGATCACATTAAAAAGAGGAAATATATAACAATAACATTAACTTATGTAAAATAATAAACAAGAAAACTGCAATATAGTTTCCATAAACAATATTTTTATTTCTGTTGTTTGACGTAAATAATTAGATGTATAGCTTATTTTCACAATGTACAAACTTTCTTATTTATAAAATGAAAAACAAAGGCTAGGCTGTCGGAACAGTTGTAAAATCTAATAATCATATAAACAGAGACAAAATCCTTATCACACATTATACCATCTTCGCTAGCCAAGGGTTACGATCCGTTCTATTCATCTTCAAGATGACATTATACATGACCGCTCACTTTCCTGGATTCGTACAGACACTTCTATGGACAGTGGCGGGATCTAGATAGTTTTATGGGCACATTAATATGTTTATTTTACCGTCATTCTACATGGTCGTTATACATTTTGTGGACTGACTGTCTATATTTTTTTCCCTGTAATATTAAAAATAGCTATCACAAAAGTAAGTCATACAATGTATGGACAAAATCCATACTGATTTTCCTTACTGGTTTTCACCTGTATTCTATTGGAATAAGAGGCTGTTGTATTATTAAACAACATTATTAAGAAAAAACTGCTGGAACGAGCTAATCTGGGTCACGGGCCACTGTAATCGGGCGGCTGTATCGAGAAACAGATACGGTGTTGAAAAAACTGTTGATACTCATAAAATATTGATAAATGCAATAAAATGTTATGTTTGTCTTCAAGAAATATGATAGACAAAACCATGTGTGAAGTTTTATGACGAAATATCTCCGATTTCTATGTAAATTTACGAGTTGAAGTGGGGAAACACCCACAGGTAATTTTAGCGATGTATTTTTTATCTTGGACAAGAATAATGAGCGTCCTGATTGGATGACCGATTTAAAACACACTGACAACGCATGGTAAAAAGATGCATGTAAAAGAAATCTATGTTATATTTATTCATTTGTTTGATTCTGGAATATTGTTGATCATTGATTTAAACAAGAAAAAAAGGGGAAAAGGGGGGAATTTTATTTGTGAATTTTACAGTTAAATAAATGTTATGTTTCGACAGTTTAAAGAGAAAAATAAAAATTTGTTGCGACTAAAGCTTAAATCAGCGTTAAAAATTTAACAAATATCAGTGGTTTTGTAAATGAGATTTATTTTAAATAGGAAATCTGAATTTATTATTTATTAATTTATTATTAATGATACAATTTTATATCCCTTTGGAGGGAGAGGGGGGCTATGATGAAAATTTGAAATAAAAACACAGGACCGGACTTTAAGCAAAAATAATAATCCAGGATTAGTTTTTTATTAAATAATCCAGGACCCCTGTGTCCACGATTTTTTTTTTTTAAAGTTAATAATATGAAATATTGACATCCACACTTATCTTTTGGACAGCACATTTCTGTGTCCACACTTGTTATATGTTAAAAATAAAACAAAAAAGTACGTGATACAATATATGCCCTAAATTCATACTGATCTTCCTTTCTAGTTTACACATGTATTCTATTTGTATAAGAGGCTGTTGTATTATTATATGTTAAATTGTTTATTTGTTCATAATCAGATAACTGATTTATAAATGATACGTATTTCCTTGAAAATTGCAATCAATTCTATAATATAATTTTCTCTAATTTATGAAAAGTTTAAAGAAAATCAGAAGCCGTAAATCGCAGAAAAACATACTATATATTGGCCAAAGAAAAGTGAAACGAGACAAATAATGCTCAACAGAACACTGCACAGAAAACTAAAGATTGAACAACATAAACCCCAATAAGAAGAGTTTGAAGATACCAAAGGGGTAATCAGAATCCGTAAATCGAAGGACAGAAAACTCAATGGCCAAAAGAAAGAAAAAACAAAAGGACAAACAATGATTTACAAAACACTACACAGAAATCTAAATATCGAGCAACACGAACCTCACTAAAAACTGGGGTGAACTCATTGCTCCGGAAGGGTACAGTTCCTGTTTACCTACTTGCACCAGTCGTGTTACTCTTGTTTCAAATTTGGTGGCAAGTCAAGAAAGAGGAAATTAAGGAAGACGGAACACATACCGTACAAACTGTTTTCACTAAGTAAGGATATATTTATTATATATTTTATATATTTTCTTCCCTATGGACGATAAATGGACATATCTAGATTCAATAATTTCGAGACCATACCAATCAATGATTAACCATTCTCTAATGAACTAGTTAGGTAATTAAATATTAGTTTAAATTGGAAGTGGCATAGGGAATCATATAAGCGTATCGGGAAGAAATATCAAATGTTGAATAATAACAACGAACAATATTTTTATCTATAGAAACATATTTTACTCTTAAACGATATACAGTTTTCCTGTATGAGACAAAAGATAATCAAGGAGACATTATTAATTTATTTCCAATTAGGTGTTTTTCAGTGAATGATGTAGGTGCAGAAGGTTTAACAGATGATTCTGAAAGCAGAAATGTGTAACTAATTTTAAAATCTCTTTGTGAATTAGTATATTATCAAATAGGGACCGTCGTGATCGTATATTAACTGAATTTACAACCACCTATGCAATCAGTGCCTATCACCACTAAAATTGTGAGTTCGAATCCCCCTCATGGCGAGGTGTATTCGATACAATATTATGTGATAAAGTTTGACAATGAGAAAAACATTTTTAAGTTGTTTATTTACAGTTTTATATCAAATATTGTGATTAGCTTTCATTAAACCGCATACCTTAGAAGTAAAATATGTTTTCCAACGGTGGCAATGTTCAAGTGGACACAAATATTGGCTGATTTTTTGCCGAATGGTGTGAAAAAAATAATTAGTGATGGTCCATAATGTGAGAAAAGACAATTCCGTTCTCGGGTTCACAATTTCTTTTATCAGAAACTCGGTAGGTCTAGTTTCAGATTTGAAAATATGAACCCTCGAATGGGGTATTGTCCGATCTCACGTTCTAAATTTATTTTCTTTTAACTCAGAAATTCAAAAGAAAAGAAAGTTTGAAATTGCCAAATGGGCACCCACAAGCTGTAAATCGAAGGAGATAAAGACAATGCATTTGTCAAAAGAAAAAAGGACAAAAAGACCAGCAATATTGAGAAACATTACACATAAAGCTAAATATTGAGAAACACTACACATAAAGCTAAAGATTGAGAAACACTACACATAAGCTAAAGATTGAGAAACACTACACATAAAGCTAAATATTGAGAAACACTACACATAAAGCTAAAGATTGAGAAACACTACACATAAAGCTAAAGATTGAGAAACACTACACATAAAGCTAAATATTGAGAAACACTACACATAAAGCTAAAGATTGAGAAACACTACACACAAAGCTAAATATTGAGAAACACTACACATAAAGCTAAAGATTGAGAAACACTACACATAAAGCTAAAGATTGAGAAACACTACACATAAAGCTAAAGATTGAGAAACACTACACATAAAGCTAAAGATTGAGAAACACTACACATAAAGCTAAAGATTGAGAAACACTACACATAAAGCTAAAGATTGAGAAACACTACACATAAAGCTAAAGATTGAGAAACACTACACATAAAGCTAAAGATTGAGAAACACTACACATAAAGCTAAATATTGAGAAACACTACACATAAAGCTAAAGATTGAGAAACACTACACATAAAGCTAAAGATTGAGAAACACTACACATAAAGCTAAAGATTGAGAAACACTACACATAAAGCTAAAGATTGAGAAACACTACACATAAAGCTAAATATTGAGAAACACTACACATAAAGCTAAAGATTGAGAAACACTACACATAAAGCTAAAGATTGAGAAACACTACACATAAAGCTAAATATTGAGAAACACTACACATAAAGCTAAAGATTGAGAAACACTACACATAAAGCTAAAGATTGAGAAACACTACACATAAAGCTAAAGATTGAGAAACACTACACATAAAGCTAAATATTGAGAAACACTACACATAAAGCTAAATATTGAGAAACACTACACATCAAGCTAAATATTGAGAAACACTACACATAAAGCTAAAGATTGAGAAACACTACACATAAAGCTAAATATTGAGAAACACTACACATAAAGCTAAAGATTGAGAAACACTACACATCAAGCTAAATATTGAGAAACACTACACATAAAGCTAAAGATTGAGAAACACTACACATAAAGCTAAATATTGAGAAACACTACACATAAAGCTAAAGATTGAGAAACACTACACATAAAGCTAAATATTGAGAAACACTACACATCAAGCTAAATATTGAGAAACACTACACATAAAGCTAAATATTGAAAAACACTACACATAAAGCTAAAGATTGAGAAACACTACACATAAAGCTAATGTTGAGAAACACTACACATAAAGCTAAAAATTGAGAAACACTACACATAAAACTAAATATTGAGAAACTCGAACCTTGCAAACACAGGAGAGACCTGTGTATTCGGAGGGCTAACCTGTTCCTGCTCCACTAGTGTCCCCCTTCTTATTACTCTCATTAACAATCATCGGTCGAGGTTCGACTGTACATATGCTTCATTTGTATTTAATGATAAATCGTAGCTACATGCATGGGTTTTTGATATTTCTAAATAAGACAGATTTCCTACTTGACCTGCCAGCCAAATATAGCACATGTCAGTCACGTCAAATACATTATGTTTGATAATCACATTTATTATTCTTGTCTTTTCATCTTTTGTATATAAAAAATATTTCCTGTTGTATTTTCAGCACTTTTAAATTATTCTATAATAATATAGAAGTCTTTGGGTGCAGGAAACCAGAGATAGTAAACATCGGCTATGGTCACATATGTCTGAGGGGGAAATCAAAGTTTTGATTAAAAAAAATTCCACTATTTAGGAACTGTACATTTCAATAATAAATACACATGTATATATATAAATGATAAATATACTCTCAGAGGTTACCGGTCCACCAGCAGACATATCGACACAGTGGTAGTATTAAAAACATATCAGACGCGTGCCTGTGATAACCTTCATAAGGTAAGCTCAAAATCGAGAGAATAGAGAGCCAAATAATAAATATTAAAGTAATACTCTAGACCCTGTCAATACTACTGGAATGTTCTAGAGCATGTACTTGTTGTCATTATTTACTAGAGTCTGTAAATACTACTGGAATGTTCTAGATCATGTACTTGTTGTCATTATAAACTAGAGTCCGTAAATACTACTGGAATGTTCTAGAGCATGTACGTGTTGTCATTATTTACTAGAGTCTGTAAATACTACTGGAATGTTCTAGAGCATGTACTTGTTGTCATTATTGACTAGAGTCTGTAAATACTACTAGAATGTTCTAGAGCATGTACTTGTTGTCATTATTTACTAGAGTCTGTAAATACTACTGGAATGTTCTAGATCATGTACTTGTTGTCATTATTTACTAGAGTCTGTAAATACTACTGGAATTTTCTAGAGCATGTACGTGTTGTCATTATTTACTAGAGTCTGTAAATACTACTGGAATGTTCTAGAGCATGTACTTGTCATTATTTACTAGTCTGTAAATACTACTGGAATGTTCTGGAGCATGTACTTGTTGTCATTATTTACTGGAGTCCGTAAATACTACTGGAATGTTCTAGAGCATGTACGTGTTGTCATTATTTACAAGAGTCTGTAAATACTACTGGAATGTTCTAGATCATGTACTTGTTGTCATTATTTACTAGCCTGTAAATACTACTGGAATGTTCTAGAGAATGTACGTGTTGTCATTATTTACTGGAGTCCGTAAATACTACTGGAATGTTCTAGAGCATGTACTTGTTGTCATTATTTACTAGCCTGTAAATACCACTGGAATGTTCTAGAGCATGTACTTGTTGTCATTATTTACTAGAGTCTGTAAATACTATTGGAATGTTCTAGATCATGTACTTGTTGTCATTATTTACTAGAGCCTGTAAATACTACTGGAATGTTCTAGAGCATGTACTTGTTGTCATTATTTACTAGAGTCTGTAAATACTATTGGAATGTTCTAGAGCATGTATATGTTGTCATTATTTACTAGAGTCTGTAAATACTATTGAAATGTTCTAAAGCAGGTACTTGTCATTATTTACTAGAGTCTGTAAATACTACTGGAATGTTCTAGAGCATGTACGTGTTGTCATTATTTACTAGAGTCTGTAAATACTATTGGAATGTTCTAGAGCATGTACTTGTTGTCATTATTTACTAGAGTCGGTAAATACTACTGGAATGTTCTAGAGCATGTACTTGTTGTCATTATTTACTAGAGTCTGTAAATACTGCTGGAATGTTCTAGAGCATGTACGTATTGTCATTATAAACTAGAGTCTGTAAATACCACTGGAATGTTCTAGAGCATGTACTTGTCATTATTTACTAGTCTGTAAATACTACTGGAATGTTCTAGAGCATGTATGTGTTGTCATTATTTACTAGAGTCTGTAAATACTACTGGAATGTTCTGGAGCATGTACTTGTTGTCATTATTTACTGGAGTTCGTAAATACTACTGGAATGTTCTAGAGCATATACTTGTTGTCATTATTTACTAGAGTCTGTAAATACTACTGGAATGTTCTAGAGCATGTACTTGTTGTCATTATTTACTAGAGTCTGTAAATACTACTGGAATGTTCTAGATCATGTACTTGTTGTCATTATTTACTAGCCTGTAAATACTACTTGAATGTTCTAGAGAATGTACGTGTTGTCATTATTTAATGGAGTCCGTAAATACTACTGGAATGTTCTAGAGCATGTACTTGTTGTCATTATTTATTAGCCTGTAAATACCACTGGAATGTTCTAGAGCATGTACATGTTGTCATTATTTACTAGAGTCTGTAAATACTATTGGAATGTTCTAGAGCATGTATATGTTGTCATTATTTACTAGAGTCTGTAAATACTATTGAAATGTTCTAAAGCAGGTATTTGTCATTATTTACTAGAGTCTGTAAATACTACTGGAATGTTCTAGAGCATGTACGTGTTGTCATTATTTACTAGAGTCTGTAAATACTATTGGAATGTTCTAGAGCATGTACTTGTTGTCATTATTTACTAGAGTCGGTAAATACTGCTGGAATGCTCTAAAGCATGTACTTGTTGTCATTATTTACTAGAGTCTGTAAATACTGCTGGAATGTTTTAGAGCATGTACTTGTTGTCATTATTTACTAGAGTCTGTAAATACTGCTGGAATGTTCTAGAGCATGTACTTGTTGTCATTATTTACTAGAGTCGGTAAATACTGCTGGAATGTTCTAGAGCATGTACTTGTTGTCATTATTTACTAGAGTCTGTAAATACTGCTGGAATGTTCTAGAGCATGTAATTGTTGTCATTATTTACTAGAGTCTGTAAATACTACTGGAATGTTCTAGAGCATGTACGTGTTGTCATTATTTACTGGAGTCTGTAAATACTACTGGAATGTTCTAGAGCATGTACTTGTTGTCATTATTTACTAGTCTGTAAATACTACTGGAATGTTCTAGAGCATGTACTTGTTGTCATTATTTACTAGAATCTGTAAATACTACTGGAATGTTCTAGATCATGTGCTTGTTGTCATTATAAACTAGAGTCTGTAAATACTACTGGAATGTTCTAGATCATGTACTTGTTGTCATTATTTACTAGAGTCTGTAAATACTACTGGAATGTTCTAGAGCATGTACTTGTTGTCATTATTTACTGGAGTCTGTAAATACTACTGGAATGTTCTAGAGCATGTACTTGTTGTCATTATTTACTAGAGTCTGTAAATACTACTGGAATTTTCTAGAGCATGTACGTGTTGTCATTATTTACTAGAGTCTGTAAATACTACTGGAATGTTCTAGAGCATGTACTTGTCATTATTTACTAGTCTGTAAATACTACTGGAATGTTCTGGAGCATGTACTTGTTGTCATTATTTACTGGAGTCCGTAAATACTACTGGAATGTTCTAGAGCATGTACGTGTTGTCATTATTTACAAGAGTCTGTAAATACTACTGGAATGTTCTAGATCATGTACTTGTTGTCATTATTTACTAGCCTGTAAATACTACTGGAATGTTCTAGAGAATGTACGTGTTGTCATTATTTACTGGAGTCCGTAAATACTACTGGAATGTTCTAGAGCATGTACTTGTTGTCATTATTTACTAGCCTGTAAATACCACTGGAATGTTCTAGAGCATGTACTTGTTGTCATTATTTACTAGAGTCTGTAAATACTATTGGAATGTTCTAGATCATGTACTTGTTGTCATTATTTACTAGAGCCTGTAAATACTACTGGAATGTTCTAGAGCATGTACTTGTAGTCATTATTTACTAGAGTCTGTAAATACTATTGGAATGTTCTAGAGCATGTATATGTTGTCATTATTTACTAGAGTCTGTAAATACTATTGAAATGTTCTAAAGCAGGTACTTGTCATTATTTACTAGAGTCTGTAAATACTACTGGAATGTTCTAGAGCATGTACGTGTTGTCATTATTTACTAGAGTCTGTAAATACTATTGGAATGTTCTAGAGCATGTACTTGTTGTCATTATTTACTAGAGTCGGTAAATACTGCTGGAATGCTCTAAAGCATGTACTTGTTGTCATTATTTACTAGAGTCTGTAAATACTGCTGGAATGTTTTAGAGCATGTACTTGTTGTCATTATTTACTAGAGTCTGTAAATACTGCTGGAATGTTCTAGAGCATGTACTTGTTGTCATTATTTACTAGAGTCGGTAAATACTGCTGGAATGTTCTAGAGCATGTACTTGTTGTCATTATTTACTAGAGTCTGTAAATACTGCTGGAATGTTCTAGAGCATGTAATTGTTGTCATTATTTACTAGAGTCTGTAAATACTACTGGAATGTTCTAGAGCATGTACGTGTTGTCATTATTTACTGGAGTCTGTAAATACTACTGGAATGTTCTAGAGCATGTACTTGTTGTCATTATTTACTAGTCTGTAAATACTACTGGAATGTTCTAGAGCATGTACTTGTTGTCATTATTTACTAGAATCTGTAAATACTACTGGAATGTTCTAGATCATGTGCTTGTTGTCATTATAAACTAGAGTCTGTAAATACTACTGGAATGTTCTAGATCATGTACTTGTTGTCATTATTTACTAGAGTCTGTAAATACTACTGGAATGTTCTAGAGCATGTACTTGTTGTCATTATTTACTGGAGTCTGTAAATACTACTGGAATGTTCTAGAGCATGTACTTGTTGTCATTATTTACTAGAGTCTGTAAATACTACTGGAATTTTCTAGAGCATGTACGTGTTGTCATTATTTACTAGAGTCTGTAAATACTACTGGAATGTTCTAGAGCATGTACTTGTCATTATTTACTAGTCTGTAAATACTACTGGAATGTTCTGGAGCATGTACTTGTTGTCATTATTTACTGGAGTCCGTAAATACTACTGGAATGTTCTAGAGCATGTACGTGTTGTCATTATTTACATGAGTCTGTAAATACTACTGGAATGTTCTAGATCATGTACTTGTTGTCATTATTTACTAGCCTGTAAATACTACTGGAATGTTCTAGAGAATGTACGTGTTGTCATTATTTACTGGAGTCCGTAAATACTACTGGAATGTTCTAGAGCATGTACTTGTTGTCATTATTTACTAGCCTGTAAATACCACTGGAATGTTCTAGAGCATGTACTTGTTGTCATTATTTACTAGAGTCTGTAAATACTATTGGAATGTTCTAGATCATGTACTTGTTGTCATTATTTACTAGAGCCTGTAAATACTACTGGAATGTTCTAGAGCATGTACTTGTTGTCATTATTTACTAGAGTCTGTAAATACTATTGGAATGTTCTAGAGCATGTATATGTTGTCATTATTTACTAGAGTCTGTAAATACTATTGAAATGTTCTAAAGCAGGTACTTGTCATTATTTACTAGAGTCTGTAAATACTACTGGAATGTTCTAGAGCATGTACGTGTTGTCATTATTTACTAGAGTCTGTAAATACTATTGGAATGTTCTAGAGCATGTACTTGTTGTCATTATTTACTAGAGTCGGTAAATACTACTGGAATGTTCTAGAGCATGTACTTGTTGTCATTATTTACTAGAGTCTGTAAATACTGCTGGAATGTTTTAGAGCATGTACTTGTTGTCATTATTTACTAGAGTCTGTAAATACTGCTGGAATGTTCTAGAGCATGTACGTATTGTCATTATAAACTAGAGTCTGTAAATACTACTGGAATGTTCTAGAGCATGTACTTGTCATTATTTACTAGTCTGTAAATACTACTGGAATGTTCTAGAGCATGTATGTGTTGTCATTATTTACTAGAGTCTGTAAATACTACTGGAATGTTCTGGAGCATGTACTTGTTGTCATTATTTACTGGAGTTCGTAAATACTACTGGAATGTTCTAGAGCATGTACTTGTTGTCATTATTTACTAGAGTCTGTAAATACTACTGGAATGTTCTAGAGCATGTACTTGTTGTCATTATTTACTAGAGTCTGTAAATACTACTGGAATGTTCTAGATCATGTACTTGTTGTCATTATTTACTAGCCTGTAAATACTACTTGAATGTTCTAGAGAATGTACGTGTTGTCATTATTTAATGGAGTTCGTAAATACTACTGGAATGTTCTAGAGCATGTACTTGTTGTCATTATTTATTAGCCTGTAAATACCACTGGAATGTTCTAGAGCATGTACATGTTGTCATTATTTACTAGAGTCTGTAAATACTATTGGAATGTTCTAGAGCATGTATATGTTGTCATTATTTACTAGAGTCTGTAAATACTATTGAAATGTTCTAAAGCAGGTACTTGTCATTATTTACTAGAGTCTGTAAATACTACTGGAATGTTCTAGAGCATGTACGTGTTGTCATTATTTACTAGAGTCTGTAAATACTATTGGAATGTTCTAGAGCATGTACTTGTTGTCATTATTTACTAGAGTCGGTAAATACTGCTGGAATGCTCTAAAGCATGTACTTGTTGTCATTATTTACTAGAGTCTGTAAATACTGCTGGAATGTTTTAGAGCATGTACTTGTTGTCATTATTTACTAGAGTCGGTAAATACTGCTGGAATGTTCTAGAGCATGTACTTGTTGTCATTATTTACTAGAGTCTGTAAATACTGCTGGAATGTTCTAGAGCATGTAATTGTTGTCATTATTTACTAGAGTCTGTAAATACTACTGGAATGTTCTAGAGCATGTACGTGTTGTCATTATTTACTTGTCTGTAAATACTACTGGAATGTTCTAGAGCATGTACTTGTTGTCATTATTTACTAGAATCTGTAAATACTACTGGAATGTTCTAGATCATGTGCTTGTTGTCATTATAAACTAGAGTCTGTAAATACTACTGGAATGTTCTAGATCATGTACTTGTTGTCATTATTTACTAGAGTCTGTAAATACTACTGGAATGTTCTAGAGCATGTACTTGTTGTCATTATTTACTGGAGTCTGTAAATACTACTGGAATGTTCTAGAGCATGTACTTGTTGTCATTATTTACTAGTCTGTAAATACTACTGGAATGTTCTAGAGCATGTACTTGTTGTCATTATCAACTAGAGTCTGTAAATACTACTGGAATGTTCTAGATCATGTACTTGTTGTCATTATTTACTAGAGTCTGTAAATACTACTGGAATGTTCTAGATCATGTACTTGTTGTCATTATAAACTAAAGTCTGTAAATACTACTGGAATGTTCTAGATCATGTACGTGTTGTCATTATTTACTAGAGTCTGTAAATACTACTGGAATGTTCTAGATCATGTACTTGTTGTCACTATAAACTAGAGTCTAAATACTACTGGAATGTTCTAGATCATGTACTTGTTGTCATTATAAACTAAAGTCTGTAAATACTACTGGAATGTTCTAGATCATGTACTTGTTGTCATTATTTACTAGAGTCTGTAAATACTACTGGAATGTTCTAGATCATGTACTTGTTGTCACTATAAACTAGAGTCTAAATACTACTGGAATGTTCTAGATCATGTACTTGTTGTCATTATTTACTAGAGTCTGTAAATACTACTGGGATGTTCTAGAGCATGCACTTGTTGTCATTATTTACTAGAGTCTGTAAATACTACTGGAATGTTCTAGAGCATGTACGTGTTGTCATTATAAGCTAGAGTCTGTAAATACTACTGGAATGTTCTAGATCATGTACGTGTTGTCATTATTTAATAGAGTCTGTAAATACTACTAGAATGTTCTAGAGCATGCACTTGTTGTCATTATTTACTTGAATCTGTAAATACTACTGGAATGTTCTAGAGCATGTACGTGTTGTCATTATTTACTAGAATCTGTAAATACTACTGGAATGTTCTAGAGCATGTACTTGTTGTCATTATAAACTAGAGTCTGTAAATACTACTGGAATGCTCTAGAGCATGTACTTGTTGTCATTATTTACTAGAGTCAGTAAATACTACTGGAATGTTGTAGAGCATGTACTTGTTGTCATAATTTACTAGAGTCTGTAAATACTACTGGAATGTTCTAGAGCATGTACTTGTTGTCATTATTTACTAGTCTGTAAATACTACTGGAATGTTCTAGAGCATGTACTTGTTGTCATTATTTACTAGAATCTGTAAATACTACTGGAATGTTCTAGATCGTGTACTTGTTGTCATTATTTACTAGAGTCTGTAAATACTACTGGAATGTTCTAGATCATGTACTTGTTGTCATTATAAACTAGAGTCTGTAAATACTACTGGAATGTTCTAGATCATGTACTTGTTGTCATTATTTACTAGAGTCTGTAAATACTACTGGAATGTTCTAGAGCATGTACTTGTTGTCATTATTTACTGGAGTCTGTAAATACTATTGGAATGTTCTAGAGCATGTACTTGTTGTCATTATTTACTGGAGTCTGTAAATACTATTGGAATGTTCTAGAGCATGTACTTGTTGTCATTATCAACTAGAGTCTGTAAATACTACTGGAATGTTCTAGATCATGTACTTGTTGTCATTATTTACTAGAGTCTGTAAATACTACTGGAATGTTCTAGATCATGTACTTGTTGTCATTATAAACTAAAGTCTGTAAATACTACTGGAATGTTCTAGATCATGTACTTGTTGTCATTATTTACTTGAATCTGTAAATACTACTGGAATGTTCTAGAGCATGTACGTGTTGTCATTATTTACTAGAATCTGTAAATACTACTGGAATGTTCTAGAGCATGTACTTGTTGTCATTATAAACTAGAGTCTGTAAATACTACTGGAATGTTCTAGAGCATGTACTTGTTGTCATTATTTACTAGAGTCAGTAAATACTACTGGAATGTTGTAGAGCATGTACTTGTTGTCATAATTTACTAGAGTCCGTAAATACTACTGGAATGTTCTAGAGCATGTACTTGTTGTCATTATTTACTAGTCTGTAAATACTACTGGAATGTTCTAGAGCATGTACTTGTTGTCATTATTTACTAGAATCTGTAAATACTACTGGAATGTTCTAGATCGTGTACTTGTTGTCATTATTTACTAGAGTCTGTAAATACTACTGGAATGTTCTAGATCATGTACTGGTTGTCATTATAAACTAGAGTCTGTAAATACTACTGGAATGTTCTAGATCATGTACTTGTTGTCATTATTTACTAGAGTCTGTAAATACTACTGGAATGTTCTAGAGCATGTACTTGTTGTCATTATTTACTGGAGTCTGTAAATACTACTGGAATGTTCTAGAGCATGTACTTGTTGTCATTATTTACTAGTCTGTAAATACTACTGGAATGTTCTAGATCATGTACTTGTTGTCATTATTTACTTGAATCTGTAAATACTACTGGAATGTTCTAGAGCATGTACGTGTTGTCATTATTTACTAGAATCTGTAAATACTACTGGAATGTTCTAGAGCATGTACTTGTTGTCATTATAAACTAGAGTCTGTAAATACTACTGGAATGTTCTAGAGCATGTACTTGTTGTCATTATTTACTAGAGTCAGTAAATACTACTGGAATGTTGTAGAGCATGTACTTGTTGTCATAATTTACTAGAGTCTGTAAATACTACTGGAATGTTCTAGAGCATGTACTTGTTGTCATTATTTACTAGAATCTGTAAATACTACTGGAATGTTCTAGATCGTGTACTTGTTGTCATTATTTACTAGAGTCTGTAAATACTACTGGAATGTTCTAGATCATGTACTGGTTGTCATTATAAACTAGAGTCTGTAAATACTACTGGAATGTTCTAGAGCATGTACTTGTTGTCATTATTTACTGGAGTCTGTAAATACTACTGGAATGTTCTAGAGCATGTACTTGTTGTCATTATTTACTAGTCTGTAAATACTACTGGAATGTTCTAGAGCATGTACTTGTTGTCATTATCAACTTGAGTCTGTAAATACTACTGGAATGTTCTAGATCATGTACTTGTTGTCATTATTTACTAGAGTCTGTAAATACTACTGGAATGTTCTAGATCATGTACTTGTTGTCATTATAAACTAAAGTCTGTAAATACTACTGGAATGTTCTAGATCATGTACTTGTTGTCATTATTTACTAGAGTCTGTAAATACTACTGGAATGTTCTAGATCATGTACTTGTTGTCACTATAAACTAGAGTCTAAATACTACTGGAATGTTCTAGATCATGTACTTGTTGTCATTATTTACTAGAGTCTGTAAATACTACTGGAATGTTCTAGAGCATGCACTTGTTGTCATTATTTACTAGAGTCTGTAAATACTACTGGAATGTTCTAGAGCATGTACGTGTTGTCATTATCAACTAGAGTCTGTAAATACTACTGGAATGTTCTAGATCATGTACTTGTTGTCATTATTTACTAGAGTCTGTAAATACTACTGGAATGTTCTAGATCATGTACTTGTTGTCATTATAAACTAAAGTCTGTAAATACTACTGGAATGTTCTAGATCATGTACTTGTTGTCATTATTTACTAGAGTCTGTAAATACTACTGAAATGTTCTAGATCATGTACTTGTTGTCACTATAAACTAGAGTCTAAATACTACTGGAATGTTCTAGATCATGTACTTGTTGTCATTATTTACTAGAGTCTGTAAATACTACTGGAATGTTCTAGATCATGTACGTGTTGTCATTATTTACTAGAGTCTGTAAATACTACTGGAATGTTCTAGAGCATGCACTTGTTGTCATTATTTACTTGAATCTGTAAATACTACTGGAATGTTCTAGAGCATGTACGTGTTGTCATTATTTACTAGAATCTGTAAATACTACTGGAATGTTCTAGAGCATGTACTTGTTGTCATTATAAACTAGAGTCTGTAAATACTATTGGAATGTTCTAGAGCATGTACTTGTTGTCATTATTTACTAGAGTCGGTAAATACTGCTGGAATGTTCTAGAGCATGTACTTGTTATCATTATTTACTAGAGTCTGTAAATACTGCTGGAATGTTTTAGAGCATGTACTTGTTGTCATTATTTACTAGAGTCTGTAAATACTGCTGGAATGTTCTAGAGCATGTACTTGTTGTCATTATTTACTAGAGTCGGTAAATACTGCTGGAATGTTCTAGAGCATGTACTTGTTGTCATTATTTACTAGAGTCTGTAAATACTGCTGGAATGTTCTAGAGCATGTACTTGTTGTCGTTATTTACTAGAGTCTGTAAATACTACTGGAATGTTCTAGAGCATGTACGTGTTGTCATTATTTACTGGAGTCTGTAAATACTACTGGAATGTTCTAGAGCATGTACTTGTTGTCATTATTTACTAGTCTGTAAATACTACTGGAATGTTCTAGAGCATGTACTTGTTGTCATTATTTACTAGAATCTGTAAATACTACTGGAATGTTCTAGATCGTGTACTTGTTGTCATTATTTACTAGAGTCTGTAAATACTACTGGAATGTTCTAGATCATGTACTTGTTGTCATTATAAACTAGAGTCTGTAAATACTACTGGAATGTTCTAGATCATGTACTTATTGTCATTATTTACTAGAGTCTGTAAATACTACTGGAATGTTCTAGAGCATGTACTTGTTGTCATTATTTACTGGAGTCTGTAAATACTACTGGAATGTTGTAGAGCATGTACTTGTTGTCATAATTTACTAGAGTCTGTAAATACTACTGGAATGTTCTAGAGCCTGTACTTGTTGTCATTATTTACTAGAGTCCGTAAATACTACTGGAATATTCTAGATAATGTACTTGTTGTCATTATTTACTAGAGTCCGTAAATACTACTGGAATGTTCTAGATCATGTACGTGTTGTCATTATTTACTAGAGTCTGTAAATACTACTGGAATGTTCTAGATCATGTACGTGTTGTCATTATTTACTAGAGTCTGTAAATACTACTGGAATGTTCTAGAGCATGTACGTGTCGTCATTATTTACTAGAGTCTGTAAATACTATTGGAATGTTCTAGAGTATGTACTTGTTGTCATTATTTACTAGCCTGTAAATACTACTGGAATGTTCTAGAGCATGTACTTGTTGTCATTATTTACTAGAGTCTGTAAATACTAATGGAATGTTCTAGAGCATGTACTTGTTGTCATTATTTACTAGAGTCTGTAAATACTACTGGAATGTTCTGGAGCATTTACTTGTTGTCATTATTTACTGGAGTCTGTAAATACTACTGGAATGTTCTAGAGCATATACTTGTTGTCATATAAACTAGAGTCTGTAAATACTACTGGAATGTTCTAGAGCATGTACGTGTTGTCATTATTTACTAGAGTCTGTAAATACTACTGGAACGTTCTAGAGCATGTACTTGTTGTCATTATAAACTAGAGCCTGTACATATGCATACTATAAAGAGTTTCTAGACTCTACCCTTGACTGACTCTCTAGATTTATAGCGAGTGTTATATTTGCCGTACATACAAAAACTCAAACGAAGACCTTCTATCAAATATTGCATTGGTTTTTACCAATAACATTGAATTTGAAATAATGACTTGACTACGGGTGTAGCGAACGAGATATGAGAAGCTAATCATGTCTAACATATATATATATAGGGAGTGGATGTGGTCGAGTGGTCTAGGGCGCTGGACGCAAGGCTAAGCGAATGGTGCTGCAGTGTATCAATAGTGTGGGTTCAAATCCCGTCGAGGGAAGAACAAAAATTTGACAGCTCTAAAATCTAATTCTAACACTGTTTGGTTTAATTTTCAGAAGTATATATATATATATATATATATGTCTTTTTTCCGCATCACTTGTTTGTTTTTGTATTTGTTTTTTATTTTATTTTTATTTTTATTATTATCTTTTTTTTTAATTATTGTTGTTGTTGTTTTTCTCTGATTATGGTCTATCCTTCTGGGTTGTGATTTTGTGTGCAATATCACATATTTTGAATGAGTGTTATAATTGATACTAATTCACAATCTCTGTTTTCGTATTTGTTCGTGTTTATGTTGACATCACTACGTTGGCGTGTCAAGGTCTGTGGTCTTTGACCTGAAACGAATCTGTATACGTTTATTTTTTCATTCGTTGTTCATCTCTATCAGACAGACGACAAAAACAAAATCTAAAAATTATGCAACTACTAGTAAATTAAGAAATTTGAAATTTACAATTCTAGACATGAATAATCAATATTGCATCATTCGAATTGTCGATGATTCAAAAACCAAACCTTGTATGTAATCATTTGATGATTTTGACAAAAACATAGGAATTAAGGTTTAGTTTTCGATACAGGACCACCGTCAATTCTCGCACGTCTTTCTAACACCGTACAACATCCGGTACATGTAAACGTTAGTAAGATGTCGTAAAAGGGTGTTAGATGTCGTAATGTCTTGTTTTGTAACCACACCAAAGTTATATTTGTGTTAATAGATATTTACTGACACATGACTTGCTAAATACGGCTGATATGTCTGTACATATTAAACTTCCTATTTCTCGTCATGTAATGAGAACACCAGATGTTTATAGTAGAAATTGGTCTCCATTTGCCATCAGGATCAACGTTGTGCTGCATACAATCTAAATTTCAGGTTCCACGGATAAACACGAAATATCAATTTAAGTAGGAAACACATTACCACAACAACATGATAGCCAAATCCCGCTCTATGTATGAAACCCTTCGTGAATTCCCGTTTTCGCCAATGAAATGAAAGTAATAGCACCATTGAAATAAGCCAAACCAGAACTTGTCTACGATAATGGCAAAACTTAAAAACTTAAAATACATAAAATGACAATAAAGATTATGTTGTAATAATTTTGTAACATTTTCCATTAAGCAATACCATCGTCCGTATATGAAGGCTACAGTAATGTATGCATTCTATAGAGTACTGCTTTTATTTAGAAAATTATGTGAAGGGACCAAAGGAGTAATATTTCCTGTAGGCTATTGTGATTGTCAAGATATAGGTGACATGATAGAATTGTACTCGACTTGACATATCTAGTTCATGTACTGTGTACAAAATATTGCATAATGCTTCTAAGTTGTATCAAATACATAAATTTGTTTCTAATATACCAAAAATCGTAATTAAATTCAAAAGTGGCAAAACAATATTAATGCAAATTATGCTGCAGGAAACACAGGGAACGACGAATATATGAAAAATATCTGTCTTTTCTTCATATTTATTGACACTTAATTAAAACACGTCATATATCAACATGTTTGGAATTGTTGTTGCCGATATCATCAAAGGAAATGTCATATGTAAACATTTTCGGCCATGTTTTTCAGAAACACAGAGGCCGACTTAGGGGTTTGTTAACCTTTTTCTTACACAGTGATGGCCAGCTTTGATAACTGATCAAGGATCGTCCAAGGAACATTCCAACCCAGTTTTTATTTCCAATAGTTCGGTACTTTCATGAATGAATAGTTGTAAAATATTTGCGACATAGCGTCCATAGTTTTTCCCTGCGGTGGCTATATTGGATCGTCAATCAACACAAACTTCCCATTATTATTCACGCAAGTTTTGGTTCAATCGAGTGTGTAGTGGCTGAAAACAAATACTTTTCTTTGTTTTGTCATGTCCTAATTCATTCAATATCCTGTGATGGTGGTCATATTGGATTTTTGATCAGCACAAAATATACAACTAATCGCTATTTATGCACAATTTGGCTTTAATGCACTACTAGGTTTTGATAAAAAAAACACCTTTTCATTAATTTTCTTTGCAAATAGGCTATAGTCATATGCTAAACATTATTCTGCTGTGGCGACCGTCATAAGCCGTAATTCGAACGAGGACGTATTATACAATGGCCTGGCCAAAAAGACCTGGATAATGGCTCACAAAATAATTCACAAAAATTTAGCAACACAAACCCCACTGTAAACCGTTGTAAACACAGATGAATCGGGTGAGTGAATAATTCCTGTTACATTGCACCCGTAGTGTTATTCATGTTACCAATACGACGATAGGTAATATTACGCTATGAGTCATGAACGAAGAAATAATGACGGTTATTATATGGCTACGACAAATGTAACATATTCGTGGTCATCTATGACATAGATATTTAATTAATTCACCAAGTAATGATGGCGATGGCAAAACTTTCGCGGTGATGACTTTAACTTTACCCCCCAAGGAACCTTTGTTTCAGTAGCCTCCTTGTTACCAACAATCCAGGAACCACAAGCTCTGATACATAGTATCAATTAAGACCTACAGAGATATGCAAAAAGTATTCGGTCACTATAATTTTTAACAATATATTACATTTAAAACCGCATTTTTTTTATGAAATTTTTACCAACAAAAGAGAGAACGTTTGTAGTTTTCTGTGATTATTTTAAAATATATTTGTGAAGCACAGATTTTAAATATTCACGACTTAAACACAAACTTAATCTTTTTGTCTTCAAAAGTATTGTGTGAAATAACAGTGTAAGGCTACATTTAATTCTGCATTTGTTGGTAAAAAGTTCTTCAAAAATCGAACAAGAGTTGACTTTGGAATAATATTTTGAAAAAAAAAATGTGGTTTTATATGAAATATGCAGCAAAAAATTACAGAGACCGAATACTTTTTGCACGTTTCTGCATATAGTTCATCTACAGGGGCAGATCTAGAATGTTGCTACATATAAATGGAAAGTTCATAATTTTAAGCCATCCCTTTATTACACATCAATGTTAATATTAAAGGGTAGTCGTTTAAGAATATCATAATATTTCCTAATTATCTGAATATTTATCACAAACAGAGAAGATTTGATGAGAATCTTCGCAGTGGTCACAGCAGTTGCAGCTTACCCTTCCGGAGCACCTGATTTCGCACAGGTTCATTGTAGTCAATTACACGTCTTTACGGTTTTAGTTCTGTGTTGTGATGACCGTACGATTTATATCTAAAAAAAATGTTCGGTTCGCCTTAACTCCCATTTGTATGAAGGAGCTTATTAATTATTTGTATCTATGTTATTTACCACTAGTGTAATAGGACCTGTCTACCCTTCCGGAGCTCCTGAGTTCACCCCTTGCTTTCTCTGTCTACCCTTTCGGAGCTCATGAGTTCACCCCTTGCTTTCTCTGTCTACCCTTCCGGAGCTCCTGAGTTCACCCCTTGATTTCTCTGTCTACCCTTCCGGAGCTCCTGAGTTCACCCCTTGCTTTCTCTGTCCACCCTTCCGGAGCTCCTTGCTTTCTTAGCAGTGTTGGTGTTGATCAATCTTTAGACTTCTGTTTAGTGTTTTATCCACAATCGTTTGTCTTCGTGTCTTTTTTTCCATTTTCCCATAGCATTGTCTGTCTTTCAATTTACCACTTCTTATTAGCCGTTTCATATCTTCGAACATTTCTTTTGCAGACACACTGGATAAGATCTTAATTATGCATAAATTTAAGTAATCAGGAACAAAGTATTGTAAAGATATTATCATTGCTGTTTCGCTTAGGATAAAAGATAGCAATGTGGATTGCTAGAGGAATAATAGGAATAATACCAAGTAACTATAGAGGTGTATAACCGTTTTGAATATCATAGCAACATATTTTTAAGAAATTTGACGCTCAAAATATTTTGAGTTTTCAATCTCCGCCATTGGAATTATTGACGATGAAATACACCTATTGTGAAGGTACATGTAGAAATTTGATCATAAAGCATGTGTCCATCTCCATCACTGGAATAATAAAATGTTAAATTCAAGGAATTGCCATAAACACGTGTTGACATCACATAAAACATCATGTTTCATTATCAGAGGTTGTATTGCAATGTATGATATCAATCATGGCTCAGACAGCGCCTTTTGGGCAGTATCATATATAACGGACCCAATCCTAACGGTATTTGACATATTCTCTCATGTAAATCAACAAATACCTATGTTATTTTAACACCTTATTACTTACTGACCAATAAAACAAAGTATTCAAAGAAAATAATTAACATGATTATTGTCTGTGTTGTCACCAGAGGAAGTTTGTTGTTTATCGTACATGATACAGTTGATGATTCACGGGAGATGTCCAGTCAAACTCTCCGCTATTGCTACTATTGTATAAGTCTAAAATGAAAGATTTTACAATCTACTTGACAACAAGAGAAATTAGATTGTGTCAAAATTATTACTTTGAAGACGATTCTGTACTCAAATAGGTGTTGCTGTATTTAATTAAAATCTGGACAGTTTTCAGTCTTCTGTTTATCGACAAAACTAGTTACGGTTTATGGTCTTGGCTTCGGTTTTATAAAAAATTCTTTGTTTCTGTTCTTTGTATTTGTACCATGGTGTGCATCATTAAACTGTGGGATCTTGGTATTAAGTTTTTTTTTTCGTAAATTTGTTGTTTTTTTCTGGTTATGATTTTGATTTGTTGATTTCATTTGATCTTTTTTCTGATTTTTTTTCGTTTTTGTCTTTTTTTTTTTTTTCTCATTGTTTTGTTTTATTTTATTTGTTTTAATTGTTTTTTTTTTTCTTTTATTTTTCTTTGTTTTTTGTTTTTTTTTTTCGTTTTTTTGTTGTTGTTGTTTGCATTTCCTTATTTTGTTTTCCATTCTATATTTTTTGTTTTTTATGAAAAGATTTTGTAAACAAGTGATGGTCTTTTTGTTTTCGTAATAGCTTCTATCATATTCCCTAACGAATACCAAATATAATTGTCCAATAAAGATTATAGTCCGTTACAACATTGAAATGTAATAAATATAACTGCATGTTTTCCATAGTAATAATACTTAATGTTATGATTGTTATAGACAATGTCCATCATTGGTTACAACATAATAAAACATGTAATGACACAGACTATTGGCCATTTTGTCCCTGTCTAGTCAATTAATATTTATTTTCCTAATTCGCACTTACCACCTACAATTACAATAATAATAACTATTGACACATTGTTATATTTATTGACGACTGTCACACCAGCGGCATTTTATATGTAAATCAGATGCAATATTCTTTTTCTCAAAGCATTTTCCTAGTTTAGATCGTTTTGTTACTAGTATACGCTCCATAAGAAAATTTTAGATTTAAACAGAACTGATGAGAATGTGTAAGTCGAAACATGTCTTGTGCCCAGCACAGTGATTTCCTGAACAGGAAGGTCAGCTGCTGACGAAATAATCACAAACAAAAAATATCTCCAAAATAAAAATATGCAATCAAATGTTTCCTTAATTGTGTGGTTGAGTATCAAATGTTCAATTTTTTGAGTTATATGTAACCATATCTCTGGGTTTATACTGGATTTAAATATTGTGGAGCGGCTTCTTTTCTCATTTGTTAAACAGTAACAAATGTATGTAAATTAAAGTAATATAAAACGAGTTTTTGGTGAAATAAACCACAGGCGCTCGTGGCACGGACTTACCACCCCCCTTTTTTCTAACTTTCTGTTTACAAATTTATTTTCCATCAAATTTCTTTATTTCTTTATTATTTCATCTCTTTTTTCCTTATTTTAACTTGTTCGTGTCAATATTCATACAATCTTATGTTAACATCAAATTGCATGTGTCGACCCTATAGATACTAATAATACACAAGGCATGCAACTCGGCAGGTTTAACAATCGTACCCCTGCTCGCTTCGAGTACATTTATTGCACCTTATTTCCATTATGTCATTCAAACTAGGACATGTATCCATTCCTAAAAGACGCATCTTTTTGCCCCTGTTTTTGTTTTGTCCATACGATAACTCAGTTCTCCAGAATTTTAAGATTTTCACACATTTATTGCCAAATTTTTCGTATAAGGACCCACGGCAGACGGAAGTGACGTACCACTGCATTAACTTCAACGATAGGGTCAGAAAAGTTCCAAAAATTTATTATTTAAATAAAATAAATAATCTGGCCACCCAAAGTTGGAAAAAAATTCTGGTCTTTGCTTCATAGAAAATTAAAAAAATTATCTGGCCTGAACTGAGTAAACAATGTTATAACCTGTCCTGCACTATGTGTCGAATGAAATTTCTGTCAAATATTCTAACCTGACTAATCTTGCCAGGCCCCCTCAGAATCAAATTATTTGTCTATATATTATTATGAGATTAAGAATGTGTGCTTTCTCTCACATTCTTTTCTCTTAGGCCAAATAAATTTTAAATAGATTTGAAACAAAGTAGTATTCATTTTTAATATAAAAAAAACTAATGTTTTAACATAATTACAAGTTGCGTATGCCGTGTCCGCTTACTGGGCCCCGCGAAATATGCTGAATTATACCAAGGACGTATATAAGATTCTATATACGTTCTTGATTATACACACCAAAGGCAATAAACATGCATAGCAATACATTCAAAATATATTTCAAATTAATTTACATTTTGTACTTAAATGTAGATATCTGATGTTGTGCTCTCGACATAATCTGCCAACAATCTTCATCGGATAGGCTCATAGTCAAAAGATTGGAAAGTAAATTAAAAGTTTGTGAGCACGAATTGAGGATTTGACGGTCGCAAATGCAGTCTTATTGGCGACGCGAAGCGGAGCCACTAAAACGGATATTTGCAACCGTCAAATCCACAATTGACACCGACAACTCTTCAAATACAGTACTATTATTCCTGTTCTTATGAAATTCTCCCAACGTGTACACACTAGTTTGAAAACATACAAATAAAAGACGAATTATATGTACTTTTCAAATGTAGTTGTTTAAGGATCCGCCATCTTGAAAACGCGAAATTCTACATGTCATATGTACACAACAATACACATAAAAATAATTAAAATGCCTACCTTGAAAACTTATTTTAGTTAAATCCTATCTAAATTGAAGCGTATACGAATCCAAACAACGTGTGATCTTTACATTTAAGGATTGATCGCAATTTTAGTTCGGTTCATGAAGAAATAACCTCAATCAGGTTGTACACACCGTGTAAACCCGCGTGTACAACCTGATTGAGGTTATTTCGAATGAACCGAACAAAAATTGCGATCAATCCTTATAAATTAATTTAAACTTTTTTTGCTCTGATATTAAAAAATATATTTATTTTTTCAAAATAAGGCAAATAATCGGAAATAAATTTAAATAACCCCAAAGGTGCCTCATTTAAAGAAAATCGCCTGATGACAACGGCACGCGACGCTTTGGGAACAAGTCTATTTTCAGATTCAGTACATACGAAAATGTACTCAACTTTTTAAACCAATCAAAACACGTATAAAATGACATGTGACTCTAAAATCAATTTATTTTAAATTGGAAGTCTTCATATGACGTCACGTTGTTTCTGTGCCAAAGTTGTTCAACAATATTTCCCGGAATTTTAATTTTGGTGATTTTTAGACCCAAGGGTATGCAA
The DNA here is from genome assembly GCA_963680875.1 of Bathymodiolus brooksi. Lineage (NCBI taxonomy): Eukaryota > Metazoa > Mollusca > Bivalvia > Mytilida > Modiolidae > Bathymodiolus > Bathymodiolus brooksi. The sequence goes on along the minus strand of OY804585.1, from coordinate 57,419,190 downwards.
GAATACATTTTTATGTTCAGTATTGCATTAGAATGGACAGTAAACTCGATTTGCGACCATCAAATCTCCAATTGATGCCGTGAAATTTCAAATACAAAACAGTTATCTCCTAAATAGATCGTCAGCGTCAAATTCATAGTCGGAAATATATGGGTCAGTCATATTGTTTACAAACAAGTGCATTCGGCGTAGAAATATAGCATTCCTTCAAGCATGTCAACTGCAGATTTGACAGCTCTCGATAGCCAATGAAAATACGCATTATATTATAATTGCATTAGAATAAGTGTTAGATACCTCTCATAAATGGAATACTTGGTCAAATCGAAGTAAAATTATAGCTTCCTTCTACTGTGACATAACGAGGTCCGTTTTTGGATATGTCCCAGATATCGAGACACTGTGAATGCAAAAAATTTTGACTTTCATTATTTGAATTGGCATACAAGGGCTTTTTGGAAATGTGAAGATTGATAAAGAAAAATTTGATGATACCACAGTAAATCGAAAAAGGATAGACAATGCAATGATAAATAGAAAAAAAGACGAAAGTGCAAACAATAGCCTACAAAACTCTAAACAGAAAACTAAAGATTGAACAGCAAAACAACTAACATGCAGGATTAACCCAGATGTTCCGGAATGGGAAGCAATTTGTGATATCCATCATAATCCCGATTTGGATAGTGGGTCTTCGATTGATGGTTAGCCTATTGTGCTACGAGCCACACATTGTAATGGTACAATGGTGCTATTTGATAATACCAGCACTTTATGGTGATTATTGTAATTTGCATTATAATTTACCATGATTATTAGTAAAAAAAAAACAATTCCTAGAAAAACGAAAATTTCACAGAATTCTCGTAATTATTTAAAAAAGAAGTGTTTTTTTAGCAATTTATTTTTATGCATAGAAGTACAACAGTCATGCTGAGGACTGACATGTATTTATTTTTCATTCATGTTTTTCTTAAAGATAATAAACATGAAAATGGAGAATAAAGACTGGAAAATGACATGTTTACTGATATAGATTTACATGAATTAAACTGAAAATACCCACATTTTGTTTATTTTTTATATTAAGGCAATTGATCATAAAAGCTTATTAGTATTGGTGTAACTTACGCCTCCTCAACCTGCGTCAAATATGTACGTCTTATTTAACTATCGTACGTCATCTTATGTTATTCCATACTAGAGGCCAAGTGTAATTTGTAGGATTAATTATGTCTTAAGAAGGGCATGTGAGGACAAACAAATGATTACAACGTAGACATCAACTAAAACTACAATGCTTTTCTTGTACTTCCCGATTAATCGCAAACCACATTGCAAAAACAAACAGAATTGTAGAACATGCTAAGGCATAGTTACCCTTACGGAGCACATAAGATTTTTTGTTTTTATGTTTTTTTAGGTTTTTTTTGTAGGGTTCGTGTTGCTTAATCTTTTGTTTTCTGTGTGGTGTTTTCTAGGTCATTGTTTGTCAATTTGTCCTTTTTCTCTTGGCCATTGTATTTTTATCCTTCTTCCATTTACACCTTATCATTACTTTTTTGGTATCCTCAAACTTATTGCTTAACAAACTTATGGATGTTATAAATATTTTGACATTTTGATTTGTTAGATGCTCTTACACGTTTGGCACATAAACTTGATCTTCCAATATTCTGCATTGAATAAACAGTGGTATGTGATGCTTATGCAAGTCTACGTGTTCTAACATGTGCAATTTTGTTTTATCTGACTTAAGGAATAACAGTATGGTCGTTGCTTTCGTTTTCGATCGGCACTAGTTTTCGATCTTTGCATAACAAACATTCTTGTGTAGCGCGTGCACTACACTTCCGCTAATTTGCATATGGTTGCAAACAAAGATGACGCAAGAAATCTTTTGAGCAGCTTACATCGGACACAATGCGAATGAAGCAGGTTAGACACTTTATTCTTTCTTGTTGTACTAAAATGTTGCTATTTTTTCTAGTTCCCCAAAAAGTTCAAGTTTAAAACCCTCTTCAGACGTACCCTTAGCCCTTTTTAATACCTATCCTTGTCGTCTGCAATATTGATCTTTCAATAATTACATTACTTTTTTCATTGAAATGTTACAATATGATTGGTTATGAAGTGGTCACATGATTATAAAAGAGATGTTTCACATCCCAATGAAACTCAAATCCGAACTTGCACGTGCCTCCATGACGACGTCAGATGTAAACAATCAATGGCGTAGTAATTTCCAACAGCAAATAATCTAACACAAATAAAATTCACAACGAAAAATTCAACTATATTAAATTTTGGTGTGATTTAAATACAATTATAAGAATGGAATGCATTCTTTTGAAATTTCATTGGGGTATGAAAGCGTTGATCGAACTAAATTTTCAACATTGAAAATGTACTTCGGTCAACGCTTTCATACCTCAATGAAACTTCAAAAGAATGCATTCAATTCTTAATTGAAACCGTAAAGTCATGTGATCAGACTGGCCAATGGCATTATGTCTATTTTAAGTGAGAGTCTAAAGGAGTGGGTCCTTATATTAGAAAATGTAAATCGTTGCTATTTTTAAAATGGTAATACATAACAAACAAACAAAATGTATAAATAAATACTATAGAAAAAGTGGGCTAAATGTTCTTGTGATATATTTAGAAAATATGTAGTAAATAGTAAGATATGTAAAAAGTCATAACAAAATGAAGAAAGAAACATCAAAACGTCTCCTCATGATCCTCAACAGTTTGAACACACACCATTCAGAAATACACTGTAAATAATAAAAAAACAAAAACAAAGAAAAAAATGTATAGTTATACTACAAATTGGTTAAATGTGTAAGTAAACCGAAATTATACACACAGGTGCTCCTTTAGAACCTCAACCTCATCAAATTTAGAACTCCTTTGGGGTGATCGAAAACACATGTTGGGCATATTTTGACAACATCAATCACGAGGTCAGTGAACTATAAACAATATAGATAAACATGTGTTCGAAACTGCATTTCAAGCGTAAAAAATAATTTATAAGATATCAAAGTAAAGGCTCGAAATGACCTTTTCTACATATTAAAATTTTATTTAAAATTCTTTATTCTATGGAATGTCTCAAAACAGATTTTGATGTTAGGTGATCGAAAACCAGTGCCGCCACCATACTGTATTTGAAGAGTTGGAGGTGTCAGTTGTGGATTTGATGGTCGCAAATGCAGTTTTACTGGCGACCCTTTTTGTAATTTACAAAGCCGGGCGCGAACCCAAGCCGTATTGGTGATAGGCTTGTATGAGTTGTTAGGTAATCCAACTACCTAACTCATTGAGCCACCCGGGCCCTGGCATTAACAAACATTATTCTATTGATAAAATAGGTGCAATGTGGCAAGACATTATGCATGACTATAAATTATATGGTGCACAAATCTTATGAAAAGAAAGTTTAAATTGATGGTCAACAATTCCACAAATGCCAACAGAATGAACAAAGAGTTTATCAAATGGGAGCTTGGATGTTTCCTAAACATGTTTGAAATACTTAGCAGCAACTTTGAAAAGTACGGACATATAAGACAAAATCAAATGGAACAATATTTAACCATAATGAACTAAAAATCAAATATATTGAACTTACACAAAAACAACTTGGAAGTCTGCCTCTTGTATGACACCCGTCGTGAAAATCAACGTGACTGTAACATGCACATATTGATTGACAATGTGATTTTAAGTCTCCGCATTTTTTTTAGCAGCGTACATGAGAACAGTCTATCTAGAAACTCCTTATACTAAGTATTGTATTTATATTTGTGTGAGGGATATCGATTTTGACTGTTTCTGTGATATTTTTATTGGATTTTGGAACTGTTTCGACAGTATGGAAAAAAAAAAATCATTTTAATAGATACGTAAGAAAATACATTGTAACTACAACTAATGATTTTTTAACATGATATGAACTCTCTTTTTTTACATCTACTTTTTTATTTAATATATATATACGTATACACATGTAATTTTACTTATCTTTTCCTCTAATCTAATTATTAATGTATAACTTGCACATATATTGTTTAATTCATCTTGTCATGTTTTATTGCTTTAAGCACTATTATTAGATAATGTCATCATATTTTAACAATTATAATTGATTTGAATCTTGTTAAAATTGATGACTTGACAATTATGAATGAATTGAATGACATTTAAGATATCATGCATACTAATTGTTGGTAAAAATAGAACTACAGGCGTTTCATTTTTCATTCTTTTATTATTATTCATCTATTATTATTATTATTATCATTATTGCTGTCCTTAGTGAACTTTAATAATAAACATACAGAAGAGATGCTGTCTCACACCGTTCAACATTATGCGAGTTTGCTTATTTCAAATAAATGACAGTCGCACCTAACTGACCAATAGAAATAGATAATATAAATAATGGACAAGACTAATTATGGTAATTGACAGTTACATGTTGTAAATAAGGGTAATAACAAAATTACCGAACTCCGAACAATCTTACAAAGGGAAAGTCAAAACTTATAAGTATATAAACAGACAAAATCAGTCAACAACCGGAAAACTGTGAAAACCGTAATGACCCTGACTTGGTACAGGCATTTCTAAAGAAATGGTGGGTTGAATCAGATTTTAAAGCGCCAAACCTCCCGCTTTCATTACGGCTCAAAGGTAGCCAAACCTGTCTGTCACTTGCAACAAGTTGTTCGTTTCTGTCTAATATCTGTCATACTGACTTATACAACAATTTGATTGAGTTGTGACTGTTTCACCATCCACTACATTGAAAACAGTTCAGTTATATTGAGATGCTCAGTTTTATTGTGGTGCATGTATGAGTACTCGATGAAAACCACAGACCTACCACCAGTAACTAGCAAATTTAAGCAAGTACATCTCACCAAAACCCGATGCACCTGAGTTCATCCCCATGTTGTGGTGGGGCTCATGCTGCTAAATCTTTAGTATTTTGCCGACTATTGTTTTCTCTTAGCCATTGTATTGATCCTTCGAATTCCGGCGTCTGTTGAACTCTCAACTTTCCTTGTGTGAGTCGACATGACAAACTCGTGTAGATAAATGAAAATGTAAATAAGATACGATTGCAACCATCATCGCTCAATAATGCTGTACTCCATAAAACCCCATACTTAGCTCGTCATGTTGTGCAGTCCTATAATTGAAAAATATTAAAACATAATTGCTGTGTTAGCTATATAGCTAACCTACTTATTACTTGTATAATTTCTTATATGATGTTTATCAAAATAGTTGGAGGGGTCCGGTTGTCTCAATGAGTTAGGTAGTTGGAGGGGTCCGGTTGTCTCAATGAGTTAGGTAGTTGGAGGGGTCCAGTTGTCTCAATGAGTTAGGTAGTTGGAGGGGTCCGGTTGTCTCAATGAGTTAGGTAGTTGGAGGGGTCCGGTTGTCTCAATGAGTTAGGTAGTTGGAGGGGTCCGGTTGTCTCAATGAGTTAGGTAGTTGGAGGGGTCCGGTTGTCTCAATGAGTTAGGTAGTTGGAGGGGTCCGGTTGTCTCAATGAGTTAGGTAGTTGGAGGGATCCGGTTGTCTCAATGAGTTAGGTAGTTGGAGGGGTCCGGTTGTCTCAATGAGTTAGGTAGTTGGAGGGGTCCGGTTGTCTCAATGAGTTAGGTAGTTGGAGGGGTCCGGTTGTCTCAATGAGTTAGGTAGTTGGAGGGGTCCGGTTGTCTCAATGAGTTAGGTAGTTGGAGGGGTCCGGTTGTCTCAATGAGTTAGGTAGTTGGAGGGGTCCGGTTGTCTCAATGAGTTAGGTAGTTGGAGGGGTCCGGTTGTCTCAATGAGTTAGGTAGTTGGAGGGGTCCGGTTGTCTCAATGAGTTAGGTAGTTGGAGGGGTCCGGTTGTCTCAATGAGTTAGGTAGTTGGAGGGGTCCGGTTGTCTCAATGAGTTAGGTAGTTGGAGGGGTCCGGTTGTCTCAATGAGTTAGGTAGTTGGAGGGGTCCGGTTGTCTCAATGAGTTAGGTAGTTGGAGGGGTCCGGTTGTCTCAATGAGTTAGGTAGTTGGAGGGGTCCGGTTGTCTCAATGAGTTAGGTAGTTGGAGGGATCCGGTTGTCTCAATGAGTTAGGTCGTTGGAGGGGTCCGGTTGTCTCAATGAGTTAGGTAGTTGGAGGGATCCGGTTGTCTCAATGAGTTAGGTAGTTGGAGGGGTCCGGTCGTCTCAATGAGTTAGGTAGTTGGAGGGGTCCGGTTGTCTCAATGAGTTAGGTAGTTGGAGGGGTCCGGTTGTCTCAATGAGATAGGTAGTTGGAGGGGTCCGGTTGTCTCAATGAGTTAGGTAGTTGGAGGGGTCCGGTTGTCTCAATGAGTTAGGTAGTTGGAGGGGTCCGGTTGTCTCAATGAGTTAGGTAGTTGGAGGGGTCCGGTTGTCTCAATGAGTTAGGTAGTTGGAGGGGTCCGGTTGTCTCAATGAGTTAGGTAGTTGGAGGGGTCCGGTTGTCTCAATGAGTTAGGTAGTTGGAGGGGTCCGGTTGTCTCAATGAGTTAGGTAGTTGGAGGGGTCCGGTTGTCTCAATGAGTTAGGTAGTTGGAGGGGTCCGGTTGTCTCAATGAGTTAGGTAGTTGGAGGGATCCGGTTGTCTCAATGAGTTAGGTCGTTGGAGGGATCCGGTTGTCTCAATGAGTTAGGTCGTTGGAGGGGTCCGGTTGTCTCAATGAGTTAGGTAGTTGGAGGGATCCGGTTGTCTCAATGAGTTAGGTAGTTGGAGGGGTCCGGTTGTCTCAATGAGTTAGGTAGTTGGAGGGGTCCGGTTGTCTCAATGAGTTAGGTAGTTGGAGGGGTCCGGTTGTCTCAATGAGTTAGGTAGTTGGAGGGGTCCGGTTGTCTCAATGAGTTAGGTAGTTGGAGGGGTCCGGTTGTCTCAATGAGTTAGGTAGTTGGAGGGGTCCGGTTGTCTCAATGAGTTAGGTAGTTGGAGGGATCCGGTTGTCTCAATGAGTTAGGTCGTTGGAGGGGTCCGGTTGTCTCAATGAGTTAGGTAGTTGGAGGGATCCGGTTGTCTCAATGAGTTAGGTAGTTGGAGGGGTCCGGTTGTCTCAATGAGTTAGGTAGTTGGAGGGGTCCGGTTGTCTCAATGAGTTAGGTAGTTGGAGGGGTCCGGTTGTCTCAATGAGTTAGGTAGTTGGAGGGGTCCGGTTGTCTCAATGAGTTAGGTAGTTGGAGGGGTCCGGTTGTCTCAATGAGTTAGGTAGTTGGAGGGGTCCGGTTGTCTCAATGAGTTAGGTAGTTGGAGGGGTCCGGTTGTCTCAATGAGTTAGGTAGTTGGAGGGGTCCGGTTGTCTCAATGAGTTAGGTAGTTGGAGGGGTCCGGTTGTCTCAATGAGTTAGGTAGTTGGAGGGATCCGGTTGTCTCAATGAGTTAGGTCGTTGGAGGGGTCCGGTTGTCTCAATGAGTTAGGTAGTTGGAGGGATCCGGTTGTCTCAATGAGTTAGGTAGTTGGAGGGGTCCGGTCGTCTCAATGAGTTAGGTAGTTGGAGGGGTCCGGTTGTCTCAATGAGTTAGGTAGTTGGAGGGGTCCGGTTGTCTCAATGAGTTAGGTAGTTGGAGGGGTCCGGTTGTCTCAATGAGTTAGGTAGTTGGAGGGGTCCGGTTGTCTCAATGAGTTAGGTAGTTGGAGGGGTTCGGTTGTCTCAATGAGTTAGGTAGTTGGAGGGGTCCAGTTGTCTCAATGAGTTAGGTAGTTGGATCCAACAACTCATACAAGCCTATCACCAATACGGCGCGGGTTCGCGTCCAGCTTTGTAAATTACAAACAAGGGTGCACTCGACTCGCAACCGCAAGTGATAAAGTTTACCAGTTGCTTGCCCATGGTCGGTGGTTCTCTCCGGGTACTCCGCGTGACGTCACCTATATCTGAGAGAGGAGAACTAATTACATTATTTTGAAAAATGTAAATTTTAATAGTAAATATATCTAAAATGATATCAGTGCTGAAACAAGGACTACTGGGTTATTGATATGAATCGTGTTGGTAATTATACATATACAAATTTGCAAACATTTTAATATTTAAGAAGGTAGGTGGTTTACCTAGAAGTTTATTTTAATATACCGCAAATAATTTGCTAAGTTGATTGACACTGAACTTACTGGTATTTTTAATATATTCCAACTTCATATTTCGGAACATAGTTATATATTTAAGGAATAGTGGTATTGTATCTGAAGGGTTAGTGGCGTCAATAGGAGATTTGATGACATACCAAGCATGGATTGACGGTTACCAGTATAGCATACAATTTACATTAGCCATTGTCATATGCGTATCATGTAGATCATTTTGTTTCGACATATCAAGTCTGGATTTGACGGTAACCAGTACGACATAAAAATCGTATCTGGTTTAATGTTTACGTCGTACTTTCTAATGAACCATAAAACATGTATTATATTCTTTACCGATTCTTGCTATCCTAAATTATGTCCTTTGGCTTACTTGCTCTCAACGAATTTATAACAATTGGCTTTTCAATGCTCAGATTGAGCGCATTGAATTAGATATCTACATTTCCATTAAATGTAAACTTGATCAAATTTATATAAATGAACCGTTGGCAATTTCAACTCCATTCCAATTTACTTTTGTAATGGACTTCATGCACAAGGCAAGAAAGATACAAATATGCAAATATAAATTATCTCTGCTGTTTTAGTTTGAATATTATTTTGTTTACTTGTTTGTTTACTTAACATGTTTGCACTTATCACATGTTTATTATATATTGTAAGATAATTATATTGAATAATATTTATCATTATCCAAATTAAAATGTTCTTCAATGAATATTAATACACAATAATGCACCAATTAAATTATAAAAACAGCAATCTGCACTGAAATAAATAAGCGACATATAAACGGAAATCGCTGCAAGAATAATAATATTTTTATACTTTTTTTTACAAACTGTCAATCATCTATCTACCTGTCAAAAGATGTCACTTTGATTCTTACCTGTCAAGATGAGATGAATATATAAATGACAATATTACTTTTAGTTGTCACAATCACCGGTCTAGAAAAACTTTATTTGCTTTGTAATATTGTATAAAGTATAACAAATCGGTACACATGGTAGATAAAGGGAAATTCCCTTTTTCTTAATTAACATGGTGGCCCGATAGAACATGCAAAACAATGTTTATAATAATTACAGGTGTTACGCTAAAAAACGGCCCTTGTCAGTATGTCCACTTTGATTTATATCAAACACAAATACAAACATGTAGGTAAATTGTACCGAATATAAGATCACGTCTTTGGATAAACTGGAAAACAAAGCTAAATAGTCCGTGATCGACAATGTAATGAACATCAAGAACCTTTCCTCTGACCGTAACATCCTAAACACTGAAATGCTACAGAATAGGATAGATATCTAGGTACTGGCTTTGCATTGGTACATATATACGGCCAGAATAATCCGGTTAATTGAGTCGTTACATTGCCCAATTGATATGAACAGTACATAAACAGTGTTAGTGTAGAATCGTAGTTAGCTAACTGACTACTAGTTAAGAAGGTATAATCTATTGGTAGTAGAACATCGTTACTTCTATAAAAAAAATTTGAGCCCAAGTAGTCATGGTCTTCGTGAGAGGCCAGATGTTTAATAATGTTTTCAAAATGTTGGGATATAACAAAGTAAAAGGCACCTCTTTAATCGTGAATGATACAATAAATAATGTATTATTGTGCATTGAAATAGTTCCTAAATAACGTAATTATTAATCAAAGTTAAGGTATTCCTCCCTCATACAGAGATAACCTTAAGAGATTTTGGCTATCATGATTAGGTCGCTTTGGTTTTATTACTCTCAAACAATTAAATTATTTGGCTTTCCAATCTTTCGACTTTGAGCGTACCTGATGAAGATTATTCCAGAAACGTGTTGTGCACACTAAATTAGATAGCAATGTTTTTAATATGTTAAAAAATTAAGTAGACAATAATAATACATTGTCTTTGTAAAACTTTTGAATCAATATCTAAATATGTTTTATTTGAAATAGTATTTGATATGGTTTACCACATATTTCCATATTAAAGAAGTGTGTCTATATTTATTATATAGATAGGTGTGAATTATGGGGATTTATCCGAGAAATAAATTCCGGTATCTCACATGTATAAAGATAAGGAAGTCAACAAAAATGTCAAAAATATTTGTTTATCAATGTGTGACGTAAAATTGTTTTTGACATTTGCTTCACTGGGCTTGGTACTGCTTTGACAACTATTTTACCTATTTTGTTCCAGTATTGTTATAAATACTGTTATAGTGACAGCCGAAACCTTTGAGCCGTAATGAAAGCGGGAGGTTTGGCGCTTTAAAATCTGATTCAACCCACCATTTCTTTAGAAATGCCTGTACCAAGTCAGGGTCATTACGGTTTTCACAGTTTTCCGGTTGTTGACTGATTTTGTCTGTTTATATACTTATGAGTTTGGACTTTCCCTTTGTAAGATTGTTCGGAGTTCGGTAATTTTGTTATTACCCTTATGTGAAATATCAGTTTTTTCCGCCGGAACTACTTTTACACAACTATAAGTGTGGTGGTTACATCCCTTGTTGTGTTATGGTGAATACACATGTATACGATTGTAAACTGAAAAAATTCCGCGAAATGTTATTGACGACTTTGGCACATAACCAACATGACGTCATTGACGTCATATGAAAACTTCCAGTTTGAATTAACGTAAAGATTAAACGTTATTTGGCTTCGTATACGCTTCAATTGTATTCTAATTTAACTAAGATAAGTTTTCAAGGTAGGCATTTTAATCATTTTTGTGTATTGTTGTAAATATGACATGTGGGATTTCACATTTTCAAGATGATAGTATCATTGCTCGTAGGTTCATACGCGTGGAATGAAATATACAAATAAAAAAAATAATATATAAGAAATTTTGAAAGTCTATATAATAAACAGTATAACTAAATCATACATTTTGAATATCAAAATAAGACCACTGTGACCGAATACGCATTAACGATTAACCTCGTGGGGCGGAAGACGCCCACTCATTTAATCCTTATGCGTACTTCGGTCACTCGTGGTCTTATTTTGATATTCAAAATCTACGATTAGTTATACTATATATACTCAATGATAGTAATTTTACTATACAAATCCTTGATATACTGTCGTGGTTTTTATGTCTTCTTTTGTGGCATATTAGTTAAATTATAATCTCTCACGGTACTTATTGGTGTATTTCTCAATAAATGAAAAATAAAAATTAAAAATATGCATGGTAACGACGTTACGCGCGATGTTGGTGACACTTGACGTTACACATAATGAACGTTGAAAAGAACGTTTCGCGTCTTCTTTTTTCATTTTTTTCTGCTTCCTTATTTGTGTTTGCATACCATGGGTTTGGTTAGGATGGAGGTGGTGTGGGTGTGTTTTAATGTATTGTTCTTTATTTCGGAATTTCACTTTTTGTTTTTATTGATTTTTATTTTATTTTGGCTTGCTTGTATATATTTGTGTTGTTGGTGTTTTCCTTTAGGTGTTTATTTCAATGTTTGTTTGTTTGCTTATTTATTTCGTTTGTATTCCCTTTTTGTATTTATTTATTGTTTATGTTATGTCACTACTTTATCATTTTTTCTTTGAAAGTATATCTTGCTCTAAAACGAGATTATCATATTCTGTTTGTTTATTGATTGATTGTATCCGTTGTATTGTTGAACATTTCTCGTGTATCTTATGTATAATCTAGTGAAATTATAATTAAAATAATTCAGTTCACATTTTTAATTTTCATATAAATCAATTATATTTCGCGATTTATTTTTAACTATTATATAATTATAGTTTCTACAATGCACACATTCTTTTTTGCAATGCTTGTTCAAAAATGACACACAAAAATTAAGGTCATGAATTCATTTTTAATTAGGGTCGCTTGAGTAAGCGGAAACACATCGTTATTTTTTCAGGTTTGGTATATTTTTGTATTTTGTTTTCGCCAAGAAAAAACGTTTACTGGACAAATGGGTAACCTTCTACAATTTTACGTAGAAATCGTAATTTTTATCCGAAATCAAGTTTGTTAAGTTCATTCTCTGCCACTGAAAATGAACATTTTTTGTTATTTGAATTTAGCAAGGAAATTATGAGCGAAAAATATAGTATCGAATGTGTAAAGTTTTATACTTCGCGTTTTTTTTACGTCAAGTTGCAACTGGACATTTTGTTGACCTTACTCCTTTAAGAATATTTTTTTTAACTTGCTTTAAAAAAATCATTTTTGAAAAGACATTTTCGTTTTTGAAGATAATAATATTTGATATGTATACTTTTTTGTGAAAATTTTGTAAAACATAGCTGAAATAAAGCTTGTTATTTGGCATGCAGATGTTTTTCCTTCAGCGTTACGTTCTTTTCCTTCCATGAACTTACCGATTTTTTCCTTCAAGCTTTGCTTTAATCAGAAATCGTTAATGGGGTCATAGAACACGATGACTCTGCTTCAGGTCCCACAAAATAAATGGTTCGAAAAACGTATTTCTAGGTTTTTACTGAGAAATATGTAAAAGACATACGGATATTTTGTAACGCGTTACATGAGAAAAGTGTGCGTTAACGACGTTTTCTTCCAATAAATTCGTTTTCAAAAGCAAAAATAAACCTAATCTATTATAATAAAACAATTATTCGTATAATTCCCTATACAAGCATTGTATCGGAAATAAAAATCCATCTATCTAAAAAAAATCTACATTCGTTTTACTTATTTCATGTTCTATTAGTCAAAGTATCACCAATAGCGCACGTAACGTCTAACCTCATTGCTTTCCCAAATGAACTTGTATTTCACATGTAATGAACCCCCGTTCAAGGTCATATTAGCATATATTTTCGACAATTTGATATAACGATCATCAATCTGCAATCGTAAGTGACAATTAATTAATGTTTAAAAAAAGGTTGAATTAATTTGAAATGTATTTCCTGTTGATTCAACAGATAAACATATTACAATATATTACATGGTCACATGCTGTAATTTATTGTTAATATATTGTGGTTGGTTTTTTTCCCAGCAAACTGAAATCTGCATCGTCATTCCTCACAGGTGTATGGGAGCATCTTAATAGGCTGTTTCTACGATGACGACAAATAGAGATGTTGCTGTATTATTTAGTGGGGGTGTTCCTAAATCTGTGGTTCCTATCACTATCAGGATTTCCTTGATAGAGGGTTGCTGCTAACAAGGAAGCTACTGAAACAAAGGGTTCCTCTTGGTTACGTTGAAGTCATCACTTCGAAAGTTTTACGGTAGCCATCATGACTTGGTTGGTCGTTATGGAATATATGTGTCACAAATGACCACGGATATGTTCCAATTGTAGTAAACACTTGCCAGTCCTTTCCTCATTCATGACTTATCACCGGGTTTGTAACTACATTAACACTACGGATGCTACTAGTGTAGCAGGAACTGCTTACCCTTCCGGAGCACCTGAGTTCACCCCCAGTTTTTAGTGGACTTCGTGTTACTCGATCTTTAGTTTAATGTGTATGTTTTGTAGGTCGTTGTTTGTCAGTTCTTCGATTTACGGATTCTAATTATCCCTTTGCTATCTTCAAATTCTTCTTAAGTTGATTGAGAGCTAACTTTGTTTCTTTGATAAATAAGCCAAATGTAAATAAAATGTGTATATTGTCGGAATGTCAGAATGATCTTAAATACTTTGAGCATTCCTGATGAAGGTTATCCAAGAACGGGTCGTGTCGACTAAATTAGATATCTACGTTTTTATTTAGATTTTTTCTGTGGTTCATTGAGCATGAATAATAAGTGTTTGTATCTAAAAAAAAATATATATATTTAAACCGTCTCAACGTCGGCTGGTGGTATTTCCCTCTGTCAGATAATTATAGCACGACCACAAAATGGACTTTTGAACTCATTATCTATTTATATGTTGTGAAGAAAAACATTTTGTATTTCTGTATTTTTACGAAAATTCATCTTGATACAAAGAAATTAGTCTTTCTCATTGAAAATTGTTGTTGTGGTTACGTACGGGTCATTGTGGTTTTTCGGTTAACATCAACACCCATTTATGTAAATCTAGGAAAAGACTGAGTCATTGTACATATATTTGATTATCTTGCAGACTTAATTAATGTTCTATTTTTTGCTGTACATACATCGTCCGTGATCTCGTCCTTCAATATGACACGGACGTCGTGTTTTTACTAACCGCATCTATTGTGTAATGGTTAGTGTGCTCTCACGGTGATAGATCATAGGTTCGAGTTCCGGTTGGATCAAACCAGAGTAAATGAAATAATGATAGATCATGGGTTCGAGTTCCGGTCGGATCAAACCAAAGACAATGAAATATAAGTATTTTACTGCTTCTCCACTGAGAACACAGTAAGATCTAAGACATGGTTGGCTTTGAATCAAGATACTGTGTCCAAATGTTGAGGCATACCTCTTCGTAGACTCTTGCTTTAGTGAGCTAGCACTATAAAAATCGAACCAATATTTTGGTCTAGTTCAAAGAGGACATCATGATCTCATGATATACTACATGATCTCATGATATACTACATGATCTCATGATATACTACATGATCTCATGATATACTACATGATATCGCTGAAAAATTGCTCACTTAGTGGTAAGCAGCAATTTATATATCAATAGTTCTATAGTAGCCAGGGGCAGTACCATGAGCGATTGTATGTTATCTAGACCAGTATATGCGAGCATAAAATTGGTAGTTTATATCAACGATTCTACAGTAACTATGAACAGCATAACTGGTTTAGCTATAACAAGACTAGAATGTGATTCTATATGAGATATGGACAGTATACCTGTGGTTTAGTTGCAACAGTACCAGTACTTCTACTTCTACTTCTATCATATATTGTTTGATTGTTTGTTTGATGGTGTTTAATGCCACTTTCAACAATATTTCAGTTATATCGTGGCGGTCAGTTTTATTGGTAGAGGAAACTGGAGGACCCGGAGAAAACCACCGACCTGTCGCAAGTCACTGACAAACTTTATTACATAATGTTGTACACCTCACCCTGATCGAGATTCGAACTCACAACGTTAGTGGTGATATGCACTGATTGAATAGGTAGTTGTAAATCCAACCGCCATACGATCACTGCCACGACGGCCCCACTTCTACTGACCGCTTTCAACAAGTTGCAGATTATGTCAGAGGTTGCATGTCTTAATCGAAAAAAGTAAAAAAAGATTTACATGTATAAAGCATTAATATTTGATCAAGTAGACGGCAGCCTTGAATGTTTCAACCGAGCGCTTAACACTATTGGCTGTGACAGTCGCTTCTATTCAGATATCGTACGAGGGAAAAACGATTCTTGACTTTGTTGAGTCTTACTTGGAGGGATAATGAAAGAAGAGCATGTTCCGTGATTGTCTCAAAGGTGGCTTAAGAAGAGTTTGAAAATACCAAAGGGGTAATCAGAATCCGTATATCGAAGAAGAACAGACAACACAATGGCCAAAAGAAAAAGTACAAAAGGACAAACAACATCTACAAAGCATACACATAAAACTAAAGATCGAGTAGCACGAACCCCACTACAAACTGGGGGTGAACTCGGGTGCTCCGGAAGGGTAAGCAGTTCCTGCTCCACTAGTGGCACCCGTCGTGTTAATCTAGTCACAAACCCGGTGATAAGTCATGAATGAGGAAAGGACCGGGAAGTGTTTACGACAAGTGGAACATATCCGTGGTCATTTGTGACACAGATATTCCATAACGATCCACCAAGTCATGGTGGCGACCGTAAAGCTTTCGAAGTGATTACTTCAGCTTAACCAAGTCTGTCCTTTTTAGTTATAGTTACTTTTTTGTCGAGCATCTTTACACCTGTCTTCAAGACTGTGCCAATATATCAGAGGTTCAGTAGTGCTGTATTAACTATGAAAAATCTATCAATACACTAACTGATGACGGTTATTCCAGAAACGTGTCGTGCGAACTAAATTATATATCTACGTTGTTTGTTACTATTAATAAGTCGATACCTTTTATGGTGAACTATTAGTCCTCCGTGGGTATTACCCCCACAGTAGTTAGTGCCTCTGCAATGACATGGTTTATTAGATATATTTGTTAAATGTACAGTTTCTAATTAATGTAATTTATTAAAACTAAGGTCAATCTCTCTCGTGCGTGGGTAATTTTAGCCGAGTTTTGGCGAGATACTGTTTAGGCGCTTTCGTTTACTTGCTCCAACGACTTTTAAATTATTTTGTTTTCAAGTCTGATGAATGTTATTACAGAAACGCGCCGTGCGCACTAAACAAGACATTGACGTTTTTATGAAAACTTGTGGAAAGTACATGGCTTAGTAGTGAATGTTCCTTCCTTTGAAAGTTAAATGTATTGCGCATGAAAAAAATATATTTATTGAGTGAAAGGCCATTTAACTCCATATGGCTTTTGTCAACTTGTTTTAAGTGACCTACCTTATTTCAAATGTTAAAATTAAAAGATAATTAAAATTTGAATGTTTCCGGAAATGTTGTTTTTGGACAAAATAATGTAAAAAGACGGAATGAATAAGGCGGTGTGTTGTTGTAGAAAGGTCATTCACAATAGATTTAAGACGTGTATTATTAATTACAGCAATTCATTAAAGCGAATACATGTACATGCTACCACTAATCATTAATTATTCAAAATTAATTTAGAAACGAAATTTTCAGCATTAGATTATGAGGAAGTTTCTTAGTATTAATAACTTAAGGTGGGTGTAAGTCTTGGAATTTTGTTGTAGGGTCACAATACATATATTTATGTCCTGTCTCCACTCTCCTCAATCTTCAATTTAAGTTTTATTTTATATATGAAATAGTCCAAGTTGTACATTAGAAGACAACTCAGAGCAATCAAGGTCAAATGGATTTTTGAACAAACTTACAGTTAGGACATACAACAAGTACATTCACAATGTGAACAAAACGAAAAGCAAAACAAATACCACACATTTCTAAAATCTAATAGATAATCGATACACTTAACATATATGACCAACCAGTTTCTTGGCTTGACACAGGCTATATATTAAAAAGTGGCGAGGTTAAACTAGTTTTATCGGCCCAAGCCTCCCCTGTTAGTGAAATAATTGAAAGAATAAAAGCTTGGATAATGGAAAACAAAATGGGATAAGATCAAGAACCACGGAAGGGTTCGTAACCTTTTTTTTTTATTCATTGATTTTACGGGGAAAATACCGCTCATCTACCGATAAGAAGCTGCTTCAGGGGAAATACCGCTGATCTGCCGATAAGAAGCTGCTTCAGGGGAAATACCGCTGATCTGCCGATAAGAAGCTGCTTCAGGGGAAATACCGCTGATCTGCCGATAAGAAGCTACTTCAGGGGAAATACCGCTGATCTGCCGATAAGAAGCTGCTTCAGGGGAAATACCGCTGATCTGCCGATAAGAAGCTGCTTCAGGGGAAATACCGCTGATCTGCCGATAAGAAGCTACTTCAGGGGAAATACCGCTGATCTGCCGATAAGAAGCTGCTTCAGGGGAAATACCGCTGATCTACCGATAAGAAGCTGCTTCACAGTCATCACTTTGTTGTACATGTTATGTTCATCATTGGGGCGATCAAGAATTAACAATCCAGAAAAAAAAATAGCAACATTGGGTTCACAAACATAGGACGAAGAAAAACAAAAAGAACAGAAAATTTAAAAAAAATTAGCAACACGGATCCCACCAAAAACCGGGGGTGAACCCAGGCGCCCGTGGAGGGCAATCAGTTCATGCTTCTTAAAAGACACCCGCCGTGTTACTCATATAGTCAATATGCTTTGGACACCACTATACGTAAACAAACACAAATAACGTAAATAACCCCTCCTACAAACAACTGGATGTAAAGACGAAACGAACATCATTTTTATGTGGAAATGATAGGGAACGTCACAACACGGAACTCAGAACGTAATGACATAATAGGACAAAATGTTGGACATCACTTTACGCAAACATACACAAACAAAACCACAATAAGACGTGAGCCCTCCTACAAACAACTGGAGGTAAAGACGAACCGTTTTTATGCGGAAATCGGAACGGACATCACAACTAGCAACTAAGAATGTAAAGACACAAAAACGTAGATATTAAATTTAGTGTGCATGACGCGGTTCTGGAATAATCTTTATCAGGTACACTCAGAGACGAAATATCTGAAAACCAAACAAACTAAAAGATTTTGAGAGCAAGAAAACCAAAGGGCCGAAACAGGATAAAGTCGTCTATTGGAACCCGTATTAATGTTCGAGTTTTACTTTCGTTTCCTGTGGAATAATGAAATAAATAAATAAATAAGTGGCATTTTTATAAGATTTTCTTCATCTATAGTTAGAATTAGTACCAATGCTACGACTGACACCAAAAATCAGTCTGTTTCGAAAACTAGGTTCAGTTTTTGGGAGATGAAAATTAAAATGTTAACTTCGTAATTTATTTTGATTCTAGGTCAAGAATAGTTTGAAGATACCAAAGGGGTAATCAGAAGTCGTCAATACAATACAATACAATGAGCAAAGGAAAAAGGACATAAAGACAAACAGTGGTCCACAAAAGTCACACAGTAAAAGAAAACTAAAGATTGAGCAGCACGAACACTCCCCCTCCAAGAAAGGGGATTTAACTCGGGTATTACGGGAGGGTATGCAGTTTCTATTTCACTGGTGGCAAACGTCGTCTTCCGTCTGTTAAAATCCGGAGATAAAACAGACGGAACATATTCGGTGTCATCTGATTCTCAGTAACAGTTACTCAAGTCATAATGGCGATCGTAAGACTTTAGAAGTGATCATTTAAACACTATGAACCGTTGGTTCAGTAGCTTCTTCGTTAGTAGCAACTCTCAATCAAGGAAATCCTGATTGGAACCGGAAGCTTGATTGAAATAGTCGGCTTTCACTAACAATTTCTTTATGTATGTCAAGGTACGAAGCATACCTAGCTGTAGCCATGGTGTTTTTCATTCGAATCTTAATATGATAGCCACCAAACTTCGAATTATTTAATAAAAGGACATGATCTGCATGGCGAAGTGCGGAATTACATGACAGGTTTAGATTCTTATCGTTTTTCCTGAAAAGTTTCTGCATGAAGTCTGTTTCATACGAATAAAGTAACTAATCGACAAGATGTACAATTGGTACCCATATGAATGCCTGATCTCTGCTGAAAAACTCGTTGACCAAGCATAACAAATATGATGTCAATCAAAAACTGAAGCATTTTGATGATGTCAATTTCTATGAACTTTTTGATACAATCAGAGTGGCTTTTTTTAAACACTAAGATTTGTCCGTTCCTAAAACAAGACAAGGTTGAAGATACCAAAGGTGTAATCATAAGCCGTTAATCGTAAAGGGCAGGCAGTTCAATGCCCAAAGGAAAATGACAAACTACCCAACACAACACAGAAAACTAAAGATATACCTACACGAATCCAAAAAAAACCGGAAGTCAACTCGGGTGGTCCAAAAATATAAGCAGTTTCGGCTCCAAAAGTGGCATAGATATTTATAGCTACGTTGGTCTTTCTACTTTATGAAACAAAGTTCAACTATTTTTAACAGTCTATTAGTTTAGAGTGAGCAATAGTTGTATAAAGGGTAGAGAATTCAAATGATTTAACGCTATTGCATGAGGAGAGTGACCTTGACTCTAACAGATCTTAAGAATTGTTCAGATCCCACATCAGATTGACATGACCCCTGGAGTAGCTAGTGTTACAGTACCCATGAAGCCCGGCTTCGATAAATAGATGTAAATAATTTGCTAAGTAATTTTGTGGAGTATTTGGAAGATCCAGCAATATAACGCTGTTTATAAAGACACTTATATAAGTTATGTATCCATCTTTGCTTCAAATGCAGAAAGGAACAACTTGACAAAGTGTCTTATTCGTTGTTTTAGGGAGTAGGCGTGAACGGTTGGTTCACATTGTTGATGTAAATTTCTTAGACTTGGCGATATCAAGTGTTTTAAGTTGTCTTTCTTACTTAGTGTTTGTTATTTATGTGACATTTCGTTGGCTACTGAGCATCAACTTTCATTTTCACATGTATAAAATAAACGTTAGAGAAAACCGAAGGAGCAATCATGAATGGACAATCCAGAGAAACTGGCAACATTGGGTACACAAGACACAGGACGTTAGATAGAAGGAGCGATCAAGAATGGACAATTCAGAGAAACTGGCAACATTGGGTACACAAGACACAGGATGTTAGATAGAAGGAGCGATCAAGAATGGACAATCCAGATAAACTGGCAACATTGGGTACACAAGACACAGGATGTTAGATAGAAGGAGCGATCAAGAATGGACAATCCAGATAAACTGGCAACATTGGGTACACAAGACACAGGATGTTAGATAGAAGGAGCGATCAAGAATGGACAATCCAGATAAACTGGCAACATTGGGTACACAAGACACAGGATGTTAGACAGAAGGAGCGATCAAGAATGGACAATCCAGATAAACTGGCAACATTGGGTACACAAGACACAGGATGTTAGACAGAAGAAGCGATCAAGAATGGACAATCCAGATAAACTGGCAACATTGGGTACACAAGACACAGGATGTTAGATAGAAGGAGCGATCAAGAATGGACAATCAGATAAAACTGGCAACATTGGGTACACAAGACACAGGATGTTAGATAGAAGGAGCGATCAAGAATGGACAATCCAGATAAACTGGCAACACTGGGTACACAAGACACAGGATGTTAGATAGAAGGAGCGATCAAGAATGGACAATCCAGATAAACTGGCAACATTGGGTACACAAGACACAGGATGTTAGATAGAAGGAGCGATCAAGAATGGACAATCAGATAAACTGGCAACATTGGGTACACAAGACACAGGATGTTAGATAGAAGGAGCGATCAAGAATGGACAATCCAGATAAACTGGCAACATTGGGTACACAAGACACAGGATGTTAGATAGAAGGAGCGATCAAGAATGGACAATCCAGACAAACTGGCAACATTGGGTACACAAGACACAGGATGTTAGATAGAAGGAGCGATCAAGAATGGACAATCCAGACAAACTGGCAACATTGGGTACACAAGACACAGGATGTTAGATAGAAGGAGCGATCAAGAATGGACAATCCAGATAAACTGGCAACATTGGGTACACAAGACACAGGATGTTAGATAGAAGGAGCGATCAAGAATGGACAATCCAGAGAAACTGGCAACATTGGGTACACAAGACACAGGATGTTAGATAGAAGGAGCGATCAAGAATGGACAATCCAGATAAACTGGCAACATTGGGTACACAAGACACAGGATGTTAGATAGAAGGAGCGATCAAGAATGGACAATCCAGATAAACTGGCAACATTGGGTACACAAGACACAGGATGTTAGATAGAAGGAGCGATCAAGAATGGACAATCCAGATAAACTGGCAACATTGGGTACACAAGACACATGATGTTAGATAGAAGGAGCGATCAAGAATGGACAATCCAGACAAACTGGCAACATTGGGTACACAAGACACAGGATGTTAGATAGAAGGAGCGATCAAGAATGGACAATCCAGAGAAACTGGCAACATTGGGTACACAAGACACAGGATGTTAGATAGAAGGAGCGATCAAGAATGGACAATCCAGATAAACTGGCAACATTGGGTACACAAGACACAGGATGTTAGATAGAAGGAGCGATCAAGAATGGACAATCCAGACAAACTGGCAACATTGGGTACACAAGACACAGGATGTTAGATAGAAGGAGCGATCAAGAATGGACAATCCAGATAAACTGGCAACATTGGGTACACAAGACACAGGATGTTAGATAGAAGGAGCGATCAAGAATGGACAATCCAGACAAACTGGCAACATTGGGTACACAAGACACAGGATGTTAGATAGAAGGAGCGATCAAGAATGGACAATCCAGATAAACTGGCAACATTGGGTACACAAGACACAGGATGTTAGATAGAAGGAGCGATCAAGAATGGACAATCCAGACAAACTGGCAACATTGGGTACACAAGACACAGGATGTTAGATAGAAGGAGCGATCAAGAATGGACAATCCAGAGAAACTGGCAACATTGGGTACACAAGACACAGGATGTTAGATAGAAGGAGCGATCAAGAATGGACAATCCAGACAAACTGGCAACATTGGGTCCACAAGACACAGGATGTTAGATAGAAGGAGCGATCAAGAATGGACAATCCAGACAAACTGGCAACATTGGGTACACAAGACACAGGATGTTAGATAGAAGGAGCGATCAAGAATGGACAATCCAGACAAACTGGCAACATTGGGTACACAAAACACAGGATGTTAGATAGAAGGAGCGATCAAGAATGGACAATCCAGAGAAACTGGCAACATTGGGTACACAAGACACAGGATGTTAGATAGAAGGAGCGATCAAGAATGGACAATCCAGACAAACTGGCAACATTGGGTACACAAGACACAGGATGTTAGATAGAAGGAGCGATCAAGAATGGACAATCCAGATAAACTGGCAACATTGGGTACACAAGACACAGGATGTTAGATAGAAGGAGCGATCAAGAATGGACAATCCAGACAAACTGGCAACATTGGGTACACAAGACACAGGATGTTAGATAGAAGGAGCGATCAAGAATGGACAATCCAGATAAACTGGCAACATTGGGTACACAAGACACAGGATGTTAGATAGAAGGAGCGATCAAGAATGGACAATCCAGATAAACTGGCAACACTGGGTACACAAAACACATGATGTTAGATAGAAGGAGCGATCAAGAATGGACAATCCAGATAAACTGGCAACATTGGGTACACAAGACACAGGATGTTAGATAGAAGGAGCGATCAAGAATGGACAATCCAGACAAACTGGCAACATTGGGTACACAAGACACAGGATGTTAGATAGAAGGAGCGATCAAGAATGGACAATCCAGATAAACTGGCAACATTGGGTACACAAGACACAGGATGTTAGATAGAAGGAGCGATCAAGAATGGACAATCCAGATAAACTGGCAACATTGGGTACACAAGACACAGGATGTTAGATAGAAGGAGCGATCAAGAATGGACAATCCAGACAAACTGGCAACTTTGGGTCCACAAGACACAGGATGTTAGATAGAAGGAGCGATCAAGAATGGACAATCCAAACAAACTGGCAACATTGGGTACACAAGACACAGGATGTTAGATAGAAGGAGCGATCAAGAATGGACAATCCAGACAAACTGGCAACATTGGGTACACAAAACACAGGATGTTAGATAGAAGGAGCGATCAAGAATGGACAATCCAGAGAAACTGGCAACATTGGGTACACAAGACACAGGATGTTAGATAGAAGGAGCGATCAAGAATGGACAATCCAGACAAACTGGCAACATTGGGTACACAAGACACAGGATGTTAGATAGAAGGAGCGATCAAGAATGGACAATCCAGATAAACTGGCAACATTGGGTACACAAGACACAGGATGTTAGATAGAAGGGGCGATCAAGAATGGACAATCCAGACAAACTGGCAACATTGGGTACACAAGACACAGGATGTTAGATAGAAGGAGCGATCAAGAATGGACAATCCAGACAAACTGGCAACATTGGGTACACAAGACACAGGATG
Organism: Bathymodiolus brooksi; assembly: GCA_963680875.1. Classification (NCBI taxonomy): domain Eukaryota; kingdom Metazoa; phylum Mollusca; class Bivalvia; order Mytilida; family Modiolidae; genus Bathymodiolus; species Bathymodiolus brooksi. The sequence goes on along the minus strand of OY804585.1, from coordinate 57,395,384 downwards.
TTAGATAGAAGGAGCGATCAAGAATGGACAATCCAGACAAACTGGTAACATTGGGTACACAAGACACAGGATGTTAGACAGAAGGAGCGATCAAGAATGGACAATCCAGACAAACTGGCAACATTGGGTACACAAGACACAGGATGTTAGATAGAAGGAGCGATCAAGAATGGACAATCCAGACAAACTGGCAACATGGGGTACACAAGACACAGGATGTTAGATAGAAGGAGCGATCAAGAATGGACAATCCAGACAAACTGGCAACATTGGGTACACAAGACACAGGATGTTAGATAGAAGGAGCGATCAAGAATGGACAATCCAGACAAACTGGCAACATTGGGTACACAAGACACAGGATGTTAGATAGAAGGAGCGATCAAGAATGGACAATCCAGAGAAACTGGCAACATTGGGTACACAAGACACAGGATGTTAGATAGAAGGAGCGATCAAGAATGGACAATCCAGATAAACTGGCAACATTGGGTACACAAGACACAGGATGTTAGATAGAAGGAGCGATCAAGAATGGACAATCCAGACAAACTGGCAACATTGGGTACACAAGACACAGGATGTTAGATAGAAGGAGCGATCAAGAATGGACAATCCAGACAAACTGGCAACATTGGGTACACAAGACACAGGATGTTAGATAGAAGGAGCGATCAAGAATGGACAATCCAGATAAACTGGCAACATTGGGTACACAAGACACAGGATGTTAGACAGAAGGAGCGATCAAGAATGGACAATCCAGATAAACTGGCAACATTGGGTACACAAGACACAGGATGTTAGATAGAAGGAGCGATCAAGAATGGACAATCCAGACAAACTGGCAACATTGGGTCCACAAGACACAGGATGTTAGATAGAAGGAGCGATCAAGAATGAACAATCCAGACAAACTGGCAACATTGGGTACACAAGACAGAGGATGTTAGATAGAAGGAGCGATCAAGAATGGACAATCCAGACAAACTGGCAACATTGGGTACACAAAACACAGGATGTTAGATAGAAGGAGCGATCAAGAATGGACAATCCAGAAAAACTGGCAACATTGGGTACACAAGACACAGGATGTTAGATAGAAGGAGCGATCAAGAATGGACAATCCAGAGAAACTGGCAACATTGGGTACACAAGACACAGGATGTTAGATAGAAGGAGCGATCAAGAATGGACAATCCAGATAAACTGGCAACATTGGGTACACAAGACAAAGGATGTTAGATAGAAGGGGCGATCAAGAATGGACAATCCAGACAAACTGGCAACATTGGGTACACAAGACACAGGATGTTAGATAGAAGGAGCGATCAAGAATGGACAATCCAGAGAAACTGGCAACATTGGGTACACAAGACACAGGATGTTAGATAGAAGGAGCGATCAAGAATGGACAATCCAGACAAACTGGTAACATTGGGTACACAAGACACAGGATGTTAGACAGAAGGAGCGATCAAGAATGGACAATCCAGACAAACTGGCAACATTGGGTACACAAGACACAGGATGTTAGATAGAAGGAGCGATCAAGAATGGACAATCCAGACAAACTGGCAACATTGGGTACACAAGACACAGGATGTTAGATAGAAGGAGCGATCAAGAATGGACAATCCAGACAAACTGGCAACATTGGGTCCACAAGACACAGGATGTTAGATAGAAGGAGCGATCAAGAATGGACAATCCAGACAAACTGGCAACATTGGGTACACAAGACACAGGATGTTAGATAGAAGGAGCGATCAAGAATGGACAATCCAGACAAACTGGCAACATTGGGTACACAAGACTCAGGATGTTAGATAGAAGGAGCGATCAAGAATGGACAATCCAGATAAACTGGCAACATTGGGTACACAAGACACAGGATGTTAGATAGAAGGAGTGATCAAGAATGGACAATCCAGATAAACTGGCAACATTGGGTACACAAGACACAGGATGTTAGATAGAAGGAGCGATCAAGAATGGACAATCCAGACAAACTGGCAACATTGGGTCCACAAGACACAGGATGTTAGATAGAAGGAGCGATCAAGAATGGACAATCCAAACAAACTGGCAACATTGGGTACACAAGACACAGGATGTTAGATAGAAGGAGCGATCAAGAATGGACAATCCAGACAAACTGGCAACATTGGGTACACAAAACACAGGATGTTAGATAGAAGGAGCGATCAAGAATGGACAATCCAGAGAAACTGGCAACATTGGGTACACAAGACACAGGATGTTAGATAGAAGGAGCGATCAAGAATGGACAATCCAGACAAACTGGCAACATTGGGTACACAAGACACAGGATGTTAGATAGAAGGAGCGATCAAGAATGGACAATCCAGATAAACTGGCAACATTGGGTACACAAGACACATGATGTTAGATAGAAGGGGCGATCAAGAATGGACAATCCAGACAAACTGGCAACATTGGGTACACAAGACACAGGATGTTAGATAGAAGGAGCGATCAAGAATGGACAATCCAGACAAACTGGCAACATTGGGTACACAAGACACAGGATGTTAGATAGAAGGAGCGATCAAGAATGGACAATCCAGACAAACTGGTAACATGGGGTACACAAGACACAGGATGTTAGACAGAAGGAGCGATCAAGAATGGACAATCCAGACAAACTGGCAACATTGGGTACACAAGACACAGGATGTTAGATAGAAGGAGCGATCAAGAATGGACAATCCAGAAAAACTGGCAACATTGGGTACACAAGACACAGGATGTTAGATAGAAGGAGCGATCAAGAATGGACAATCCAGAGAAACTGGCAACATTGGGTACACAAGACACAGGATGTTAGATAGAAGGGGCGATCAAGAATGGACAATCCAGACAAACTGGCAACATTGGGTACACAAGACACAGGATGTTAGATAGAAGGAGCGATCAAGAATGGACAATCCAGACAAACTGGCAACATTGGGTACACAAGACACAGGATGTTAGATAGAAGGAGCGATCAAGAATGGACAATCCAGATAAACTGGTAACATTGGGTACACAAGACACAGGATGTTAGACAGAAGGAGCGATCAAGAATGGACAATCCAGACAAACTGGCAACATTGGGTACACAAGACACAGGATGTTAGACAGAAGGAGCGATCAAGAATGGACAATCCAGAGAAACTGGCAACATTGGGTACACAAGACACAGGATGTTAGATAGAAGGAGCGATCAAGAATGGACAATCCAGACAAACTGGCAACATTGGGTACACAAGACACAGGATGTTAGATAGAAGGAGCGATCAAGAATGGACAATCCAGATAAACTGGCAACATTGGGTACACAAGACACAGGATGTTAGATAGAAGGGGCGATCAAGAATGGACAATCCAGAGAAACTGGCAACATTGGGTACACAAGACACAGGATGTTAGATAGAAGGAGCGATCAAGAATGGACAATCCAGAAAAACTGGCAACATTGGGTACACAAGACACAGGATGTTAGATAGAAGGAGCGATCAAGAATGGACAATCCAGATAAACTGGCAACATTGGGTACACAAGACACAGGATGTTAGATAGAAGGGGCGATCAAGAATGGACAATCCAGACAAACTGGCAACATTGGGTACACAAGACACAGGATGTTAGATAGAAGGAGCGATCAAGAATGGACAATCCAGACAAACTGGCAACATTGGGTACACAAGACACAGGATGTTAGATAGAAGGAGCGATCAAGAATGGACAATCCAGATAAACTGGCAACATTGGGTACACAAGACACAGGATGTTAGATAGAAGGAGCGATCAAGAATGGACAATCCAGATAAACTGGCAACATTGGGTACACAAGACACAGGATGTTAGATAGAAGGGGCGATCAAGAATGGACAATCCAGACAAACTGGCAACATTGGGTACACAAGACACAGGATGTTAGATAGAAGGAGCGATCAAGAATGGACAATCCAGACAAACTGGCAACATTGGGTACACAAGACACAGGATGTTAGATAGAAGGAGCGATCAAGAATGGACAATCCAGACAAACTGGCAACATTGGGTACACAAGACACAGGATGTTAGATAGAAGGGGCGATCAAGAATGGACAATCCAGACAATCTGGCAACATTGGGTACACAAGACACAGGATGTTAGACAGAAGGAGCGATCAAGAATGGACAATCCAGACAAACTGGCAACATTGGGTACACAAGACACAGGATGTTAGATAGAAGGGGCGATCAAGAATGGACAATCCAGATAAACTGGCAACATTGGGTACACAAGACACAGGATGTTAGATAGAAGGAGCGATCAAGAATGGACAATCCAGACAAACTGGCAACATTGGGTACACAAGACACAGAATGTTAGATAGAAGGAGCGATCAAGAATGGACAATCCAGACAAACTGGTAACATTGGGTACACTAGACACAGGATGTTAGACAGAAGGAGCGATCAAGAATGGACAATCCAGACAAACTGGCAACATTGGGTACACAAGACACAGGATGTTAGACAGAAGGAGCGATCAAGAATGGACAATCCAGACAAACTGGCAACATTGGGTACACAAGACACAGGATGTTAGATAGAAGGAGCGATCAAGAATGGACAATACAGATAAACTGGCAACATTGGGTACACAAGACACAGGATGTTAGATAGAAGGAGCGATCAAGAATGGACAATCCAGATAAACTGGCAACATTGGGTACACAAAACACAGGATGTTAGATAGAAGGAGCGATCAAGAATGGACAATACAGATAAACTGGCAACATTGGGTACACAAGACACAGGATGTTAGATAGAAGGAGCGATCAAGAATGGACAATACAGATAAACTGGCAACATTGGGTACACAAGACACAGGATGTTAGATAGAAGGAGCGATCAAGAATGGACAATCCAGACAAACTGGTAACATTGGGTACACAAGACACAGGATGTTAGATAGAAGGAGCGATCAAGAATGGACAATACAGATAAACTGGTAACATTGGGTACACAAGACACAGGATGTTAGATAGAAGGAGCGATCAAGAATGGACAATCCAGATAAACTGGCAACATTGGGTACACAAGACACAGGATGTTAGATAGAAGGAGCGATCAAGAATGGACAATACAGATAAACTGGCAACATTGGGTACACAAGACACAGGATGTTAGATAGAAGGAGCGATCAAGAATGGACAATACAGATAAACTGGTAACATTGGGTACACAAGACACAGGATGTTAGATAGAAGGAGCGATCAAGAATGGACAATCCAGACAAACTGGTAACATTGGGTACACAAGACACAGGATGTTAGATAGAAGGAGCGATCAAGAATGGACAATACAGATAAACTGGTAACATTGGGTACACAAGACACAGGATGTTAGATAGAAGGAGCGATCAAGAATGGACAATCCAGAGAAACTGGTAACATTGGGTACACAAGACAGAGGATGTTAGATAGAAGGAGCGATCAAGAATGGACAATACAGATAAACTGGAAACATTGGGTACACAAGACACAGGATGTTAGATAGAAGGAGCGATCAAGAATGGACAATACAGATAAACTGGTAACATTGGGTACACAAGACACAGGATGTTAGATAGAAGGAGCGATCAAGAATGGACAATCCAGACAAACTGGTAACATTGGGTACACAAGACACAGGATGTTAGATAGAAGGAGCGATCAAGAATGGACAATCCAGATAAACTGGCAACATTGGGTACACAAGACACAGGATGTTAGATAGAAGGAGCGATCAAGAATGGACAATCCAGACAAACTGGTAACATTGGGTACACAAGACACAGGATGTTAGAAAGAAGGAGCGATCAAGAATGGACAATACAGATAAACTGGTAACATTGGGTACACAAGACACAGGATGTTAGATAGAATGAGCGATCAAGAATGGACAATACAGATAAACTGGCAACATTGGGTACACAAGACACAGGATGTTAGATAGAAGGAGCGATCAAGAATGGACAATACAGATAAACTGGTAACATTGGGTACACAAGACACAGGATGTTAGATAGAAGGAGCGATCAATAATGGACAATCCAGAGAAACTGGCAACATTGGGTACACAAGACACAGGATGTTAGATAGAAGGAGCGATCAAGAATGGACAATACAGATAAACTGGTAACATTGGGTACACAAGACACAGGATGTTAGATAGAAGGAGCGATCAAGAATGGACAATCCAGACAAACTGGTAACATTGGGTACACAAGACAGAGGATGTTAGATAGAAGGAGCGATCAAGAATGGACAATCCAGATAAACTGGCAACATTGGGTACACAAGACACAGGATGTTAGATAGAAGGAGCGATCAAGAATGGACAATCCAGATAAACTGGTAACATTGGGTACACAAGACACAGGATGTTAGATAGAAGGAGCGATCAAGAATGGACAATCCAGACAAACTGGTAACATTGGGTACACAAGACACAGGATGTTAGATAGAAGGAGTGATCAAGAATGGACAATCCAGATAAACTGGCAACATTGGGTACACAAGACACAGGATGTTAGATAGAAGGAGCGATCAAGAATGGACAATCCAGACAAACTGGTAACATTGGGTACACAAGACACAGGATGTTAGAAAGAAGGAGCGATCAAGAATGGACAATACAGATAAACTGGTAACATTGGGTACACAAGACACAGGATGTTAGATAGAAGGAGCGATCAAGAATGGACAATCCAGACAAACTGGTAACATTGGGTACACAAGACACAGGATGTTAGATAGAAGGAGCGATCAAGAATGGACAATACAGATAAACTGGTAACATTGGGTACACAAGACACAGGATGTTAGATAGAAGGAGCGATCAAGAATGGACAATCCAGAAAAACTGGTAACATTGGGTACACAAGACACAGGATGTTAGATAGAAGGAGCGATCAAGAATGGACAATACAGATAAACTGGCAACATTGGGTACACAAGACACAGGATGTTAGATAGAAGGAGCGATCAAGAATGGACAATCCAGATAAACTGGCAACATTGGGTACACAAGACACATGATGTTAGATAGAAGGAGCGATCAAGAATGGACAATACAGATAAACTGGTAACATTGGGTACACAAGACACAGGATGTTAGATAGAAGGAGCGATCAAGAATGGACAATCCAGACAAACTGGTAACATTGGGTACACAAGACACAGGATGTTAGATAGAAGGAGCGATCAAGAATGGACAATACAGATAAACTGGCAACATTGGGTACACAAGACACAGGATGTTAGATAGAAGGAGCGATCAAGAATGGACAATCCAGATAAACTGGCAACATTGGGTACACAAGACACAGGATGTTAGACAGAAGGAGCGATCAAGAATGGACAATCCAGATAAACTGGCAACATTGGGTACACAAGACACAGGATGCTAGATAGAAGGAGCGATCAAGAATGGACAATCCAGATAAACTGGCAACATTGGGTACACAAGACACAGGATGTTAGATAGAAGGAGCGATCAAGAATGGACAATCCAGATAAACTGGCAACATTGGGTACACAAGACACAGGATGTTAGACAGAAGGAGCGATCAAGAATGGACAATCCAGAGAAACTGGCAACATTGGGTACACAAGACACAGGATGTTAGATAGAAGGAGCGATCAAGAATGGACAATCCAGATAAACTGGCAACATTGGGTACACAAGACACAGGATGTTAGATAGAAGGAGCGATCAAGAATGGACAATCCAGATAAACTGGCAACATTGGGTACACAAGACACAGGATGTTAGATAGAAGGAGCGATCAAGAATGGACAATCCAGATAAACTGGCAACATTGGGTACACAAGACACAGGATGTTAGATAGAAGGAGCGATCAAGAATGGACAATCCAGATAAACTGGCAACATTGGGTACACAAGACACAGGATGTTAGATAGAAGGAGCGATCAAGAATGGACAATCCAGAGAAACTGGCAACATTGGGTACACAAGACACAGGATGTTAGACAGAAGGAGCGATCAAGAATGGACAATCCAGAGAAACTGGCAACATTGGGTACACAAGACACAGGATGTTAGATAGAAGGAGCGATCAAGAATGGACAATCCAGATAAACTGGCAACATTGGGTACACAAGACACAGGATGTTAGATAGAAGGAGCGATCAAGAATGGACAATCCAAATAAACTGGCAACATTGGGTACACAAGACACAGGATGTTAGATAGAAGGAGCGATCAAGAATGGACAATCCAGATAAACTGGCAACATTGGGTACACAAGACACAGGATGTTAGATAGAGGGAGCGATCAAGAATGGACAATCCAGATAAACTGGCAACATTGGGTACACAAGACACAGGATGTTAGATAGAAGGAGCGATCAAGAATGGACAATCCAGATAAACTGGCAACATTGGGTACATAAGACACAGGATGTTAGATAGAAGGAGCGATCAAGAATGGACAATCCAGATAAACTGGCAACATTGGGTACACAAGACACAGGATGTTAGATAGAAGGAGCGATCAAGAATGGACAATACAGATAAACTGGCAACATTGGGTACACAAGACACAGGATGTTAGATAGAAGGAGCGATCAAGAATGGACAATACAGATAAACTGGCAACATTGGGTACATAAGACACAGGATGTTAGATAGAAGGAGCGATCAAGAATGGACAATACAGATAAACTGGCAACATTGGATACACAAGACACAGGATGTTAGATAGAAGGAGCGATCAAGAATGGACAATACAGATAAACTGGCAACATTGGGTACACAAGACACAGGATGTTAGATAGAAGGAGCGATCAAGAATGGACAATACAGATAAACTGGCAACATTGGGTACACAAGACACAGGATGTTAGATAGAAGGAGCGATCAAGAATGGACAATCCAGATAAACTGGCAACATTGGGTACACAAGACACAGGATGTTAGATAGAAGGAGCGATCAAGAATGGACAATACAGATAAACTGGCAACATTGGGTACACAAGACACAGGATGTTAGATAGAAGGAGCGATCAAGAATGGACAATACAGATAAACTGGCAACATTGGGTACACAAGACACAGGATGTTAGATAGAAGGAGCGATCAAGAATGGACAATACAGATAAACTGGCAACATTGGGTACACAAGACACAGGATGTTAGATAGAAGGAGCGATCAAGAATGGACAATCCAGATAAACTGGCAACATTGGGTACACAAGACACAGGATGTTAGATAGAAGGAGCGATCAAGAATGGACAATACAGATAAACTGGCAACATTGGGTACACAAGACACAGGATGTTAGATAGAAGGAGCGATCAAGAATGGACAATACAGATAAACTGGCAACATTGGGTACACAAGACACAGGATGTTAGATAGAAGGAGCGATCAAGAATGGACAATACAGATAAACTGGCAACATTGGGTACACAAGACACAGGATGTTAGATAGAAGGAGCGATCAAGAATGGACAATCCAGATAAACTGGCAACATTGGGTACACAAGACACAGGATGTTAGATAGAAGGAGCGATCAAGAATGGACAATCCAGATAAACTGGCAACATTGGGTACACAAGACACAGGATGTTAGATAGAAGGAGCGATCAAGAATGGACAATACAGATAAACTGGCAACATTGGGTACACAAGACACAGGATGTTAGATAGAAGGAGCGATCAAGAATGGACAATCCAGATAAACTGGCAACATTGGGTACACAAGACACAGGATGTTAGATAGAAGGAGCGATCAAGAATAGACAATCCAGATAAACTGGCAACATTGGGTACACAAGACACAGGATGTTAGATAGAAGGAGCGATCAAGAATGGACAATCCAGAGAAACTGGCAACATTGGGTACACAAGACACAGGATGTTAGACAGAAGGAGCGATCAAGAATGGACAATCCAGAGAAACTGGCAACATTGGGTACACAAGACACAGGATGTTAGATAGAAGGAGCGATCAAGAATGGACAATCCAGATAAACTGGCAACATTGGGTACACAAGACACAGGATGTTAGATAGAAGGAGCGATCAAGAATGGACAATCCAGATAAACTGGCAACATTGGGTACACAAGACACAGGATGTTAGATAGAAGGAGCGATCAAGAATGGACAATCCAGATAAACTGGCAACATTGGGTACACAAGACACAGGATGTTAGATAGAAGGAGCGATCAAGAATGGACAATACAGATAAACTGGCAACATTGGGTACACAAGACACAGGATGTTAGATAGAAGGAGCGATCAAGAATGGACAATACAGATAAACTGGCAACATTGGGTACACAAGACACAGGATGTTAGATAGAAGGAGCGATCAAGAATGGACAATACAGATAAACTGGCAACATTGGGTACACAAGACACAGGATGTTAGATAGAAGGAGCGATCAAGAATGGACAATACAGATAAACTGGCAACATTGGGTACACAAGACACAGGATGTTAGATAGAAGGAGCGATCAAGAATGGACAATCCAGATAAACTGGCAACATTGGGTACACAAGACACAGGATGTTAGATAGAAGGAGCGATCAAGAATGGACAATCCAGATAAACTGGCAACATTGGGTACACAAGACACAGGATGTTAGATAGAAGGAGCGATCAAGAATGGACAATACAGATAAACTGGCAACATTGGGTACACAAGACACAGGATGTTAGATAGAAGGAGCGATCAAGAATGGGCAATACAGATAAACTGGCAACATTGGGTACACAAGACACAGGATGTTAGATAGAAGGAGCGATCAAGAATGGACAATACAGATAAACTGGCAACATTGGGTACATAAGACACAGGATGTTAGATAGAAGGAGCGATCAAGAATGGACAATACAGATAAACTGGCAACATTGGATACACAAGACACAGGATGTTAGATAGAAGGAGCGATCAAGAATGGACAATACAGATAAACTGGCAACATTGGGTACACAAGACACAGGATGTTAGATAGAAGGAGCGATCAAGAATGGACAATACAGATAAACTGGCAACATTGGGTACACAAGACACAGGATGTTAGATAGAAGGAGCGATCAAGAATGGACAATCCAGATAAACTGGCAACATTGGGTACACAAGACACAGGATGTTAGATAGAAGGAGCGATCAAGAATGGACAATACAGATAAACTGGCAACATTGGGTACACAAGACACAGGATGTTAGATAGAAGGAGCGATCAAGAATGGACAATACAGATAAACTGGCAACATTGGGTACACAAGACACAGGATGTTAGATAGAAGGAGCGATCAAGAATGGACAATACAGATAAACTGGCAACATTGGGTACACAAGACACAGGATGTTAGATAGAAGGAGCGATCAAGAATGGACAATACAGATAAACTGGCAACATTGGGTACACAAGACACAGGATGTTAGATAGAAGGAGCGATCAAGAATGGACAATACAGATAAACTGGCAACATTGGGTACACAAGACACAGGATGTTAGATATAAGGAGCGATCAAGAATGGACAATACAGATAAACTGGCAACATTGGGTACACAAGACACAGGATATTAGATAGAAGGAGCGATCAAGAATGGACAATCCAGATAAACTGGCAACATTGGGTACACAAGACACAGGATGTTAGATAGAAGGAGCGATCAAGAATGGACAATCCAGATAAACTGGCAACATTGGGTACACAAGACACAGGATGTTAGATAGAAGGAGCGATCAAGAATGGACAATACAGATAAACTGGCAACATTGGGTACACAAGACACAGGATGTTAGATAGAAGGAGCGATCAAGAATGGACAATCCAGATAAACTGGCAACATTGGGTACACAAGACACAGGATGTTAGATAGAAGGAGCGATCAAGAATAGATAATCCAGATAAACTGGCAACATTGGGTACACAAGACACAGGATGTTAGATAGAAGGAGCGATCAAGAATGGACAATCCAGAGAAACTGGCAACATTGGGTACACAAGACACAGGATGTTAGACAGAAGGAGCGATCAAGAATGGACAATCCAGAGAAACTGGCAACATTGGGTACACAAGACACAGGATGTTAGATAGAAGGAGCGATCAAGAATGGACAATCCAGATAAACTGGCAACATTGGGTACACAAGACACAGGATGTTAGATAGAAGGAGCGATCAAGAATGGACAATCCAGATAAACTGGCAACATTGGGTACACAAGACACAGGATGTTAGATAGAAGGAGCGATCAAGAATGGACAATCCAGATAAACTGGCAACATTGGGTACACAAGACACAGGATGTTAGATAGAAGGAGCGATCAAGAATGGACAATACAGATAAACTGGCAACATTGGGTACACAAGACACAGGATGTTAGATAGAAGGAGCGATCAAGAATGGACAATACAGATAAACTGGCAACATTGGGTACACAAGACACAGGATGTTAGATAGAAGGAGCGATCAAGAATGGACAATGCAGATAAACTGGCAACATTGGGTACACAAGACACAGGATGTTAGATAGAAGGAGCGATCAAGAATGGACAATACAGATAAACTGGCAACATTGGGTACACAAGACACAGGATGTTAGATAGAAGGAGCGATCAAGAATGGACAATACAGATAAACTGGCAACATTGGGTACACAAGACACAGGATGTTAGATAGAAGGAGCGATCAAGAATGGACAATACAGATAAACTGGCAACATTGGGTACACAAGACACAGGATGTTAGATAGAAGGAGCGATCAAGAATGGACAATCCAGATAAACTGGCAACATTGGGTACACAAGACACAGGATGTTAGATAGAAGGAGCGATCAAGAATGGACAATACAGATAAACTGGCAACATTGGGTACACAAGACACAGGATGTTAGATAGAAGGAGCGATCAAGAATGGACAATACAGATAAACTGGCAACATTGGGTACACAAGACACAGGATGTTAGATAGAAGGAGCGATCAAGAATGGACAATACAGATAAACTGGCAACATTGGGTACACAAGACACAGGATGTTAGATAGAAGGAGCGATCAAGAATGGACAATACAGATAAACTGGCAACATTGGGTACACAAGACACAGGATGTTAGATAGAAGGAGCGATCAAGAATGGACAATACAGATAAACTGGCAACATTGGGTACACAAGACACAGGATGTTAGATAGAAGGAGCGATCAAGAATGGACAATACAGATAAACTGGCAACATTGGGTACACAAGACACAGGATGTTAGATAGAAGGAGCGATCAAGAATGGACAATCCAGATAAACTGGCAACATTGGGTACACAAGACACAGGATGTTAGATAGAAGGAGCGATCAAGAATGGACAATCCAGATAAACTGGCAACATTGGGTACACAAGACACAGGATGTTAGATAGAAGGAACGATCAAGAATGGACAATACAGATAAACTGGCAACATTGGGTACACAAGACACAGGATGTTAGATAGAAGGAGCGATCAAGAATGGACAATCCAGATAAACTGGCAACATTGGGTACACAAGACACAGGATGTTAGATAGAAGGAGCGATCAAGAATGGACAATCCAGATAAACTGGCAACATTGGGTACACAAGACACAGGATGTTAGATAGAAGGAGCGATCAAGAATGGACAATCCAGATAAACTGGCAACATTGGGTACACAAGACACAGGATGTTAGATAGAAGGAGCGATCAAGAATGGACAATCCAGATAAACTGGCAACATTGGGTACACAAGACACAGGATGCTAGATAGAAGGAGCGATCAAGAATGGACAATACAGATAAACTGGCAACATTGGGTACACAAGACACAGGATGTTAGATAGAAGGAGCGATCAAGAATGGACAATACAGATAAACTGGCAACATTGGGTACACAAGACACAGGATGTTAGATAGAAGGAGCGATCAAGAATGGACAATACAGATAAACTGGCAACATTGGGTACACAAGACACAGGATGTTAGATAGAAGGAGCGATCAAGAATGGACAATCCAGATAAACTGGCAACATTGGGTACACAAGACACAGGATGTTAGATAGAAGGAGCGATCAAGAATGGACAATACAGATAAACTGGCAACATTGGGTACACAAGACACAGGATGTTAGATAGAAGGAGCGATCAAGAATGGACAATACAGATAAACTGGCAACATTGGGTACACAAGACACAGGATGTTAGATAGAAGGAGCGATCAAGAATGGACAATACAGATAAACTGGCAACATTGGGTACACAAGACACAGGATGTTAGATAGAAGGAGCGATCAAGAATGGACAATCCAGATAAACTGGCAACATTGGGTACACAAGACACAGGATGTTAGATAGAAGGAGCGATCAAGAATGGACAATACAGATAAACTGGCAACATTGGGTACACAAGACACAGGATGTTAGATAGAAGGAGCGATCAAGAATGGACAATACAGATAAACTGGCAACATTGGGTACACAAGACACAGGATGTTAGATAGAAGGAGCGATCAAGAATGGACAATACAGATAAACTGGCAACATTGGGTACACAAGACACAGGATGTTAGATAGAAGGAGCGATCAAGAATGGACAATACAGATAAACTGGCAACATTGGGTACACAAGACACAGGATGTTAGATAGAAGGAGCGATCAAGAATGGACAATCCAGATAAACTGGCAACATTGGGTACACAAGACACAGGATGTTAGATAGAAGGAGCGATCAAGAATGGACAATCCAGATAAACTGGCAACATTGGGTACACAAGACACAGGATGTTAGATAGAAGGAGCGATCAAGAATGGACAATCCAGATAAACTGGCAACATTGGGTACACAAGACACAGGATGTTAGATAGAAGGAGCGATCAAGAATGGACAATCCAGATAAACTGGCAACATTGGGTACACAAGACACAGGATGTTAGATAGAAGGAGCGATCAAGAATGGACAATACAGATAAACTGGCAACATTGGGTACACAAGACACAGGATGTTAGATAGAAGGAGCGATCAAGAATGGACAATCCAGATAAACTGGCAACATTGGGTACACAAGACACAGGATGTTAGATAGAAGGAGCGATCAAGAATGGACAATCCAGATAAACTGGCAACATTGGGTACACAAGACACAGGATGTTAGATAGAAGGAGCGATCAAGAATGGACAATCCAGATAAACTGGCAACATTGGGTACACAAGACACAGGATGTTAGATAGAAGGAGCGATCAAGAATGGACAATACAGATAAACTGGCAACATTGGGTACACAAGACACAGGATGTTAGATAGAAGGAGCGATCAAGAATGGACAATCCAGATAAACTGGCAACATTGGGTACACAAGACACAGGATGTTAGATAGAAGGAGCGATCAAGAATGGACAATCCAGATAAACTGGCAACATTGGGTACACAAGACACAGGATGTTAGATAGAAGGAGCGATCAAGAATGGACAATCCAGATAAACTGGCAACATTGGGTACACAAGACACAGGATGTTAGATAGAAGGAGCGATCAAGAATGGACAATCCAGATAAACTGGCAACATTGGGTACACAAGACACAGGATGTTAGATAGAAGGAGCGATCAAGAATGGACAATACAGATAAACTGGCAACATTGGGTACACAAGACACAGGATGTTAGATAGAAGGAGCGATCAAGAATGGACAATCCAGATAAACTGGCAACATTGGGTACACAAGACACAGGATGTTAGATAGAAGGAGCGATCAAGAATGGACAATCCAGATAAACTGGCAACATTGGGTACACAAGACACAGGATGTTAGATAGAAGGAGCGATCAAGAATGGACAATACAGATAAACTGGCAACATTGGGTACACAAGACACAGGATGTTAGATAGAAGGAGCGATCAAGAATGGACAATCCAGATAAACTGGCAACATTGGGTACACAAGACACAGGATGTTAGATAGAAGGAGCGATCAAGAATGGACAATCCAGATAAACTGGCAACATTGGGTACACAAGACACAGGATGTTAGATAGAAGGAGCGATCAAGAATGGACAATCCAGATAAACTGGCAACATTGGGTACACAAGACACAGGATGTTAGATAGAAGGAGCGATCAAGAATGGACAATCCAGATAAACTGGCAACATTGGGTACACAAGACACAGGATGTTAGATAGAAGGAGCGATCAAGAATGGACAATACAGATAAACTGGCAACATTGGGTACACAAGACACAGGATGTTAGATAGAAGGAGCGATCAAGAATGGACAATCCAGATAAACTGGCAACATTGGGTACACAAGACACAGGATGTTAGATAGAAGGAGCGATCAAGAATGGACAATCCAGATAAACTGGCAACATTGGGTACACAAGACACAGGATGTTAGATAGAAGGAGCGATCAAGAATGGACAATCCAGATAAACTGGCAACATTGGGTACACAAGACACAGGATGTTAGATAGAAGGAGCGATCAAGAATGGACAATCCAGACAAACTGGCAACATTGGGTACACAAGACACAGGATGTTAGATAGAAGGAGCGATCAAGAATGGACAATCCAGACAAACTGGCAACATTGGGTACACAAGACACAGGATGTTAGATAGAAGGAGCGATCAAGAATGGACAATCCAGATAAACTGGCAACATTGGGTACACAAGACACAGGATGTTAGATAGAAGGAGCGATCAAGAATGGACAATACAGATAAACTGGCAACATTGGGTACACAAGACACAGGATGTTAGATAGAAGGAGCGATCAAGAATGGACAATACAGATAAACTGGCAACATTGGGTACACAAGACACAGGATGTTAGATAGAAGGAGCGATCAAGAATGGACAATACAGATAAACTGGCAACATTGGGTACACAAGACACAGGACGAAGACAACGAAAACAAAAAACACAACACAGAAAACTAAAAAGATGAAGACAATAAAACATGAGCCTTCCTACAAGGTAGAGACAAACCGAACATCGTTTCTATATGGAAATCGTAACGGACAGCACAACACAGAACTAAAAACGTGAAGACATATAATAGGACATCACAACACAGAAGTAAAAACGTGAAGACATATAATAGGACAATATAAACAAATATGAAAAGATTAGCAACACGGGCCCCACCAAATAAACGGGGTGAAAAATTATGTCAAATTTTATTATTTATATCAGATATAATAAACAGTAACTTTGAATAGTATACATTTATTCGAAATATATACATGATTAACTCTCTTTATAATGATTATAAATGTATCACCAAATCTTTGGCAAACAATCAAAGCAATTTAATTGCCTTTGTTGGGTCTGAAATACTGATAATATCACATAATATATTTCTATTTATGTCAATTTGAGTACTATCTACAGATCAGAACTATCTTTGTCATTGTATATAATTATTATACATATTACCAATAGCAACCTGTTATTCTCTGTTCACCGTCTTTTAAAATTAAGGAAAGGAAATGTTAACATTGTTTGCTAAATAAATTTTTTATGTACAACTAACAGTTTATCCACCAAATCAGCAATCATATAATTTTAATTAATTGTAGCAAAGTGAAGGAGTCTGATACATTTTTTCTCAATTAAATTATTTAATTAATTAGTTTGTCCTATTTTATTTTGTATTCTAATATGACGTCTATAAAACGGCACACACGATATTACTCAACAACTCTATATTTAGCGCAAGTGCAGTACACAACGAATCTGGTTGTTCCATTGTGACTCCTGCTGTGAAATTACCGTGACGACCGAGTGTAAACAAGCAAAACACCGGCATATAACGTATGTTTAAAGTCCTTAAAATAAAAATTCCCCGTTAGTTATAAATAAATATTCTGTAACTAAGTATTTCTTTATCATTTGTTTTGAAAATTTACATTTGGGGATCCCCAGTACGCACACATACATTCCATTGATATGTGTCAGCCATGAATAACAAAATGCACTAACCTTGTTTTCCTACGTATGCATTGATAACTAGACGGTGATGTAATTAAGTTACTGATATTTTCCAATTTGATGGCATTTTGAATTTTGCTACTCAAACAAGTAAAATGCTCACAAAATCGTAAAATAAATCAGTAACCAGCTTGTGTCAATCAGCGTCCCTTGTAAACAACGTCACAGGATGACGATATATTACAAAAGTGAAAGTCGATAGATGGTTGTCTTAAGTATTTTTTTCGGAATTTTTTTTCATGTCAACAATACAAGCTTTTTTTTTCATTGGCATTTATTTTTTTAATTTCATATCTTACAATAATTGTCGATTAATAACAATTGTTCAAGTGTTCGATATTATGTTTGACAACTCCGCTCCGCCATCTTGTTAGTGTTCGAAATGATGAACGAATGAACTCCGACTTTTTTTTAAAATATTTTTACGCAGGGATTGTTCAATCGAATCTATGTTGGAAAATACACAATAAATATGTTTTTCGTGTTAACATCCATATCTTTGTTTTAAAATATCTCGTTCAAATACAAATAATTCAAAATCAATTCAAAATTTCCGAAGGAGGTAAATGGAACAGCCACCAAATGCCGTGTGTATACAGTTCACGAATGGTTAAAAATTTATTTGTTGTGTTTAAATTATGTACAAATAAAACCCACTCATAACAACATAATGAGTAAATAAACAATCAAAATATGGACAATTCCGAATGTTTTGGTGTAAAATTTGTTAAAATCTATCCAGTAATGACTTACTAAAATATGGTTTTGGTTGATTATATAGGGATTTTTGGCCATATACTACAATATATTATAGAGATTAATACATAACTTTTTCCATATCAGCCCGGGTATCATCCCGAAACCTCCATATCAGCCCGAGACACAGTCGAGGGCTGATATGGGTCGAGGGATGATATGGAAAAAGTCATGTATTAATCTTTTTATCATATACTACCGACAAATTGTTCTATGAAAAAAATAAACAAAATAAAATAATTAAATGAATTTATATGGAAGTTTAAGTGTGTATTCAACAGATACATTTTCAGAACACTATTCTCAAACAAGATCATCTCTACCCCCATAAAAATTAATGGCAACATTTTATATGAAGTCATTTAGAAACAGAAAATATAGATGTGATTCTTTAGTGTCGTAATAACCTGATCCGTATTACATGGGGAGTGTACTAATGTGTGCCGTATTACATCAAAATGGCGACCGGAAATTTTGAATGAGATTGAGTATTTAGGTTTTCACAATTATAATGTCTTTATTTATTTTTATTTAAAAAAAATGAATTTAGTTGTGTTGAACTTGTGTATTCTCAAAATGTTTATAATAGAAAATTATTTTGAAATTATAGAGTAAAAATACATTAAATTATGTTTTTTATTGATACATAAATTATCAAAATCGGTCATGAATTGACTTCAGGTTAATATTTTGAAAAATATGAAATATATAGGGAATATTGAAATCGTACGAATACTTTTGTCCACAGTCTGTATATGATAAATAGGTTATTCGGCCCTTGGGCTAATATGGATGTCTCGGGTTGATATGACATGTAATATGAAAAATGCCATATAATAATCTGTAAATATTGTCATTTGAGATATGGATATTTGGTAAAGGTCAACCATTAAACAATACAAACAGTCTCTAACGCTTACCAGTTTTGTATCGAAAGTTATAAAAAAAAACTTCTTTTAATACAGTAATATAGTTCTATAGAGTATAAACAACAGACACGTGTACTATTTATGGTGGAAATACTTCAATAAAAAACTGCAGAGGTAGTCTATTCTATTCTTTTAGGGATAGTAACCTCAGAATGACATGTACTATGGACTGGAGTTGTGCATTCCTGGCTATTCGGTCCATCAACAGTATGTCGTAACGTTAGCCTTTGTTGTTCCTTTATTTTGTTTTCTAGAAGTTCTTTATATTCTAGTGCATTTTCAGTTTCCCCGTAACATCCTATTTCATCACAGTCGATTGCCTTTCGAATATTATCAACTCCAAACTCCAAACTATTCTGAAGTTCCGAAAATCTAGCCTTAGCCATGTAAAAGAACATTTCCCGCCTTTTTTCCATATTTCCCATCTGGTATATTTCTACCAGAAGCTCCTCAGCTTTATTCACGTATTCTTCTTTATATGCCCATCCATTAATGACTTCCATTTTATTGCCAAGTCCCAAAAGTAAAAACACTTTACGCAAGAGAATCATCCGCATCCAAAAATATCTCTTCGATTCATCTGCTTCATCTTGAATATTTCGAAGTCCGCATTCAACAATGCGCAAAAACTTGTTTAACAAAAGTTCTGTGGGATCCTCTTGATATTTAGAAGTAAAATCATTATGTACATATGAAACATGAACTCAAGCTCAGTACATTTAGGAATATAAATCGACGATGCGAAAGCTTTCTCGATGTAATCCTCTGCTTTAGCTAACTGTCCTGTCATTGCATATGCTATTGCGATTCTAGAGAATAACCCAACCTGAACAATCAGTGGATTCTGTGTTTTATTAATGAAACCATATAATTCGCTAAGAAGGCGTTGAAGACGGCTTTTTGGAACCATATCTTCGTCCCAGTGGAAAGATGTGTTCCAACGTGTAATTTCGGCATCAATGGCTACACACAAGCACGAGGTGCAAATATATGCATATTTCTTCATTTTCAAATGTATTTTCTTTTTTGTGTCCTCATTTTTCTCTTCCTCAAACATCTTTTCGTATTCTTCATATTTTTTCTTCATCTCTTGATAAGTTTTTTCACATTGTTGGGATGGATCCTCTTTAAATATATTTTCTTGCAGGCTTCGTTTTGTGTCGAAATATAATTTTTGCCCTTGTTGAAAACCCGGGCCTGTGTCACTCGCTCGCATCAACATCTTCTGTCGATATATAAAAGCAAGACCAAGTGCCGACTCATGATATTTGGCTTTAAACAATGCTTCGAGAAATTGATCAAGAGTGATCTCAACTAATAAACTTTCCAACAGTTCTTCATTGTGTTCAGGTCGACTTCTTCTGAACTTGTTTATTTGATTATCAGTTATATACTTGAGCTGTGATAGTTTCTGAATTATATCAAGAACCCGAACTGATGACATCAGGTCTCTACCGTAAAGAAGGATCAACTCTTTGTCAACCGGTTCTACTAAAACCAGCATATTGGTTCGCTTACTGAAATTTAATCAGAGTTACATTAAAGAATATCATGGAATCTAGCATAACGATCATATCTAATTTTAATTATACAATAAATATCAATGTCATGAAAATCGTATGGTAGTTGGATTTACAACTACCTGTGGAAATCAGTGCCTATCACCACTAACGTTCTGAGTTCGAACCTTGCTCAGGCCAGGTCTACTCGCTACAACATTATGTGATAAAGTTTGTCAGTGACTTACGGCAAGTCTGTGGTTTTCTCTGGGACTCCTGTTACTCTATCAATAAAACTGACCTCCACGATATAACTGAAATATTGTTGAAAGTGGCGTTAAACACAATAACCCTTACCCGTGTGCTAATGAAACTCCGTAAAATGCTCGTTGATAATCCCATATTCCTTTATAAATTTTAACCCAGCTAAACCACGTCTTGAGATAGTAGTCATCATGGATTTCCAGTCGTCACAAACCGTGGCCAGAACCACAAGATAAGAATAAGAAAACTTTATTTGAATTCGGTTTTTATTTTTGTTTATAAATGGTTAAATAGAAAAATGTTTTTCAACATTCCTCACTCAAATATAATCCTATGTTAAACTATAAACCGTACTGCGTACTACAAGGGAGCTCAAATCAAATCAAAATCAATTAAGTTGTATTTAAAGTCGAAATATCTATAGCACACGTTTCACGTTTCCAGATAAGACAAAAACACAAACTTTGTTTTTTACCTCCATAAAATTCATTGGTTGTAGAAGAGACTATCTTTAAAATTACTGCGATATTAAGCTGGACACATGTTCTGCTGGTGGCTCTATAACCACAGATCACGTGATCATACATGTATTCTAAATATATGAATTAATTAATGAATTCGTGGAAATGTATTTAAAAATAAATACCGATATATAATTTTCCTAATCATTGGTAATCGCTTAATATATAAATAGGCCAATGCCAAGTTAATTTTAGCAAAGAAACAAAAGAATTATTCTATGTATTTAACAACTGACTTAGATGTATTTACGGTTATAGTTAGGGTGTTTAACGCCACTTTCAACAATATTTCAGTTATATCGTGGCGGAGTTTTATTGGTGGAGGAAACCAGAGTACACGGAGAAAACCACCGACCTGCCACAAGTCATTGTCAAACTTTATCACATACTTGTAATATTGTATCGAATTGTGGTAAATTAAATGTTCGCAGCATGACATGGTAATAAAAACGTAGATATCAAATTTATTGTGCACGACGCGTTTCTCTGGTGTCTCTGGTGTAAGCTTTTCACTTCTTTAACTTATCCATATGACAAATTTAAACCGATATAAATTATTAGAGCTATTTGTACAACAATGGTTATATTGACCGAAGATGTAGGGGGTTATGGTATTTAACGCCACTTTCAACAATTTTTCAGCTATATCGTGGCGGTCAGTTTTATTGGTGAAGGAACCCTGAGTACCCAAGGAAAACCACCCGAAGATGTAAAATAAATGGAGTGCAATCTCCTCCCAGTCTGAAGTTATCATCAGAATTGTCCAAGCGTATTAATGGAGGTAATGGGAATATACACATGAAACAACAAACTTATCGTGAGTGACTGACAAACTTTAACACGTGAGTGACTAACAAACTTTATCACGTGAGTGACTGATAAACTTTAACACGCGAGTGACTGACAATCTTTATCACGTGAGTGTCTGACAAACTTTATCATGTGAATGACTGACAAACTTTATCACGCGAGTGGCTGACAAACTTTATAACGTGAGTGACTGACAAACTTTATACCATAGGAACTACAGTGGACGCTGGCTTGTTGCCACTATGTCCGCCTCTAAATTCGCATCACATCATTGATGCGCGACTTTACGTCACTTCCGGAATTAGATTTAATGTCTATGTCTAGCTGCCGTAAAGTCATATTTGCACTCTTGATGCGTCCAGTGCTCATCTAGGCCGATTTCAAACTGTTCAACTGTTTTTGCCTGGATAACTGATTCTGGGAAGCTATTCCATATCTCAACAATTCTAATGGTGAAGGTATATTTCCTCACGTTCAATCTACTTGTTTTTTTCTTGATCTTCTTGCTTCTTTATATACTTCAATCATATCTCCTCGCATTCTTCTATACTTCAGAGTGGGCATCTTGAGTTTCTTCAGTCTTTCGTTATACTCCATGTTTTTGAAAGTACGTACTTGTTTGGTGGCTCTTCTTTGTAAGTTTTCTATTTTTTTCAATATCCCCCCACTTTAAATGGAGACCAGACTGCTTCCGCGTATTCAATATGAAGTCTAACCAAAGCTTGAAATAAATATTTGAAGCTTTGTTCATCTAAATGTTTATAAGTTCTTCTGATTAGTCCCATAATGCTGTTTGCTTTGTTCACCTGATTTTGTATATGTTTGTTAAAGGACAAAGCTTCATCTACAAGCAATCCTATGTCTTTTTCTCCGTCAGATTGCTCTAACTCAATTTTGCTGCCATCGTTGTCATAGAGATAATAGTGTTTTGTTCCTTTGTCCACACATTTATTGGCGACTGACATTCACTTTGTATTTGTTTGGATGGAATTTTAATAGCCATGTGTCTGACCAATTTTGTAATTGTCTAAATCTGCTTGAAGCATTTTCTCATCATTTTCCTCTCGGATTTCTCTGAAAATTTTCGTATCAGCAAACAGCTAGGTAGTTGACTCTACCATCTCTGGCATGTCGTTAATATAGATAACGAAGAGCATAGGTCCCAGGGCACTCCCTTGTGGTATCCCACAATCACATTCTTCTTCTTCTTTTGGTATACAGCTATCCATCCACTGGATGATCACTAGCTGTTGCGCATGCGTGGGAATAAGAAATAATAATAAATTCAGTCAGTTTATAACATATTTACAAGTGGTGCCAATAGAAACAAATTTTGTGGTTAAAACTATTTACAATTTCATTTTTATTTAAATTTGTGATTGTAGATGGCTGAGAACAGTTGGTGTTAGCTGTTCTCTAAACGTGTTGACTGTTGGGCATAGAACTATAGTTTGAGGTAGTAAATTCCAGTGAATGATTGTGTTCGGAAAGAATGAGTACTTGTACGGATCTTTGAATGCATGAAGATGTCTGTATGTAAATGGATGAAATTGTCTGATTCTTGGGTCTGTAGGTATTAATATTGTTGTAGGAACTGCAACTATATGGTGAACAATCTTGTAGAACATGATAAGTTTTGTTTTGAGTCGACGTTGTTGTAATGAAGGCCAGGTGAGGGTTTGTAGCATGTCTGTGACGCTGCTAGTATTATGGTATCTGTTGCAGGCATACCTAGCTGCCCGTCGTTGGACCATCTCAATTTTATTGCAATGTTCTGCAGTGTGAGGGTTCCAAACTGAGCATGCATACTCTAGTTTTGGACGGACAAGAGATAGGTATGCCTGCGACTTTATATTTGTGTTGGAGGTTTTAAAGTTTCTTTTCAAGAATCCAAGACTTTTATTTGCATTGGCTACTATGTTGTTAGCATGCTGTGTCCATTTCAAGTCGGATTGAAGAGTGATTCCAAGATATTTTGCTGAAGAAACTGATTCCAAAGTATGATTGTGTAGCAAGTAGTTATGTTTTACAGGATTTTTCTTGTTTGTTATTGTAAGGACTGAGCATTTGTCTGGGTGGAAAGCCATCAGCCAGTCACTTTCCCATCGTGCGGCAGCATCAAGGTCTTCTTGGAGACTATCACAATCTTTTTGGGATTTGATAGTTTTGTAGATGATGCTGTCGTCGGCGAACAGTCTGAGTTGGCTGGATTTCATATATTCTGATAAGTCATTAATATATACCAGAAAAAGAACAGGACCCAGAACTGTTCCCTGAGGGACACCAGAAGTGACCGGAGCAATATCTGATGACTCTCCATCCAGAACCACTGTTTGTGTACGGTTTGATAAAAAGGCAGAGATCCAGGTTAATGTTTGATTCTTGATTCCATAAAATTTGAGTTTGTATAGAAGTCGTTGATGTGGAACTTTGTCAAAGGCTTTGGCAAAGTCCATGATAATGAGATCAGTTTGAATATTTTTATCTGAATTTGCAGCAAGTTCTTGAACAAAGGACAGTAGTTGGGTTTCACAGGATCTAGAATGTCTGAAGCCATGTTGAAGATCATATAATAAACTGTTGCTTTCCAGATGGTTAAGTACGTGTTTTGTAATGACATGTTCCATAATTTTACAGCTGATACAGGTGAGAGAGATTGGTCTGTAGTTTGCTGCATTGTATTTTTCACCTTTTATGTATGCTGGTGCAACATTTGCATGTTTCCAGTCAGTTGGTATGCAGCCAGTCTGAAGTGATTTTTGAAAAATGATGGTTAAGATTGGAGCTGTAAAATTTTGAAGATCTTTTAGTATTCTGCCGCTGATGTTGTCTGGGCCACTGGCTTTATGCGGGTTGATGTTGTCAAGTAGTTTTCGGATGCCAGGTGTTGTGATGGTAAGTGGTGGTATATCTGGATGTGGACTCACACCCTTGTTAGGAATGTTATCTATTGATTCAGTGGTAAATACAGATTTAAATTGTTCGTTTAAGATGTTTGCCTTTTGTTTAGTGTCAGCAACTAGTTGTCCCTCTTTTTTCAAGGGAGCAACTCCACTGTTGTCAGTTCTGAGTGACTTTATGAAGGAGAAGAGTTTTTTTGGTTTCGATTGATTATTAAAACTTTGATCTGGATCATTTGTTGGAAGGTCTAGGATTAATTTTTCGATATAGGTGTTGTAAGCATGTCTTTGTTCTTTCTGGACCTGATGTTTCAGCTGTTTATATTTCTCTTTATATTTTTTGTCCTTTTTCATTTTGAAGTATAATTTGTTCTTTTTATTAATCATCTTTCTTAGTTTATTATGGATCCAGGGTAGTCGATGTTTGTATGTTAGCATTTTATGTGGGATGTTTTTATTAATTGATTTTGTAAGATTGTTCTTAAATAAGTTCCACATTTCATTTACAGTACTTTTTGCATCATTGTTTATGTTTATTATCTTTTTAAGTGTGTCTTCTAAATCAAATTTGATGTTATCCCAGTTTGCTTTGTCATACCTAAGAATTTTTCTGGGTTGTTGACGTACTTTACGCAGCCATATGTCTGCTTCTGTGTAAACAACATCATGGTCACTAAGCCCAAGAGGTGGTAATGTATGAACTTTATTGATGATAGATGGATTGGTTACTAGGATGAGATCAAGAGTTCGCTCTTTTCTAGTTGGAACATTTACTAATTGATGGAGATTGTATTCATCGATGATATCTAAGAGTTTGATGTTAAGTTCTGTTTCTGGTTTACCTGGTATAACTTGACCAGTCGATGTGACCCAGATTAAAGTCTCCTCCTAAAATAATATTGGTATTGGATGCATGATTTATTCTACTGAGGGATAATTCAAGCTGTTGTAGAGATGTTCCCTTATCAGATGGTGGTCTATAGTATGCACCTATCAGTAAGTTCTTACTTCCAGACATGTTTATTTGAGACCAAACTATTTCGCAATCAGTTTTGAGTTCGCTTACTTCAGTACTAATAAATTCTTTTTTGATGGCAATAAGCACTCCTCCATAACTTTGGTTGTTTTTATTTGGTTTTCTGTCTGACCTGTAGACATTGAATAATTCTGATGGAAAGAACTCGTATGATGATGTATCTTTATCTAACCATGTCTCTGTTCCTAAGATTATATCAGGTTTAGCAGAGTCAATAATTTGGTTAAGGTCTTCTTTCTTATTTTTTATTGATTGAAAATTAATGTTCAAGATTCTAATTGGTTTACGATTTTTATTTGGAGTTTTCTTTGGTGGTTTAGAATTTAGTTTAACCTTAGTCATAGGCGATGAAGATGCCTGTGGAGCTCCTAAGCTATTATTAAGAGATGTATCATTCATCAAGCTCCAGTTATTTGTGGTATTAAATGATATGTCGGTTTGATTATTAAATAAGCTGGTGGAAAAGTTTGGCATTCCACAGTTGGTACATTCCCAGTTTATGTTACTGGCATTCATACATTCATAGTTGTGAGATGTCATACCCTGACAGTGTATGTGGTACCAAGTATCACAACTGTCACAGCAAAGTGCTTTTTGCTTCCATGTTACTGCCCTCTGGCAAGTGCCACATGGCCATCGTGTGATTTTGTTTCTCTTTTGTTTGTTCGTAGTTGTTGTATTAATTCTTTCTATGCTTGTTGGTGGTAATAAGCTTTTACTTGGTGCATGTACATCATTGTTATTGTTAATGGTTTTCCCCAAGTTATTCAGTTTGTCAAATGGATTTGGTGACACAAACGAATAATTATTAAAAATTGACGTAGAAATGTTGGGCATTCCACATTGTATGCACTCCCAGCTGATGTTACTAGCATTCATACATTCATAGATATGAGGGTGTACATTTTGACAGTCTATGTGATACCAGGTGTTACAGCTATCACAACATATAGCTTTATTTTTTGTTGTTACTGCTTTTTGGCATGTACCACATGGCCATTTAGGAGTTCTAGGGCCAGGATTTGTTTCAGTGTCTGAAGAGTTTGCAATAAGTAATAGGCACAGATATAATTGTACCTTTCTATTAGGACTATATTTGAGGTATTTGGTAACTCTTAGGCTGTTATACAGGTTACAGTTTTTATTTGGATGGTGTAGGGGCTTGGAAAAGGCAATAAAAGGAAAACGTTCTGTTGGACATCTGAGCAGTATGTTTTCAGTAGACAAAGTGCTACTTGGTGAGTGTAGTATGTTAAATACAGAGCTTGTTATTGCCAAAATACAAAACAAATTTTCCACATACCTGATTTTTTTTTTTTTTTTTCTTTCTCTTTAAAGCTTTTTCTGTGCTCGAATATGGAATTGTGAAAAGGTGGGAATAGTTAATATTAGCAGAGTAGACTAGTTAAATCTTCGTCTCCTGGGCAACTCAGGAGTTCGGGTTTATCGAAAAGCCTGGTTAGTATAAAGTCTAGACAGCATGAAACTATTGAAAGTAGAAAAAAAATGTTTGTTTACTTCCGGTATACTTTGTCATGTGACTGTTTTACCGGCAATGTTATCATTCTCATTCATTGAATTTTTAATGTTGTGTTTATCTTTTTTACTGGGTTTAAACGGGAATTTTTGTGTTATTTGTGTACTTTTACCACAATAATGATGATTCTTATTATAAATTTGTCATAAATGATTCTAATATTTAGGGAATTTCACTTTTTTTCACGAGCCAAAAGAGGAACGTCTTCCTCGATCCACGCATGCGCCCCATTATCACGTGATAAACTTTATCGCATAGAATAGGATATCTCTACCACACATGTACATCTGTTATATGGTCATCACGACATAGTCGACCATTACGAAATATGCATATCTCAAATGACAATGCATCTTTGCCTACAAAACATTACATATGAAACAAAATATTGAAAACCACGAGCCTCACTATAAACTGGGGGAGCACAGATGCTCGGAAGGGTAAGCAGTTACTGTTCCAGTCCTGTATTACTGAATCTCATGTTTACATTGAATTTCCTTTATCATTACAATGTATATCTATGTTTATATTGCTTTCATTTTATTGCTTGTATGGTAAAGTATAAAGAAAAGGCTTTTATATGTTGTATTAACTTGTGTCGGACTTAATCTTATTTTCATTTTATGCAAAATTGGTAAATATAGACATTTTGAGAATGAGAATGAAATTTAATGCAAACCCTAGGTATAACATGTTTAGTTAACAGATCATATCTAAACTTGTTTGTTTGTTTGTATGTTTGTTTTTATTTGCTTTTTTTAGTGTACGAAAGTTTTAATTCAATTTATTGTAATGTGTTTTGAAATATTTGCCTTTTATATTAAAATGAACAACACGAGCCCCACTAAACACATGTGAACTTATGTACTCAGGTAGGGTAGATTGTTGCTGTTCCACTAGTGGCATCCATTGTGTTACTAATGTTGAAAATCCAATAACCAAGTCCTGAAAGATGAAATGCTGGGATTGGGACTAGGACAAACAGAACATATACATGGTCATTTATTGCATAGATATTATGTAACAGTTAACCAGTAGGGACTCTTGGTTTAGTAGTTACTTGTTAGCAGCAACATTCTATCAAGGAAATCCTGATATGAACCACAAGTTACTGTTCTAAATATCTATTTTTAGCTTGGGGTTTCCTACTTACTATAATTATAATTAATGCATTGACAGTTCTCACTTCCGGTACTTACTATAATTATAATTAATGCATGGACAGTTCTCACTTCCGGATTGTGCTGTACCTATTGATGTTGCCCCGGCCCTTTGTAACTAACTACTGTAGCATCAGAATAGACAGATTCATCCTCAGTCTTATGTTCTGAACACTGCTCTTTTCAATCTTTGTCACTTAAAAATAAATGCTTTGTGCTATTTCACAATCTAATTTCAATAAATATTTTATTTTCGGATTCTGATTACCCCTTTGGTATCTTCAAACTCTTCTTAGACAATTACCATAGGTAATGTATTATTTTACAGATTTGGCCATGAAAAGATTTTTTCATGAAATTTTGCAATAAGAATAGAACTAGGTTCCAAAAATAGTTCCTAATTATTAGACCAAAATACTTAGAAATGACTCCTACTATATAGTTATAAACAGCTCTGTCTTACGTCTTGAAAATTGGAAGAACCATACAAAATCTGTTAGCATACTACATAAAGAGAACTTTATAAGGAACATAAAAACAAATTCATCAAAATTTACAAAATGAACACTCCATAAACAAAAACATACACAAACATCTTTTTGACACATTAGGGACACTAGTTTCTGTAGTGGATTTCTGATTGCACTAAATAATATCAACTTTGTACAGGACAACCAAATGAACATTCCTATCAAGACTGTTTGCAACTGGCTCTATGATTTCAGAAAAGACTGCAATTTGAAAAGTGTATATCAATGACAATGGCTGATGCCAAGTGATTGACAATAGCTCACATGGCTCTTAGCCACGCGAGTTAAAAACTGTAACATGATTTGAAATTACAATAAACCTTCATGAAAAGAAAGTTTCTTCTTTCTTAAAAGAACAAGTCATAGGCTGGGTCACACAAAAATTCAAGTACATTTGTATCAACATAAACAAACATATTTTATATTTTATTTCTGATCTCACAATACATGTCAAAACAAAAACAATACATTTTTGTACATTCATTCATTTTATGGATTGATTTATTGAGTCTTCTTTTTCTCTATTTTACAACCAATCATAGGTTCTAGATTTGACCAATCACAAAGATACACTAATGCCTCAGAAATATAAAGGTCAGGGTGTGCCTTACAAATCTCAGTTGAAAATTAGACACTTGTTAAACAGGGGAAATTAGGGGAGTTATTACTAAAATATAAGACACATACAAACTAAGCCACAAAAAATATATCTGTATGGATATAATTGATAAATTAAACAATTCAAAATAACTGAACAAGGATAGTCTTAAAATTTTGTTTTTAATTGGACTTTGTCACTTATTCAAGTGTTGTTCAATTTTTAATGGACAAAAACTAACATGATGAATAGGATGATAATATATCTGAATTCATAATTGAACTTGTTCATACAAGAAAAATTGTATTGTTTTAGTGAATTATTTTATTTCCAGTAAACATTATGGAATATAAACATATTAGTTATTGGGCTACTGTTCAGACTCAACTGACAAATAGAGGAGGTATGATGATGATCAAGTGATGCAAAAAAGTTCTTGTCTTCACCTATTGGTTCTGCTTTTAAGCATTGCAAAATCATGTGTTAAAAATTCAGAAGATATCTGTAAACTAAAACTTAAGTTATCCCACAGAAACATTGTCTACAGATGGACAACGATGCTGACGGCGCTATAACATAATACAACCACAAAATGTTTACGAATTTGCACTCGTACATAAGATTAAATGACTTATTTTATTAGCAATATCAAACACCAGAAGACGTATGAACCAGTTTAACAATGTTACATTGTGTTGTTCCATGCAGTGTCTACTTTTTGACAATGTCTGGTGCTTTATGAATTCATGTGTTATTGTTGTTTAAAACATGTTATAGTGAAATGTGTGTGTCAGGTTGGTGATTTATATCACATTCACTATTATCTTCTGAAAATTATACATGTTTGTTGTGAGTCTAAAATAACATACAATATTTCATAGGGATTTTTTTCACTATGGACAAATTGCTTAAATGGCTAATAGTTGAAAACATGGCTCGCTTTGACATTGGCGAATGTGCCAACCTATAATGCTAACATAGAGTAATGTCACTACACAAAAAGTCAAATAAATAAAAACAAATTAAAATGGACTCACAGGTTTCAGTGATAGACACTAATTACACAAGTATATTTAGCTGGAATATCGTAATAATTTTAGTTTTCAATAAGTCACTAGATCTTATTAACAGTCAGAACGTAGATTAAGAGAAATTCAGATTTTAAGTTCCAAAGAATTTTTAGAAGGACATAAAAAATATGCCGTAAATATTTCAATGGCATAAAAAATGCACTTTCTCAAATCAAATTTGGAGCATTTCCAAAGTGTTTTAAATAAAAAATTTCATATTTATATCAAGTCAAAATATTTAAATCACAATGTTTTTAAACCAAAGGTTAATAGGAGCCATTGTATTGTTCACCTGATCATCATTTTTTTGGGGGGTGAAAAAACCCCACAAATTATCTGTATACATCCTCTAAGATGAAGATTTTTGAACTTTTTTACATTTAATTATATAAAGCAATGCCAATAAAAAGACTTTTGACATACAAAAGTTTCTGACATTGAAAAGGACCAGAAGATCTTTAAAGTGTACAACAGATGGAGGCAAAATGAAGGCAAAAGCTCACATTTGGGTCAGGTAAGGTAAAAAAAATCATCTTATTTGAAGTCGCAGTGTAACAGAGTTACAAAAATCATCTCATTTATACATTTGTTATTAATTATGAAATAGCACAACCTTTTGATAAAACATGTTTGAAAGGAACAATAACAGAAAGATATTTTTTTTTTTTTTGTCATTTCAAAATGACTACAAGAATATGTACACATGCTTTTAAGACAAAATTAGAAGCTCAAATCAATATAAATTTACAGAAAAAATACCTTAACATAACATAATACAACTAAAATGCATCTTGGCTTATAAATAAATATATATGAAACATCTCTAATACAATGTGAAGATTTAATGTAACTGACTTTTTACCATCTACAATACATTACAGTGAAACTTGTGTAAACTGAACCCTGAATAAAACGGAATCATGTATAAACCAAACTTTAAAAAAAGTTCCAAATGCAGGATATTTCTCTTAATTTAATCTGCATAAATCGAACACCTGTCTATTCTGAACACAAAAGCTGGTCATAAGGAGGTTCACCTTAGATATGTTCCACTGTACTACATTTCAGTGTAAATTATATTCTGTTTGTCCTATGAAATGAAACAATAATGACGTTATTTTCCCAGAGTACAGATCCGTAGTACAGTTTTTATATTCGTAACTGTTTCGATTACGTCCCTTTACAATGGCGGTTTGAAAAACGGAAATTTTGTAGTAAAAATATACCGATGTTTTATTGTTAAAACAGTTAAAATTAGCAAAGCGACTTCCACTTCTCTTTTGGCACTAGTACAAAGCGAAGTGAGCAGCCACAAGGCGACTTCTTCACCCTCCAACGTGAGCCCTGCCTCCTGCGATCAGAAAAAAAGAGTGAACACATTGTTCTTGTTTATAATGAACATACCTCCTGCGATCAGAAAAAAAAGAGTGAACACATTGTTCTTGTTTATAATGAGCATACCTCCAGCGATCAGAAAAAAAGAGTGAACACATTGTTCGTTTATAATGAACATACCTCCAGCGATCAGAAAAAAAGAGTGAACACATTGTTCGTTTATAATGAACATACTTCCTGCGATCAGAAAAAAAGAGTGAACATATTGTTCTTGTTTATAATGAGCATACCTCCAGCGATCAGAAAAAAAGAGTGAACACATTGTTCGTTTATAATGAACATACCTCCAGCGATCAGAAAAAAAGAGTGAACACATTGTTCTTGTTTATAATGAACATACCTCTAGCGATCAGAAAAAAAGAGTGAACACATTGTTCTTGTTTATAATGAGCATACCTCCTGTGATCAGAAAAAAAGAGTGAACACATTGTTATTGTTTATAATGCATATACTTCCTGTGATCAGGAAAAAAGAGTGAACACACTGTTCTTGTTTATAATGCATATACCTCCTGCGATCACAATAAAAGAGTGAACACATTGTTCTTGTTTATAAAGTACATACCTCCTGCAATCAGAAAAAAAGGGTGAGGCCATGTAAAATTGATTGTTGGTTTCCCCTAACATAGGAAATTTTTTAAGGGCAGGCAGGCAGGTTTTTTTTTTTTTTTTTTAAATTTTCAAGAGATATTGCAAATCAGGGTTATGCTATCTGTCCTGTGAAGGTCAGAAAATATATCATAAAGGCTTTTGCAATGACCTTGATATGTGGAAAAACATTGAAAAAGAAACGACTGAAATTGTTTACGATAACAAAAATCTCCATATCACTGAGTTAGAAGACACACAGCTGGAGTTTATT
This sequence comes from Bathymodiolus brooksi, assembly GCA_963680875.1. NCBI lineage: Eukaryota > Metazoa > Mollusca > Bivalvia > Mytilida > Modiolidae > Bathymodiolus > Bathymodiolus brooksi. The sequence continues at coordinate 57,361,490 of OY804585.1, read as the reverse complement.
TTATTTTATTTATTAGTAATAAAAGATAATGGCCCGGCAGGGTTAGGGGAAACCGACAATCATTTTCTCATGTCCTGAACACATTGTTCTTGTTTATAATGCAAAATGAAGAGTGTAGGTAAAGTTCTGCATATTATAGAGGTAACTATGGTACATTGTTATACAGAGGTAACTACAGTACATATCCCTGTATGTCACCTTCATTTTACATACAACATATAAATAAATATAATAAATAAAAATAATACACCTATACTTTTTACATAGAATATGAATATGTCTGCTTTTTAATGGACACAATCTTAATAATATATCTATAATAGTAAAATTGTTTTTGAGTTGTCTCTCTTGGATTTTATGTTTAGAACATGTAATTTTCTTGTAGGCAGAAAAAAAATAATCCAAAACGATTTTTCAGCAATTTTTTTTAAATTTTGCATACATTAACTTATCTTTATTGCAAACATAGGATAGGTATTTTGGACGGATAATCAGTCTCAGTACAAAACTACAATAAATTCTGTCCATTTTTAAATTTCCACTCTTTGATGTTAAACTAAGACAAAGTCAAACAAATATTGCATCGTTTTAAAACTTGCAGGTTAAGTTTCATGCATGTAAAAAAAAGTAGCATTTTATATGAGTATGAAAATTTGTTGTTCAGAAATGTACAATTGACAATCAATTTGTAATTATCATCCCTTGTTCTGACAAAATATATTAGTTAATATAGGTCCATGAATTTACATCACTAGTAGTTATATTTTGTACAGCAAATTTAATCAAATAATGATTGACTTTTCATTGAGACATTTAAACTTCCCACTGAATGAACTCTACAAAGGACAATAGGTATTGTATTTATTCAAAGGGAGAGTTGGTCTAAGAAAACATTAAATACCTAGAGGAATGGTTTTATTTCCTTCGCAATAAGAGTAACCTGGTACTCAGAACATAGAGACATAGTAGGCTTCAACTAAACTCATAGACCTGATGAACGATGATCTGTTATATGATTTATATTTGTTGTTTAACAAACATCATAGTTATGAAACATGGAATTTTATTTTCACTTTAAATATTTCCTCTATGCTAAAGGTGTTAAATTTTCCAATTAAACTCAGAAATTGGAGACAAGTAAGGCTTCGACTAATCTAAGAACATGGAAAAGCTATTTTTTATCTCAGATTAAATGCTAGCATATGAAAAACTTCAGTTTTATGATAGTAATTATGTATTGTTTTACATTCATCATTAACTTTTTTTTTTTTTTTTTGCTACCGATTTTTGGTATGTATAGAATGCTATAGTATGCCCTCAAAATTATAATTTGTAGGTGGGGTGCGTTTTATGCATAAGAGCAAGTATCAGACACTTTTTTCAGGTGACGCAGAGAGTTGCCAGTAGCATAGCTTCGAGTTCACAACCGGCAATATTCCCAATGATCGACGAATTCATGTTCAAATAACATTAATTGTGTTCATTATACATGTATATGTGTTATTTAAAATAAAATTGCATAAAAATTGTATTTATTACTTGTTCATTGCCTTTTTGAAAGGTTTGTAAATATGTATTTATTCTAAATGTTTGTCAATAATCATACTTGTGCATTGGTGTTGTTCAGAAATAATTGTCCTTGCGAATGCAGGAATAACTGTCAAATGTTTGCTATCGGACTAGTGTTTTATCTAAAGAAAAATAGAATGGCACGGCGCCATGCCCCTTTTTCATGACGCCATGCTCCTTTTTCTGAGCGCCATGCCCCTTTTGATAAAAAAAACATGGCGCAATGTATTGCCGATGTGCCCTTTTTCATTTCTTCAAACGATCCGCTTGGTCGAAGGGCAACAACTCTAGCAAACTATCAAATTTTGATGCCATTGTGAAAATTAAAAAAAATGCCGACAGAAGGAAAAGAAAAAGGGAGGAGATGTGGAGGAAGGCAGAAGCAGCCTCATGCCGAAACCTAATGAAATTCTTCAGCAGGTATATAAAATGTTTCACCCGCCATAAAATTGTGTGAACTTGTAATGAAGTGTCAATTTTTAATCAACATTCATCGGCGGTGGTGATGTTTACCTGAGCTTGGTAATTTGTCAACAATGTTTTGATAGCAGTTTATATGGATTCCCCCAAAACACCTGTAGGCCTTTACTATTCAACATTTGTATAAACATTAATTATTGTAGATGTTTTGATAGCAGTTCTCTTTGACCCACCCCACATGTACCTGTGTCATGTGTGTATGAATAAGGCCAGAAAAAATATATATCTCTGTTCAAGGTTTCCCTACAGTACCGTCCCTATTTTTTCTGCCTACCCTAGCACATTTTATTGGTATTTTTTGTAAAACGCCGCTAAGTCATCACATTTTGGTTAACTCATTCAGCCCCGATCACGCTACAGGCGTGATTAAATATCTACAGCAAATGGCCGATCCCGCCTGTAGTCGTGGTTTGTTTACTTCATTCAATGGCTGATCATGCCTGTAGTTGGACGAAAGTACGTTGTAAAACCTTCTCCGATTGGTCAAATAAAGGGGGGATTCCATGATTCTTTCAATATTGGCCAATAGAAAAATAGTTTACATTTCCTTTTTCCTTTGTTAAAGTATTCAGAAGTCAAAGGTTATTAAATTACATCGATTTTACTACAGGTGTTTTATTCATAAAAATTTGTAAACAATGACAGAAATTAGAGTGATTTTTGGTGATGATAATCGTGAAAATGAAGAGTTTCTAGGCTTCGATCTCGACAATATTGAGGAAGCAGAGGAAAGATATATTCAGCAATTAGATGTGTTGAATGATTTTGACTCCGACATTGAATTTTCCGAGATGGGATCGTCGGACAAAGAGGAAATTGACAGCGATGATGATACTATTCTCGCCGACATTGCTAAATGGAGTGACCCTCTTAAACCCATTTAAATCGCTGAATTTACGGGACCAACGACTGTTATGGAGAATAACAAACGAGAAATATATTTATTTAATCTTTTGTTCCCAGAAGCATTGTCAATTGAAATTGCTACTCAAACAAATGAGTACGCATGGAAGCACCAAACAAAAATTGGTACCCAACCAATCCAGAGGAAATCAAGGCTCTTATTGGTATTCAAATTGTCATGGGTGTTCTACAACCCCCTGCCCAAGACATGTACTGGTACAAAGATAAACTGGTCCATCCGTCAATTATTGAAATGAAATTTAGTCCTACATGATATGAAAATTTGATGAAATATTTTCATGTTCCCAACACTTCCAGAAATTTTGTGAATATAGCATAAAATTTAAGTAAAAAAACATGGGAAAAAAATAACAAAATGCATATCATTATCATTGTGTAGATAATTTTATTTGGAACAAAATGTGAAAATTTCATGGAATTATCTAGGATATTAACAGAGAAATGAAGGTAGGACTGACTGCATGTTTACAAAATTTTCTAATTAGATAAAATAGCTCTGGGGCACATGCAGCTATACATAGATAAATGATGCTGGGGCATTATCAGTAGTGATACTGATAAAGTGTTGGGGCTGAATGAGTTAAGCACTGTTAAAGTCAAGAAATCAAAATAATTTTGAAAAATACAATGGTTTTATCTACCTATCTACCCTATTTTTTCTATGTGCCCTTTTTGGTAAATTCTACGCACAAAATGTCCTTTTTAAAAAATATATACCATGCCCCTTTTCAGTCCTAGATAAAACACTACAAACGTGTGATATTTTACCTTTTTGCAATCTTTTTTTTTCCTGTGGTGAAATTACCTGTGTTTGGGTATTGAACCCTTGTTTGATTTATCAATTTTTACAGCAGTTGACAAGGTCAAGGACCATATATTGTATAACAAGGTGTGAAAAGATAATTGAACATACTGGGACACCTGTCAATATTATATACTGTATTGTAGCATTGTTACAATATGAGTACACTTCAAAAGAAATTATAATCTCTTTGATCAGGTCTTAATTAATGTTATTACTTTTGTATTGTTTTCTCTTTATTTGAATCGATCGTAATTACTTCCCATTACAAGCTTGACCCAAGCTTGCCTATCTTTGATCACATGAATGGTTCATTATTTGATGAATTTACTGATTAAAGATTAAACATATCTACATATTTATTATTTAAAGCAACCATAATTCGTGTGAAGAACGACAAAAAAAAATCAACTGCCCCATCTGTATCATTTTCATTGCCGTTTTGAACTTGTTTTCAAATTAAACATTAGCGACAAACTTCCTGCATTCACAAAACAGCTAATTTTCGCTTGCAAAATCTAGAATAATCGGTTTAAACTCTTTTAACATTTCTCTGTCTAAAATTTATCAAAAATACTTGATCTGTGGTAAGCAGTATTTTCCCGTTTGAACAAGGATTTCTGCCATGAATGTTTTACTGAATCTCCCTGCGTTCTATTGATAGGAACTAGAATTTTCCCCAGATTTTTTGTTTTATGCACCAGTGCGTTTAATAGACACAAAAAGACGGTATATAAGATTTATGTTTTATGTTATCATTACATTCTAGCTAAAATAAGAAATTCAACTTTTTATTTAGATTAAAGAAAATAAAGAAAGCACTCTTCCAAAATCATTCACATGTGTCCCTGGTGGCTTCTGAACAGAATCAAGTGTTATATAAATTGTAGAAGTTTGTTTATTCCCCTCTTCAATAAACGTAACGTCACACAATTTACAATTCCTTCATAATTTTTTTTTTAAACATACAGATATTAAATCCACTGCCATCTTTTTTTTTTATATTAAATCTAAATTACAATTAAAATAAATGCGACGCCTAACAGAAGCTAAACTAGGTCAGAGGGAACACTTTATATATCAAATCTGTGGATTCTTGTATATGTTTTATTATTTTATGTGCATAGGAACTGAATTAAAAGGATTATATTAACTGGACTATTGGCAGAGATGCAGCTAATCGTCGGCCCTGTCGGACCTAGGGAGCAGAATTTTAGAGGGTCCGGCAAATGACATCTTCGTGTCAGACCTAATGACCGACAAACATTTTTACTGTTTGGGGCTGTCAAAAATTTAATTTCTGTCGGTCCTGGTTACCTCTTGGACCCCTAAGCGAAGGATCTTTGATTATCGTTAATAAAGTCAAAAGTCGTAAACAAATCGGTAAAAATTTCTGTTCCTTTCTGTTTATGCTAAATTTCGGGAACCAGTTCCCATTCCGGATTTTATTTTGTATCCTATCGGTAATCGTTGTAAATTGTAATTTGATCATTTCCGTTATGGCTGCATGGCCAATTAAGTTTACGGAGAGGTCTAAACCTGGAAAAAAGCACCCACTACCTATCGATTTATCTACAGAGAATAAAAAAGCCAAAAGGTCGGCATATGAGAAGGAGAGGCGACCGGGGCGGTCTTTTAATCAAAAATGGAAGGACGGTCGTCATTGGTTGTCGTATAATGAGTCTGAAAATGTTATGAAATGTACAGTGTGTACCGAGCATGCACAGCTGACAAATTCGCAAGTAAAATTAAAGCATAAGCATCTTTTTATAACTGGCTGCTCCAACTTTAAACTTAGTACAATAACTGACCATGAAAAGAGCAAAGGACATTTGGATGCTTGTGATATGCATAATGCCAGAAAAAAACCCCCACTGAAACACCCGCACATAAATCCCTTCTGACATTGAATGAAAAAAACCGAAAGCAATTAGATTTAAAATTTAGAAATGTGCAATATCTTTAATCTGGTTGTAGTAGTCGTTAACTGTGTCAAGGCTTTAAGATGTCCCTTTAATCATACTGTATTGAAAGTGAACTATTAAAAAATTTCTAAAAAAAAGTAGATCTGGCAATAAATACTCTCTTGCAGAACCCAATGTCTGACAGGATTTTTTTTATATCTGCAACTCTGTATTGGACGATAATTTTATTTCCTTGTATAGGGTTAATGATGACCAAAGAAATACTAGTATTAATTGTATTGAACAGTGTGGAAAGTATTTATAAATCTCCTATACAGAAAGATAATTTAGTTGCAACAGCATGGAAAGATTAAAAAATGGTGACTTATTTAAGTACTAATTGTGATCCAACACAACCAAAAATGGTTCAAAGGAGGCAAAAAGATGGCACATGGCAAGATTTGTCTGCTTCTGTCGCATTAAAACTTTACAAAACATTCATGTTTGGTACTGACCTGGACAACCAAAACAGGATGCAATACTCAACATCCAGAAAAACAAAGAAATGGTACAAACACTAGTCTTGATTGTGTTTTGATGTAAGTGCTGTGAATAGTCTAATTTGTATCAAATCAAACATTTTTGTTATCCAAAACTGGCAAGGAATTTTTTCTTTAAGAAGAGAACTGAGCTAGAGCCTGTTTTATTGCTCTGATAGAGAGGACCAGAAATTCTCCATTTTCATTTTTTTGCGAAGAAGAGCTCTTCGGAAGATCTCCCACCTCTTCTTTCTCAACAGGTAGTTTAGTTGGGAGAGACACGTGATCAAACATGCCGGCATACAACATAGACATAGAATGTGAATTGTGTAAAAGAGTATTCCCTGGGTTAAACCAGTTCGTAGGCCATCCATGTGTTAACAATGGTATGTTTGTACAACATGTTTATTAATTTTTAAATTAATTTATATGTAATATACTGCATGAGTGCGCGACTGGTGACTGGTCATGTGCCATATGGTCCAGTTGGCAAATATTCATAATTTAGCGGACCCAGACAGCCAGGATTGACAAAATAGTTCTTTTTATATATTTTTTTCAACATTAATAATCAGAATCGATCATCAGAACGAACACTGACATCAGACAGATTAATCGATGTTTCCGATGAACGGTGCGCCACTAATGAATAATTTTTGCAATAATGTTTTGAGTAAAAATATTATCAAGGTATTGAAAATGTATAATTTGAAAATTTTAAATTTGATTGGTATATACAACTTACATATATGTCTAATGATATTACTAAACTACAAATTTAATGAAAGTTAGAATTGTAATACTTGTATATAAAGTGCAATAATTTTTTTAATTAAAAATATTCCTGGCAAGTATCAAAAAGCCATGTCCCAGTTTCCATGTGGCATTACATCCATTAGAATTGAAACTAGAAGACATGAAAACTTGCGTTGAGAAAAAAAAGGGTCTGTTTTTATTGTAATGATGTTGAGGACAAAAATCATGTTTTATTACAATGTCCAATAAACATACTTGTTTCATAAGCAAAATTCTGGAAGAACAACTTACCCATACATATATAATGTACATGTGATAATGTTGATTTAGTTAGTATGGATTTGAATTTCATCAAGCTTACTACATTTAAAGAAGTTCCCATGGTATATTGTAATATAAGTACTTGATGTTATTACTGCAGTAAAGTTCTATATATTATAATAAAGGAAATCTTTAACTCCAATACTCAGTTAATTCAAACTAAAAGTCCCTTTCTCTTAGACACAACATGGGTTGATTGTTATTACACCCTCTAATTCGTGGTCAGAAGACAACCATTTCTTCCTGTTTACCAGAACCTATGATAAATAGTTGGATTATCACCATTCTGAAACGTAATTATTTACTGTTGATCTGGTTTAAATGAATCATTTTCTCTAACACTTTTCTGTTCTTTCTTTCTTTCTTTCTCCTGGTTCATACAAGTAGCTGTTACTTCATCTTTATCTTCATCACGTCTCATTTTGTTTTTGGTCATTAATGTCACTTTAATTCATTTTTCACTTTCTATCAATCTGCATATTAGCTGAATTACTTTGTCACCTAAAATAGTATATAAAAATGTACAGCAACTAAATCTGTTTTTTTACAATCTATTTTCAGCCATATCATGACAAGAACACGTTACATTTTGATGAGGTGATGATGATGATGTCCACTTTGTACTAGACCAACACGATTAGTTGGATATTTATAGTGAAAGCACACTGAAACAACAGTCCACGGGTAAATATGTCAGCCTTCTCGGACACATTATCCAGATTCCAGGTCAACCAGTCTTTGCTTAATTCCTTAATTCTGTGTGCTTAGCAGAAAAGCAGCAAATACCATTCTTATAGTCTTTGTTTTGACCTAACAGGGAACCGAATCCATGATCTTCTACACTGAAAGCTAGCATGTTAACCATTACACCACCCATGCTGTTAAAAACCTCATATGATCTGTCATAAACTCTACAAACATAAATGATACAATCTAAGAAGTTGATGGAAATCTAGGTGGCACAAAAATATGATTTTGTTAAATATGGGCTTTAATAATAAATTGTATAACTTTGTGACATAATTATTGTTCTGAGTGTCTTCAAATGAAAAAAAAAAAAAAATCTTTAAATCTGTTCATTAATGAATTTGTCTTTTCATTAACGATTATGAATCATGAATAATCGGAAGAAAAGAAGTTTTCAAATTGATAATTATGGTTTCCCGTATTTTTACCCAGAAACAGTAAAATGTAGAAAGGCTTGCCCAATATTGAATATAATAAATATCACAGCAAGAAAAAAAATTAAATAAAAATGTTTGAAGACTATGGTGTTTACCTAACAAACTTAAGGCTGGATTCTGTAATTTAAGGTCTAATAACTCATCCAGAAGTTTTCTTAATTCCTTGAAGATGACACCAGTTTTGGCATAAGTCTGTAAATAAAAAATACTAATAAAATAAAAGAAAAATTGATGTCTACCCTTCAATTCGCTCAATTTTCACAAGCATAGCTGAAACTATCTACCATAAGGACAGAGGTCAAGATAATAAATAGGTCATGATGGTACGTAACACATCATGCTATGGTGATGCACACATATGCCAAAAATTACGAGCCAAGGTGAACATCCGCTGAAGCATGGTTTGACAAGAGCTTCCTTCTACACCAATTTTACTTTAATCAAAAACAATAACTGATAGAGCAAATCTGCTGGAATACTACCTGGAGCCTGCAAAAATTTCAGAATTTGGGTCCCTTTTGCTATTTTTGAGTATTCCGTCTCTAAAATCGAAATTTGATTGGTAATATTCTTTTTTTCTCTTTCTGTATTTTTATGTTGTTGTTTTCTTTTTAATTTTATTTCAAAAAGTTATTCTCAATTAAGTATTATTCACTCAAAAGATGACAAGGTCATCTAAATACTTTTACATTACCATGTATGCACAAATTTTATATGAAAACACAACCATAAAATCTTAATACATACCCTGAAGTTAATTCTGTCGTCAATAGTAACAAGCTGTGCTGTGTGCTGTACATGGATGTCACCACCAAATAATAATAAAGAAAATGGCGTAACCAGAGTAGTTTCACGTAAATATACCTTGGAAGTTGTGACCTATAAAAAGACAATATCAGTTTTATGTAAATATACCTTGGAAGTTGTGACCTATAAAAAGACAGTATCAGCTTTATGTGTCTCTACTTTCCTAGAACCCTGTGAAAAATGTGTTTTTTAATATATGGTATATTGATTTAACATTTTAATGAATATAATGAAAACACAAACAATCAATTGCAGTTGCATTCATATCCAATTGGCAACACCGATTATTATTTTTAGTATACTTGCATTATACCATAACAAACTTGTAACTCTACAGACAATATTCACATTTGAAAAACACAAAGTATGACATTGAAAACTGTTCTAAAGAGCAAATTAAGTATTCAATTGGCCAGAAATAGTTTATGATATTCAAAACATTAAATACTTTTATATGGGATAAAATCATATATGGACTATTCAAGCAGAATGTTTACTGTGATTTTCAAAAAAGTGTGTGCGTTTAGTAGACTCAAACTAGACTTTCTTTCCAGATTAGTAGGAGCAGAAAGGGGAGCGTATAAGACATCAATGCATATTATGTACACCTCAAGACCATAAATCAAAATCAAAGCCCTGGATAAGTTTGGACTTTCAAATTTGATATTTTAACTTTTGAAATTTGAAAAGTTTGAATACTTATACCTCTTCAACCAAATACTGACTGCCTTTCAACAAGTTGAAGATTAATGTCGGAGGTCGCACTACAAACTAGTAAAATAGGATCATGTTGCATTTATACCTTTTCCTGATAAGCAATCCACCCATTGGTAGCCAGAAGTCTGTTTACTGATGACGGGTGAACATGTGCTGGACCTTGTGCTGTCTCCCCCACACAGGGAATTTTTCTGGGGTTTGCAGCTGCATCAACAGGGGCATCATAAGTCAACTTTGCAACACTTGGATATAATCCAGCTGTAATGACAGCTTTCACCATGGCAACCATACGTTTACTTAAATCAGTTTCTGTGGCACTTGGTACTTTGCTGATCTCCAGAACATCACCATATTTGTGTTTTACTTGTTGAGTAGGTTGTAATGAATCTGTAAAACCTATTGATCTCACCAGTTTCACCAGATCATTTTTAACATTCTGTGGAAAATGTTATTATTATTAGTAACTTATATATGTGCATGCACAAAACAACTTTCTAGACCATTTAATATGTACTGTCTCTATCACTTGATTGTCAATCGAACCTGTTATATCAAACTCGAGACATTCTGGCAAAAACCCTGTACTTTAAAAAAAAAACCCAAAACAATAGCCAATCAGAACATTCCATAAAGTGTTTTGGTTGGATGATTTTTTAGTACTAGGATGGAAGCCGTGCTCGAACGTTTAGGTGCATACACAATGGTAAAATTTTCCTTCAAATTCAATTCAAACTTCACCTTCAAATATTGGAATTTGATCATCTAAACATATCTACGGTACAGGTACCCTTCAAATTCATCACTGGTAGCATAAAAGTTTGAAGCAATTTTGAAGAAAAAATTCGAGTGTTAACAAAGCTTGTAATTTTATTTCTACTGTACAACATTTTGTAATAATTTAGGATTCTCTGTGGTCATGATCATGTGATATTTACATTTTCATCCAGGTAAGTCCTGTACATGTCAAAATGAACTAAAAACAACCAGCTTCCATAAACAATAAAACTGACTACCACGAATTTAAATATTGTTAAAAGTGACCCCAAAAATCCAAACCTTACCGATGTTACCTGCAATATAAAATAACCTGTCTAATGAGCGACATTTTGAATGTGTACTTGGTTGGTTAAATAATTTTTGTTTTGCTTCTGCTTTAATTTTTCAATTCAATCAAGTTGCATAATCTGTAAGTTTTAATTGCAATCTCTCTTATCTACATATATAGTGTGGATTCCTAATTTTTCTATTAATAAAATGACATTGACATCTCTAATAAGAACACATTCTGTATATTCTACCTCTATTTCTAGTAGTGAATTACGTCTCAAGAAGTTTTTCTGACAATACTGCTGCTCTGTAGTGTAATCATTCTTCTGTGATGACTTCCAACTGAAAAAAATAAATACATACATGTACGTACATAAATACACAATGTCAATTAACTTGTCAACTTACAAATTAACAGATGGCTTTAATCTACAGACAGTAGACAAAAGTATTCGGACACTTACAATTTTCCATAGACACATATTTCATTTATAACTACAATTTTTAAATCAATTCACACCCGATTTTTACTTTAAAAAAAAATCAACAAAAGCAGAAGTGTTTAGAAGCACGCTTTTCAAGTCGTCAGGATTTAAACACAGACTTAGATAATTTATGCACAATAGAACTATCAATGTATTGTGTTTTGGTCAAAATTAATCAGTTTTGTGTTTTAACTTTAATATTTTCAATATGTTTATCTTATAAAATTATACTGTAATTATAGAATAAAACTAGATTAAATTCTGCTTTTGTTGATTCAAAGAGCAAAATCGTCCATGAAATGGCTTCAGGATATTTTTTCATGTGACAATTTTGTATGAACTGAAGTCCAATATATATAAAAAATACTATTACATATATTTATCAAAAACATGTGTACTAATTTTTTTCCCTGATATCTTTCCAGTGGAAAACAAGAAGTAAAGTATGCAGTGAAATAAAATACAATCAGTACAGTAGTCTTATAAGAGGATTGGCCTCTCCTGAGACAGGGGTACAATTTAGTAGTATTTTATTACCTCTGTGCATCTGAAATCTTGCTTGATAAATAATCTAAATTCATTTTCTCTTGAGAATTGTTTTAACTTGAACAAATAAAAAAGATACCTTGTAAAAACTCTTACAGAGTGTTAGATAGTCAGAAGAGGAACAGGATATCAATTGTTCAAGAAGTTGTGTGTGTGTTTTGTATATCAATTTAAACAAGTAATGATACCCTGTATAAGCTCTGTAGAGTGTTAGATGGTCAGAGCAAGAACATGACATTGACTTCTTGGCAAGGTTGGCAAGGTCAAGCTTATCTAGTGGAGCAACAAATGGTGACTTGGTTGTCATAGCAGCAGCTATCACAGCCTGAAAATAAAAACATATAAGTCTTATAATATACCTAAAACAATAAACAAAGCACTTACATAGCCATTTAAAAAATATTTATTAAAATGGTTTAATAAGTTAATTTTAGCAATTAATAAACTCTATAGTTATTGTTACTTTTAAAATGGAACATAATTCCATTATGTGTTCATTACATTCATAAAGCACATTGTGATTGGCCAAAAGGTTTGACATGTGACTTTGAAACTTCATCAGTCAATGAAGCACACAACACAAAAGAATAACATTTGAAAATGCAGAATATTAAATCAAATAATAATATTTTTAATTGAATGCAATAATGTAATTATAAGTATTTAATGCAATTTTTGTTGCTTTATAGGTTTGTTAAAGCATTGACAGAAGTACATTTTTTACATGAAGTGCTATCACGTTTCATACAACATGATCGTATGATAGTTGGATTTACACCTACCTATGCAATCAATAGCTATAACAACGGATGTTGTGAGTTCGAATCTCCATCAGGGTGAGGTGTACAACATTATGTGATAAAGTTTGTCAGTGACTTGGGACAGGTCGGTGATTTTTTCCAGGTCCTCCGGTTTCTTCCATCAATAAAACTGACTGCCACGATATAACTGAAATATTGTTGAAAGTGGCATTAAACACCATCAAACAAACAAACAAACAATACTTCGGTCAATGCTTTCACAACAGTAGCTAAAGATTGCATTAAATTCTTAAGTCAACAATTTTCCAGCTATATCATGAAAAGGACAAGTTGCAATGCGATGAGATTGATGATGTCTGCTTTGTACCAACACGCTTAGTTGGATTTTTATAGTGCAGGCTCACTGAAACAACAGTTCGTGGATAGACATTATCCTGGATTCCGAGCCAACCAATCTTTGTTCTTACACCTTAATACTGTAAGCTTTGCTAAGAAGCAACAAATAACAATGTTATATTCTTTGGTTTGACACTAGCATGGCTCCACGATCTACCACACTAGCATGGCTCCACGATCTACCACACTAGCATGGCTCCACGATCTACCACACTCAAGGTGAGTACCCTACTACACTACTAATGCAGTTACTACTAAACTCTATAAAAATCTAAGTTAGATGTAAATTCAAATAAAAAATAATCTCCTAATCATCTGTCAGCAACCCTTATAATCTTAAATAGTTATTTACCACTGGCTCCAAGTATCCAAATATTGCACCATATAGAAGCATCTTTCCTATTCTCACATGTACAGGTAATGCTGCCAGGTGATGTCCTAATGGGGTCAGGCTGGCCACACCCTTACAAGCACCAATTTCATACAATAAACTCATAGCTCTAGCAATCACCTGTGGTCTGGGTTGGTCCAAACATTCTGACAAAAATTCTTCAGGTTCACCAAGATCACATTTCTTACAAAACAAAAACAAAAAAGTATTAATACATAAGAAAATACAGTGTAATAAAACTATTGTGGCATAGTGAGGCTTTTTAAATTTTCTATTGGTTTTTTTTAACTGTTTGCCATCTCCAGTTACTGCAGCTGAATATTCTAACAATTATATATTTAATATGTGGAGTATAGATTATTTAATATTTATAGCTCCTGTTATCAACTGGTACAAAATGAAAGGTGTCTGACACCAGATTTTTACGTTTATTGTGGCCTCATTAGTGTAGTCAAAAGTTTATATAAAACAAAAAAAAGTTTGGTTGTAACATACAAGATTATTCCTGCATATAAGGCATTTTTATTTCTAAAAATAAGCACCATTAGTAATACAGTGTGTAGTTGACCTAATACAGAATATACATGGTCATTAAATTCTATATGGGGAAAGAACAATATCTGGTTGTTCCACTAATATGTCTCATATCTCACACTGTGTTCGTCACCATCACCATGTGGATTTTTGGAATCATGTGATAGGAGAAATAACTTTTGTTGAAACTGTGAATACCGATAATTAAAATTTTGCTTATACATCACTATTTTGGAAAATACATTGATTCTGTTTGACGTCGTTAATTATATGAATTTCTAGGATTTTGTTGGAGGCAAGATATAAAATGATACAAATATATGTATCAGGTCTTTTTCTTCAAGTGCCCTGCCATATGGCATTGGTGATCATTTCTCTGTACTTCTTTCTATCTCTCATGCTATGTAACAGGTATTGTTTATTAAATAAGTAGCATCCATTACATACCATAATATGTAAACAAAGTTCCTCTAATGGTACTCTCTGTATCTCTGGTACTGTGTAGTCAGCAAAATCTTTGTATCTAAAAACGCACAGAAAAAAAAACTTGGTTATAAACCAACTACTGTAACTGTGAAATGTAGAATAGCTTTAAGAGCTGTTCCTTTTATTTAATTTGTGTCCAAGTGTGGGGTTGGACAGTATCTGGTGTAGCTACATCCATCATATCCTTTCTTACTAAATCTGCCATGTATATCAGAAAACTTGTTGGTAGACCAAAAAGGATCTTTTATTCATCAATTTGCAAAAATCGACATGTATACAATATAGTTCTGAATGGTGAGAATTAAGTGTTAAAAAATGCAAATTATTCACCAAATTTTGATATTACAAATTAGGGGTGTAACGATACACTTTTTCCACAAGCGATATGTATCGCAATATTTGATATGTATTACGATACGTATCACTATATGTTTTATAGGAAACTATAACTATTCCTTGAAGTCCATGCTGGTCGACATGGGTTTTTTTTTTATACAAGGTCGCTTACGTACTAGCGGAAATTACAAATATTTGATATTTGATTAATTAATTTTAAAAGCGTAAATTAATCGATTCACTTTTCTCAAAATATTAATTAAAGGATCACCAAAAGAAGAAAACGGAAGTTCAACAATACTTTTTTTCTTCAAAAAATGAGCATCATATCGTTTGTATCGTAAGCGGCCTCCACGTATCATGAACCGAACCGTCCCCAAAATAATCGTGATTTCGGTACATACGTGAATTGTTTCCCCCTTATTACAAATGCATGTAGGCTAATGTTGTTATAAACTTACTTTTGTTGTGTGTATAGTCTAAAACAGAAACCTTCTCTAACTCTTCCTGCTCTGCCCTGTCTTTGTTTAGCATTAGCCTTACTGATAAATACTTCCTTCAAAGAACTCATCTGACTTGATTCTAGGTATCTACAACATCAATACAAACAGGTTTTAGTTGCAAAGTTGTTTTGTATCTAAACTAACCAATTAAACTAGTACTTGAATACAAAAATAAGATTGAAAACTTTGTTTGGGAATCTGAATACATGATAGGAATCTCAAAAAATAAGATTGAGAGATTAAGAGTCAAGCTTGTATATATTATTCTTGAATAACAGCATTTTACTTATAAGAAGTTTCAAATGTAAAAATCTAACAATGATGGACACCATCTGATGACAAAAGCTGGCATTTGGCCAGGTGATCTTAAAACACAAAAGATTTCTTTTTACAGATAAAAGGATTGATTGATTGATTGTTTACTTTATAACGTCCAGCAGGAAATATTTTATGCATATTCAGGACGAGAACAAGTTTAACACAAAATAGATATGAGGGAAGAATGGTACATCTAGACCAACACCTTTTGACTACCACTGGAAACGTGTGGAGACTTGGGTAGGGATGAAACGCAATATACATCCTCTTCAAAATCTACAAAAGAGGTCGTAAACATTACAGGAGCATGGCAGTAAGGTAAGGCTTTCTATATTACCAGACAACCCCCCCATATCTGCTACCTGGAGATGTGATGAACTGCTCTGTTGGTTGAGCTATGAAACGGTCACCAGTACTCGGTAGATAAGAGAAATGGTGATGTCTCTTTCAAAATATTTTAAATAGCATAGTACATACCTGGTCTCCTTGACTTTTCCTGTATCAATAACAAACACAACATCAGGAATTGTAATTCCAGTCTCAGCTATATTGGTTGCTATGACGATTTTTCTGACACCGAGTGGAGGTACCCTGAAAGCTAAACTCTGGTCTGACGAGGACAAAACTGAATGCAATGCCAATATTTGGTACCTATAAAAAGAAAATAATTTTTTTTTAAATCTCTTTTTTATACTTCTGTAAAACTAAACAAAGAATTTGAATTTGAATTTTGGTGTTTAACGCCACTTTCAGCTATATCATGGCGACCAATTTTAGTGGTGGAGGAAGTCAGAGTACCCGAAGAGAACCACCGACCATGGGCATGCCACTGGTAAACCATCACTTGCGGCTGCGAGTCGAGTGCACCCTTTTTGTGATTTACAAAGCTGGGCGCAAACCCACGCAGTATTGGTGATAGGCTTGTATGAGTTGTTAGATCCAACAACCTAACTCATTGAGCCACCCGGGCCTTTCTAAACAAAGAAAGACATGAACATTTTATAAAATCTTTATATGACCATATGCAGCAGATATCTAATCCAAAATAATATTTGTATAACAATTATGTTTCAAGAGACATTTGATTTAGACTTATTTCAATTACTTTGCATTTTTCATTTTATATAATGTAAATTAACATTGAGTTATTCAAGACGGAAAGCTTTATATGTTTATTGCTACATCGAGGGATTATCCAATTTAATTAATATTTCTCAGCAAAGAAAGGCACTATAAAACACTTCTATTGGAGGATAGGGGGCTTTTGCTTTTGTTTGGTTCCCTGGTGGATCCTTCAAATATTTGTATTAAAATTTTCGAGCAAATGGTGATCTATTTCAAAATCATCTATCATGGGGTATGATTAAATATTTCAAAATCATCTATCATGGGGCATGATTAAATATTTCAAATTTGATAACTCAATGGAAAAGTTATGGTATCTAGTAATTAAATCGAAATTCATGATCTATTTAATTTAGTTCTATAAAAAAAAGAAGAAGGGAATTCTTACTTTTTTGTATCAGAAAATGTTCTATCTGTCTGTAGAAGTTCATATAATTCTTGTATATCAGCCAAGCCAGGAAGAAATATCAACACAGCACCCTCTACTGGACCGAATTCTTCTGATTTTCCAATGTACACCAGCGTCTCCTATAAAAAAGAAAAGAAAAAATGCTTCATTATTATGTTTGTTTGTTTGATGGTGTTTAACGCAAACTTTCAACAATATTTCAGTTTTATCGTGACTGTCAGTTTTATTGGTGGAGGAAACCCAAGAAAACCACTGACCTGTTGCAAGTCACTGACAAACTTTATCAGTGATAAAGTGTGAATGTTGTCCATCTCCTCCTGATCGAGATTCGAACTCGCAACATCAGTGGTGATAGGCACTGATTGCATAGGTAGTTTTAAATCCAACTACCATACGATCACGGCCACTTCATTTTCCTGTATTAAAATCCATTTTTAATCTTCTATTTGTTGGATCTAATATTAGAAACCAACCTGATATGTCTCAACGCAACATAGCATTAAGAAAAGAAAATTTAAACGGTGATCAGTCTTATTGATGGGGAAACTGGAATACCCAGAGAAAACCACTGATCTGTCACATGTCACTGACAAAGTTTATCACATAAAGAGTACACCTCGCCAAAAGCCGGATTCGAACCACAACTTTAGTGGTGATAGGCACTGAATGCATATGTAGTTGTAAATCCCACTACCATACAATCATGACCACGATGGCCACTCAAACTATGAACATTCATTGACCCTGCTATTGTACTGTCTATATTTATGTTGTCTTTCATATTTGTGATGGTATGTGGTCTTATTGAATGAAAGCAAATAAGGGCAAGTTTTTTATCGTTTGTTTATATATGGATTACCATTGAAGATTCAGTTATCAAAATGACAAAAGGGAATGGTTGAGATCCAATTAACCAGTTTAACCTCATGAGTTCTTACTGAAGACATCAGTAATTTGATTGGAGATTTTACTTCTTACTGAAGACATCAGTAATTTGATTGGAGATTTTGCTTCTTACTGAAGACATCAGTAATTTGATTGGAGATTTTACTTCTTACTGAAGACATCAGTAATTTGATTGGAGATTTTACTTCTTACTGAAGACATAAGTACTTTGATTGGATATTTTACTTCTTACTGAAGACATAAGTAATTTGATTGGAGATTTTACTTCTTACTGAAGACATAAGTAATTTGATAGGAGATTTTACTTCTTACTGAAGACATAAGTAATTTGATAGGAGATTTTACTTCTTACTGAAGACATAAGTAATTTGATTGGAGATTTTACTTCTTACTGAAGACATCAGTAATTTGATTGGAGATTTTACTTCTTACTGAAGACATATGTAATTTGATTGGAGATTTTACTTCTTACTGAAGACAGCAGTAATTTGATTGGAGATTTTACTTCTTACTGAAGACATCAGTAATTTGATTGGAGATTTTGCTTCTTACTGAAGACATCAGTAATTTGATTGGAGATTTTACTTCTTACTGAAGACATCAGTAATTTGATTGGAGATTTTACTTCTTACTGAAGACATAAGTACTTTAGATTGGATATTTTACTTCTTACTGAAGACATAAGAAATTTGATTGGAGATTTTACTTCTTACTGAAGACATAAGTAATTTGATTGGAGATTTTACTTCTTACTGAAGACATCAGTAATTTGATTGGAAATTTTACTTCTTACTGAAGACATAAGTAATTTGATTGGAGATTTTACTTCTTACTGAAGACATCAGTAATTTGATTGGAGATTTTACTTCTTACTGAAGACGTAAGTAATTTGATTGGAGATTTTACTTCTTACTGAAGACATCAGTAATTTGATTGGAGATTTTACTTCTTACTGAAGACATCAGTAATTTGATTGGAGATTTTACTTCTTACTGAAGACATAAGTAATTTGATTGGAGATTTTACTTCTTACTGAAGACGTAAGTAATTTGATTGGAGATTTTACTTCTTACTGAAGACGTAAGTAATTTGATTGGAGATTTTACTTCTTACTGAAGACATAAGTAATTTGATTGGAGGATATTATTTCTTACTTACAACAATAATGTCAAAGTTGATTCTGTTGTGGTTCATTCTGGTGACTGTGTTCCTAGTCTTCAAGTTATACTTGTCTGGAGACAGTGTTGTCTACAATAAGAAATCATCAATTATTATATAGATATGTGTGAATTATGGGGATTTATCCGTGAAATAAACTCTGGTATCTCACATGTGAAATATCAGTTTTTCCCCACCAGAACTACTTTTACACAACTATATTAGTGTGGTAGTTACGTCCCTTGTTGTGTTACGGTAAATACACATACGATTGTAAACTGAAAAAATTGCGCGAAATGTTATTGATGACTTTGGCACACAATGACGTCATATCTTCATATGACGTTTGAAACGTAAAGATTAGACGTTATTTGGCCTCTTGTATGCTTCAATTTTGATCAAATTTAACTAAACAAGTTTTCAAGGTAAGCATTTTAATTATTTTTGTGTAATGTTGTAAATATGACATGTAGGATTTCACATTTTCAAGATGGCAGATCCTTCCAGCTGAACCCCTTAATCATTGCTCGTAGATTCATATATGTGGAATGAAATATACAAATAAAAAAATAATATATAAGAAATTTTGAAAGTCTATATAATAAACAGCATAACTAAATCATACATTTTGAATATCAAAATAAGACCACTCATGACCGAATACGCATTAATCATTAAACTCGTGGGCAAGTTCCACCCACTCGTTTATGTGTACTTCGGTCACTCATGGTCTTATTTTGATATTCAAAATCTACATTTATTTAACCTTTCTTAGGACTATTTCAAGAAAACATGTTTGTTGCTGTGGCATTACTAATATTACAGTTCATTATTCTATATTTATCATGATTAGGAGCTCATTGTCAAAATTTCTACTCCAAGAAAATAACCATGTATAGGAATAACATACGTAAAATAGGGTTAAAAAGGAACTTGATTCTGTGCCATTTTCAATGTCGGTCAGGAAGGCAATTATAACAAAAAAACGATAGAGAATACTGAAGGGGCAATCAATACTGGACAATCCAGAGAAACTGGCAACATTGGGTACACAAGACGAAGAAAAACAAAACAAAAACACAACACAATATGTGTTGTACACAACTATATGCAAACAAACACAAATAACGTAAATAAGACACGAGCCCTCCTACAAACAACTGGAGGTTAAGACGAACCAGACATGCAGATGGTGAAGATAATAAGAACAAACAATACATACCAGATCTAATGATGATAGACTGTTCTTGGTCCAAAAAACATCTACTCTAGATTGTTCCCCTCCTTTCTCTGTCACTAACAAACTTGCCTGCTCCTCCTATAAATATGTACCATATAGTATAAATTAGCTTAATATCAATCAATTCATGTTCTTTATGAGATTACAACATTTTGCTATAATTACATGTATTTACACCTATTCTTTCTCCACATACCATTAATTTCTTTGGATGTTTGCAAGTAATTTATACAAAATCTCACAGAATTATCAATGTTTATTATTACTTTGAAATATCTGACTATTTGAGTAAGTGATTGTTGCTTAATGCCATGTAAACAATTTTCAGCTATACCATGGCGAGACCAGGTTTACATATTGATATGATGAAGATATCAGCTTTGTACTAGACCAATTTGCTGAGACAGACTTTCATAGTGTTCGTTCACTGATACAATAGTCCAAATGCAGATATGTCACTCCTTCTGGACAAATTATCTGGTCTATCAGTTACTGCTCTTACTCCTTTTTACTACATGATTAGTTCCAGATACAAGTTAGACATAGCGAGATTCAATGGCAATATCAATTTATTAGTGATTATCAAGATTTCTAAAACGTGAAAAAACAAAATTACACCATTCAAAGTAATATATTAATTTCATGAACTAAACCATAGCAGCTGATTAATCATCATTAGTAAAGAATGTTATAATAAGTTCACCTGTACAAGTTGATCAGATCTTAAGGAGTAAGGAGAATCCTCTTCTATAGTATAGCCTGTCTGATTTATGACATCTTCAACATAATATATCTGAAGTCAAAAATATGGCATTATTAGTGAATATTAGAATATGAAATATAACAGTTAAACCAGAGGCTCCAATGAGCTTGTAATCACTCACCTGGTTTTCAATTTGACATGCAAATTTAAGAGAAAAAGTTTAAAAAAATATATTAAACAGGTTAAAATTCAAAATTCAACTGATTCCAGATAATAAGAAATTTCTATTTTAATAAATGGTAGCCATCTTGAATGGATGACTGGACTGTCACACTAGAGAGAGAAAAAACTTTAAAATTACTTCTTTAACATGAGATAATCCACTTTTATCTACCATAAAGCTTAAATCTAAAATTAAACACTTTTCAAATATACAAGTGTATTAAATTCTTGTATTCATTGGAAACTTTCAAAAAAAAAATTAATAATCCATTTCTTATTATGTAGAACAAATCTTTTACCTGTACTGGAAAAGTTCTGCCAGGTATATTAATAACAGGACAATGCTGAAAATAGCCCGAAAACTTCTCACTGTCTAGAGTAGCACTCATCAATACAACTTTTAAATCTGGTCTTTTTAACAGCAATCTTTTTAAAATTACTAGAAGAAAATCAGACTGCACACTTCTTTCATGTACCTGAAAAATTAATATTGATTAGTGATTGTTTTTATTATTATTACTCATTTAATAATTACATCCTGCATTTCTTGGCTTCCATTAAATTTTGGACTGCAAAAGAAGTCCTGGTGTAAAATTGGTCCAGACAGAATAAAGTTACTAGTAAAAAAAGTCCATGGACCATATTTACTCGGAAGAAATATACTACTGAATATTTCAAATAGGAAAATAATTCCAAAGATCTTTTAAAGAAGAACAATTTGTAATATTGGATTAATTTTACAAGAAATATTGGTTCATCAGGACTTCTTTTACTAAAGTACATTGTAGATACATGCAACTATCATATGATTTTTTGATACAATTTTTTTTCTCCTCAAAAGATAATAAATTTAAGTTCTAAGGAAGAATATTCTGATATATCTGCAAAAAGTGTATATAGGGTTAGGGGTTAATGTTATGGTGCTTAACATAACTTTTAACAATATTTCAGCTATACTGTGATCAGTTTTATTGGTAGAGGAAACTGGAGTACCCGGAGAAAACCTCAGACCTGTTGTATCTAGTACACCTCGCCATCAGAAGGATTCAAACTCACAACTTTATGGTGATAGGCACTGATTGCACAGGTAGTTGTAAATCCAACTACCATACGATCACGACAGGACGGTCTGCATTGTATATAATTTCCAGAAAAATCACATCATAAGACAAATTGATCATTATTTTGATTCTATTTCATACTAAATTACCACAGAACAACCATGAGATCTACAACAGGCTACTTGATCATTTAAGAAGATATTAACCATTTCTTATAAACCCTTTTTAATATCACACAGTGGAACCTGTCTAATCTGACACACCAAGGGACCAGGGAAATGTGTTGGATTGTACAGGATGTCAGAACCTGTCAAATCTGACACACCAAAGGACCAGGGAAATGTGTCAGATTGTACAGGATGTCAGAACCTGTCTAATCCGACACACCAAGGGACCAGGGAAATGTGTCGCATTGTACAGGATGTCAGAACCTGTCTAATCCGACACACCAAGGGACCAGGGAAATGTGTCGCATTGTACAGGATGTCAGAACCTGTCTAATCCGACACACCAAGGGACCAGGGAAATGTGTTGAATTGTACAGGATGTCGGAATACTCCGGTTTTAATTTAATTAACAGAAATTCTTTGGGACCATAAATTTTTGTCCGATGTCACAGGATGTTGGAAAACGCAGGTGTCGGATTGAACAAGTTCCACTGTAATTTGAAAATAAAATAGTACTCATTTTGGTTATTACCTCATCAACTATGACATGAGTAACCTGATTCAGTGATACGTCACTCTGTAATTTTCTCAGTAACACTCCTGTGGTACAGTAGTTCAGTCTAGTATTAGGACCACACTTTGACTCAAATCGTATCTGGTATCCCACTAATGAGTCCCTTTGGCCAAGTCCAGTTTCACCCATTTCTTCCGAAACTCTCTGAGCGAGACTGATTGCTGATATTCTTCTTGGTTCTGTACATATAATGTTACAGCGTGCTCCTTTCCCTTCTTCAATACAACTCTGTAAAAAAAAAACGAACCCATTGATAATTCAAAAGTTTTCTGATTTATTTATAGTTTTAGTTTAGACGGAAATTTTTCACAAAAACAATAATCTTTTTTCAAAATATAAATGAAAATTTCAACTAGAACAAATTAACTAGAATACTGTTTCTATAAATGTGGGGTTGAGTTTAATCTTATATTTTGATAATCCAATTTAATTCAATCAAGTGTTGTGTAAATGACAGGAGTCAGTTATTCCCCTTTGCAAAAAAAAAAACACAAAAAAACCCATAAAAAAACAATGTGTCATTACACCGAAAATATGTATTACGATTTACAGCAGAGATAGACACTGATTGCATACGCTAAAGCAAATATAACCACCGTATGATCACAGCCATGACATCCCTATTGTGACTAGCAATCTAATTTATGGAGCATATAGCCAATTATACACTAGAATCCAAACAGATTTTGTAGGAAAACTCAAAAACTACCATTACTAAAGACATAAAGTGCTACTTTTGAATTTTAGAGTTACATCTAGAATTTGCACCAAAAAAAAAAGGCCAATTACCTCCTTTGTAACGAGTAAAAGGCACAATTTGTTAAGGATTTGCACACACAAAGTTTCGAAAAATGTGCACAAAGGAGAATTTCATGTGTTCAATGTGTCGTTCCTTTTAATAAAATAGGGTGCATTTTCAAATTAAAGGGACATTTTCACAATGCCCCCCTCTAAGATGTAACCCTGAAATTTTACATTCATACATACAATATCTACTATTAATTAATAAAAATCTATGACACAACACATTATTTTTACAGTAATGCCCATCTTACAAGGCAACTCTCACCAAAGGCCACTACTCTTTATCAGGCAAAATTGAGATGCAATGTTATTGTAAAATACTACTTAATTGACTCCCTCAAGAGAGTCCACTCCTTTTACAAAGCCATTTTTGCATTGCAGAAGGGGTTGCCTTACAAGTGGGGGGAGGGGGGACTACTGTACCTCTAATAAGAACTGTGGAATCTGTGTGCTCTTTCCACTTCCTGTTTCTCCAGCTACAACAGTGACACTGCTACGTCTGATCTGATCAACAACAGTGTCTCTGTGTTGAAAAACTGGCAGATTCTGTCGAGTTTTGTGAAGGGTTTTATACTTGTCTGTTTTTTGTCGTCTCCGACATAAATCAAACAGGGCTTCACTATCCATGGTCAAATGGCGTTTATGTGTTTGTGTCTTTGAACTGGAGGAATGAGATAATTTGGTCTGCGATGGCTAGAATAACATGTATATACATGAAAATATGCTTATAAAGATTAAAAATATGATAACAACATGTAATAATGATGTTCATATGATATAGTAACTGCCTTTACAAGACATCTCAGAGACCGTCGTGGTCGTGATTGCATGGTAGTTGGATTTACAACTACCTGTGCAATCAGTGCCTATCACCAGTTTGTCCGTGACTTGCAGCAGGTTGGAGGTTTCCTTCGGGTACTCCACTTTCCATCATCATTAAAACTTACCTCCACGATATAACTGAAATATTGTTGAAAGTGGTGTTAAACACCATAACTCTAACTCAAATCCCCTACAAGACAACTCATTCTATTGAGAACCAATATTTTCTCATATCAAATTTTATTTTTGATATCAAGTTTCTTTCCATACAAGATTCATGGCTAAAACGTTTTATGTGTCACTTTTCACCAATACTATGTTCAATCTGTAGAAAATTATTAGTAATCTCCTGGGTAAAATTGTTGTCGTATTTGTTTAAAAAATGACAGATGATCATACTGAACTCTTACAATAAATAAAAATAATTGTCAGAAGAATCAGTAATCTAGAACAAAAGTTATTACATAGAGACCAGTGTGTCTCTAGACAATGACCAAGCCAACAATCAATGTTCTAAACACATAGATGACTTCTACCGATTCTGGCCGTCTCGTTTAGGCCCTTTCGCTAACTGGCTCTCAAAAACTTAAAAATCAATCGGCTTTCCAATCTTTTGACTATGAGGATTCATGATGAAGATTATTTCAGAAACTTGTCATGCACACTAAATTAGATATAGATCTACGTTTTTATTATTCATATTCTGTACTAACCTCTTCCTCCAAGTTTTCCCATGAATCAACAGTATCATCATCACTATTGCCTCCTCCATCTGACACAACTTTTTTATTCCCATCAGTCTTTTCATTCAGCTGTATTTTTTTCATTAATTTTGTTATTAGCTGATCTCTTGGCTACAATATCAATTTTACTTTGTGAAATATCTCATTTACAGTTCAAGGGTAATATTCATCATCATTCAAAATTAGTTAGAACTTTTTCCATAAATAGTTATCTTTTATACAAGAATATAGATAAAGCTTTTCAAGATAGTAAGAAGTAGGGTAAATTGTAAATATATTTAAGAGAGTAAATCTTGATTTGAAGTGACACACATTAAATTTGTTATCGAAATTGTTATTTAAGCTAAATTACATTTTAGAGTTGATATTTTTTCGGTTATGATTTAACATATTAGATCATTAAATATTTTATAAAAGCATTTGGTTTCTAATCGAAAAGGTTTGTAACTATGGAACTTTTTTTGGCGGATAAGCTATGTGAAAAGGCACAATGTTTGTTTGTGTGATGGTGCTTAATGCCACTTTCAACAATATTTCAGTTATATCGTGGCGGTCAGTTTTATTGGTGGA
Organism: Bathymodiolus brooksi; assembly: GCA_963680875.1. NCBI lineage: Eukaryota > Metazoa > Mollusca > Bivalvia > Mytilida > Modiolidae > Bathymodiolus > Bathymodiolus brooksi. The sequence continues at coordinate 57,335,180 of OY804585.1, read as the reverse complement.
GGAAACAGGAGGACCCGGAGAAAACCACCGACCTGTTTCAAGTTACTGACAAACTTCATCACATAATGTTGTACACCTCGCCCTGATCGGGATTCGAACTCACAACATCAGTGGTGATAGGCACTGATTGCATAGGTAGTTGTAAATCCAACTACCATACGATCACGCCCACGACGGCCCCAAAAGGCACAATGAAATTGATTAATAACAGCTGATAATTATAAACAAATGTTATTGTTGGGAGAATTTCATTAGAATGGGAATAACCTCTAAAATAAAAAGTTTCTAGCTTGTAAACTGTAGGAGGATTTTGGTTGATAGAATATGTACCCTTTATGTGGATGGACAGCAATAAAACAATATGTCTCCTGACTTTAAATTAACAATGATAAACTGACACGAGTGTGAAGGAAATCAAACTTCTTATGTACACAGACTGCAACACCTATCAGACAAGACTGTTTTTGTTTGAGATTTGCGTACAATTAATGTTTTTTAATGATCTGCCTACAAGTACACTGTGCAAATGGCAGGGTATACCAATTGTTTCAGATTGGATGTGACAAGCCGTAATTTGTATCCATAGATACGAAAACAGAAAAATCAATATATGTAAATGGACATGTTTTATTTCTTTTTAAAAAGTTTGATTATTCCTCCAAAGTTTAAAAAGTTTGACTGTTCCTCCAAAGTTAAAATGTTTGATTGTTCCTCCAAAGTTTAAATAAGTTGGATGGATCCTCCAAAATAATATGTTAAGTGTTATATGTAAATTAGAGCTAGAGATATAAATATTTACAGAAGAAACACCATATTTCCAGATTATAAATTTATGATCATTTTACTACCTTATTTTCTGAAAGCTCCACAGATTTGGCCAATGTTTTCTCAGCATCCTGCCAGTCTAGCCAAACATCTCTGTAAGGAGGTGGTAAAAGTTGATGGACGGACTGAAAACATCATAACAGAATTTATCAAATACCTTATATCTGTATTTTTCCTTTATATAATCTATTTTTATTAAATGACGTCTTGTTTTGCTTTAGTTCTATTGGCTGATGCCCATATTGATGCTTACTGATATAATGGGATATTAACATAATACAAAGCTAATATAAAGTTATAACAGTTTGTACAGCACCAAATGTTAAAATCAATACATTTCATATGTATTAAATACAATTCTTATATGTTGACGATACAACATTACGTGATAAAGTTTGTGAGTGACTTGCGACAGGCCAGTGGTTTTCTCCGGCTACCCCAGGTTTCCTCCACCAATAAAACTGACCACCACAATATAACTGAAATATAAGTGGCGTTAAACACCATAAACCTAACTCCTGTATATTTTGATGGGCAAAAATGTTGTATCAATCAAGAATTTTAGATTACATATTAATTACTTTCATTTTTACTGAAAGCAGGGAAAAATCATGTCAAACATTGTGTGAATATCATTAATGCAACAATTACTGACTTCTGATTGTGGTTAAAACAACAATTTCAGACCTGTTTACCCCAATTGACACTAAAGAGTAGTATTTGCTCCAGCTCAGCGTAGTTTGGCAATGTTGAGAGTAGTTTTCGGAAATTGAAAACAATGGTTTCTGATTTATGAGCTGGTGCCATAATGGCATATACACACAGTATATACATACCAAATATCTACCTTAGTTACATGTATCTACTGAAGATGGGGGTCCGGGTGGCTCAATGAGTTAGGTCATACCGTACAGAAAGGGACATACCGTGATCAATCACCGTGATAGTGGTCATGTCTAGGAGAGTGATGGGGATTACAATTTTAAATTCATGTCGGTGATCAGGGGGCAATAAAACACCAGGTGTTAATCTTGTAATTAAGTGTGTCGTTTTACAGGTAAACTAGTCGGATAAGATGTACAGGTGAAATTACATTTTTATATCGCCTATTTTTTTTTCAGGTACTGTCTCGGATTCCCCTCAGAATTTAAAAAAAAAAAAAAAAAAAATGTTTTTATTTCTTTCCTCAAAACGTAAAACATCCTTGAACGTAATCCCGAGATCGAGAAAATAGCACGAGAACGGAGAGTTCATTTGAACATTTGAATTGATGAATAAAATGTAAATAATAAATGATTATTCAACTTCAATTCAGTGAAATCATGGGTTGTGCAAATTTGTTTCAAAGATTTTTAACCTTGGTTGTGTATTGCGTATCTACACCTAGTATTTTATTGACACGCGTACACGTGACCTGGCTTGTGCACAAATGAAGTTTCATAAACACATGCGCGATTTGTTACGTTTTAAAGCGTATTTCCAGTTCAATGTTACATTTTAGTTCAATAATATTTTTTATATGTTCAGTATTTTTTTTTATTTTAATCTTCATAGAAAACCCAGTTAAAACCCTTTTCGTTGTAGAAATACGTACTAAATAATTTGTATACGGTCATTGAAGAATTTGATTAAAAATTAACGAAACAAATATTTATATACAGATCGTTCAAAGAAGTACTACATGTCCAAAAGTCACTAAATTTACAGATATATTTTGGAAATTAGCTGCTAATCTGCAGAAAGTTTAGAAATGTGAAAGGAAATAAGGAATTAACCTTTATCATGATTTTACCCCTACAAATGTTTGACATTACACAGTATCTGACCAAAATCAAATGTCACCAGTTTATTTATTTATAAAATACAGCAAAAAAAAGTTTATGGAACAAATTAAAAGTATGCTCTTCGTTTTCCGCTTTTTGTTCATTTTGTAGCCATTAACCTACATAAATCTGGATTGTTATAGGTTTTTGTTTGCAATTTTAAAGAAAATTATTTTCATCTATAGCGGAATTACGTAACAAGCCAAGTGTGTAAAACAGTTTACTTGAATTGTTAATTTTTTTCAATACGAGAGGTAAAAGTCCAAAACACAAAATAAACCAATAATCAATTTTAAGTCTGCTCTTTACCAACTATTAAACACTACAAAACCCGCGCTTGCAAAGTCTGTGCTTCAAAAACCAGCGACTGCGGTTTAACTTATAAACAAAAAATACATTTATGAAGTAGCCTGTATTTACGAATAATTCAATACATACTGAATTCAACCCAACAGAAGAAAAAAATGAGAAATTAAAATTAAACAAGATAAAGTTCAGTTGCGGTTTCAACAAAATTCTTGATATAGAACTTGGTCATAAAGTAAAACTTTCTAAAACAAACGAAAACGATAACAAGACACACATTCTTTGGCAATGAAAAGCAACAAACAGTCAAATATTAACAGCAAGAGGATACAAAATTAATTGTCGAAAATACATCCTTCAGTAGCAATAATTACGGCTTATGATTATTAAAAGTCAACAGGTAGAACAGGTAACACTAACATATCAATCGACGCACATGTGACCGAGAGCCATAAAATTGAATCCCCACCACCTTGTTTTATGGTCCTTTTTAGGTCTATCACAGTGGGTTTATGTCCGTGATGATATGTCTAAAGGATTAAAAATTATGTCTCTCGGAGTGATCAATCACGGTATGTCCCTTTCTGTACAAACGAATTTTGAAAAAACGATGTTTGTTCAAGCGTAGAATAGTCAGGTTCAAACGTAGGGCGTAATTTACTGTAAAAAAGCATAGTAAATACGGCAAAAACGTAGTAGTAAACAGGTCTGCAATTTGTCAACCCAGGTAATCTGATATTCGCCTCAACCTACAGGCCTCAGAAGACAATGTCAACAACAGTTAATATTAAACTGTATAATATACAATGTACATATAATCCTATACATTCGTGTTACTCAGTCTTTAGTTTTATGTATAATGTTTTGTAATTGTTGTTTGTCCTTTTTCTTTTGGCCATTGTGTTGTCCTTCTTCCGAAATACAGATTCTGATTATCCCTTTGGTATCTTCAAACTCTTCTTAATATTCTCAAACAAAACAATAAATACCTGTCCTTTACATAGGTGATATAATGCCAATGTACATCCCAGGTGTTCAGCCTCTTTAATATTTTCACACAAAATGTCAGGACATACATCAATGTTTTCTTCCTTCTTTCGTCCTATTGTCACTCTGAAATTATTTTATATATTTAATGTTTGTTTGTTTGATGGTGTTTAACGTCACTTTCAACAATATTTCAGTTATATCGTGGCGGTTATTTATTTAATATAAATACATATTTTGCTACAAATACATTGTACTTTGGCATGATTTTGGACAAACAAAAAACTGGAAATATATGAGTAGAACTGAAATAGGGGTGTTAAGACTAAAAAGAAATGTCACTTTTTAACGTCTCACACAAAACAAAAGTTAAAACATTTAGAAAGTTTGTTGTCCAGCAAAACATGTTGAAATCAGTTTAAATATTGATGAAATCCATGTCTGCATACCAACAAAAATTTGAATGAAAGCTTAATCAATACTTACTCAAGTGTTAAACAAGTTTAAGTCATGAAGCTGGTATATTCAGAGGTATCAAGAAATGATATCATTTTAGGTGTTGACCACTTCTGGGTCCCTCTGATCCTTTTATCACAGAAACCATAAGAACTAGGTCAAATATATTTGAAAAACAAAACTGTGGTTTCCTCACAAGATACCCAGTTCTTCGTATGAGAAACCTGCTATTCCTCGAAATACCTGTTTTTCCCAATAGGATACTGCAGTTTTTCGCACAAAATACCAAGCATTTCGCATGAAAACTCGATTCCCATTGAGAAATCTGGTATTTCACATTTTTGTGACTATCGTCGACCATATTTCTATGTAGATTAATTTCAAGAAATTATCTTATCAATGCATATACACATATATTGGAAAGTTTTGAATCATCCACTGCTCTCTCATCACCATACCTGCATTTCCAGAAATTTCTAATAGGATTCATTCTATGATACTTAGGAGTATCTACTTTATGTTTCCTACACCAGTCAATAAGGAATTGTTTTGGTGATTTCCCAGTCCACTGTTGTCTTGTGTATTCAAACTGTCTAATGTCCAACTTGCTCAAATCAATCTTCTGCTCTGTTAAAAATCAAAATTAAATACGCTTAAAAATTTCCAGTGTTAAAACAGTATATCATTATCTATTTTCAGAAGTGAAATCGTTTCACTTTATTATGTGATTTAAATATACCTTCCACCTAAGGAATTTATACTTTGTCACATAAACCAATTTTCCAAAGTAGGGTACTTTTTTATCAACCTGTTTCTTAACCTTTTAGATAGAAAATCCATTATTATACTCCTCTCATGACATGGCATATGGTCAATGTTTTATATTCTGCCTTGATAAAAATCAAACAAAAGATATAAATTCCACATCTGAAAGCATATTTGTCAGCGAAGAGTTGCAACATTTTTTTTTCTGTCTTTCAGTCTTTTATTGCTTAAAATTAAAAATCATATAACTTCTTCTATACTGTTTCGTGATCTCAATATTTAGAATATTGAATACATATTCCATACCTTTCGGTTCTTCTTCTATCTGGTTTTCAAACATAGCAAAAGTGTCACCAACATCCATAGAGTCTTCCTGTTCACAAGAATTGTGTTTTTCTAGATCAGGTGATACAGATGGTTCATCATGTGACTGGCCGACAACAGAATCCTGAGTAGACAATTCAAATACTTCTTTTTCTTTAGAACTTGATTTTTCGTTGTCAAGGTTTTTAATTTTAACAGCTGGGTTAAATCTACTATCCTCTTCTATAGAATTCATTTCTGAAAATAATTTTTCTAGAGTTAAAAAAAATCTAAGTTCATTGACTATTTTTAGCAGAGGTTACTATTGCTCAATCTCTGTGCAGTGTTATCAGTATGATTGTGTGCCATTGTATCATCTGTCCTTCTTCGATTTGTGATTTCTTATTAGCCCTTTGGTATATTCACCCTTTATTTACAAAATAGCCCCAGAAGACAAAATTGTGTTTGTATTAAAAGCTGAAAACATATATATGTATTTCTCTTTTGACACATAAACTTATACAGATTATTATTATTTTTTTAATTCCAACAACTTGTTTATTTTTGCTAGTTAAATGGTCAGATTAGTCATTTCCATCAGTTGACCAGGAACATGCTATCTTTGTTGAAATAACACAAGTGAATTCTTGTTAAAATAATGCGTCATCACATTTTTTACAATAATAAAAACTTAACATTAATCTTTCAATGTTGATACATTCACGAAAACTCAAGAAGTAACATATCTTAAGCTCAAATATAAAAAATTTGAAGTGTTTTGACAACACATGAAATGTTACCAAGTACAAGTTTCCTTATTCTTGAGGATATGTCTTTCTGTTTAGTCTTATCTCCCCCTAGTTTAGCTTGTGCTGCCTCCTCCTTAGCATCCAACAACTTGGCTGTTAGCTCTAGATATGTTTCATTCTAAAAAAGGCAAACCAAAACATCACTTTTTTTGTACTAAAGAAAAAGTTTATTTAACAACACTTTAAATATCTTATGTCAACATCAGTTGAAGAACAAGCTTTTTATTCATATTCCCATATTTAAACAATGCTCTGTAGATCGGACAAATTGGATTTCCGATCAACACCAAAAATGAAATTTACAATCCAATAATCATTTATTTCCATATTCATTTCAATTTATTTCTAGTATCAAAAACTGGTTTTTTTTCCATTTACCCATATGGCCCTATGCTAAAGCAATGTCCTGTGGTTTTTCCGACTGACAAAAAAAAGATACATTTTGTAAAGAATCATCCAAGGAACATTACAGATGTTTGCTGTCAAACGGCTTTGAGATTTCAGATAAGAATCATTTTAAAATATTTTTCCTATAAGGTCATCTTTGAATTCCGAAGACAAAATAAATGTATAGTAAGCTAACAAAGATGATACACACATGCCGATCCTACTGCCTTTCTTCATAAAACATAATTGTTAGTATTTTAACATCCATAGTTCTACAAAACAATACAGGAAAAAATATATGGGAAGGATGGGACAGACAGGGCATTTTAATGACTTTTTACTACCACTGGGAAAGTATGTAGAGTTGGATGAGGGAGAAAGAAGTTAGCCTGTGGGTTTAGCCCTCGGAACTGTACACAAAAGTCACACAACATAAAAGTTGAGTAAAACTTTGTAGCAATTAAACTTAAAATTAATAACACATTTCAATGGTGGTATGAAATAAAACTTACCGGGTCATATTCTTCTTCTGACTTGTCAACAGAATCATCATAGTCTTCATCTGCATATTGTAGAATCCAATCCTTCATATCAGACGATTTTTCTACCTTCTGTTAATATTGATATATATAATATATACTTGTAATTATCTTTTATATCAAATGCTAGGCATAAATTAAAATACATGTCATTAATAATAGTCAGTAAGTCAGGAACCCGTGAAATCTAAGTCACAACTTGCCAACCAGACGAGATTGTGTCTACAGACAGATGACACTTTGAAACCAGTATACTATCTTCTACTTTGTGGACGATATAATTTTTTTTTCTTGATTTGATATATAACCTGACGTGTATATGCCCTATATAAACAAATTCAATTAGCCATGAAATCGTCATCACAATTTAATCTAGGTCGCAGCTTCCTTTTTAGACATGCATACTTTAGTTTATCTTTGTCTACAAAAAGTTTCATGATTATGCCATGGCTACGTTTATAAAAATTATGGGTCTTTCATGGTCACCAATTTACATCTAGGATGCTGCAGTTTAAAAGGGAATATAACAGTAAAGGATGAGACTATGTTCAAAATGTGGATACATTCTAACAATGGTGGAAATAGGAATTTTGGAATAACAAAATTGTGACAATGACAAATGGTGATCTCTATATCATGTTGACTTGTAAAAGAAAGCCTGGTGTTACAATTATCAATTGTAGTTTATGTTCCTCTTATCCATAGGCATGCAGATATGAATTTCTGGACATATATTAATATTTAAGATTTGGACTGCTTTGTATTCAAACTAAGATTTCACCATGCCAAAATATTGTAAATGTTTAGCTTACATTTCTATAAACTTTTGTAATAAAAGTATGCTTGGTTCAATTTTTAATTAATAATTTTTTCCTAATTCCGATATGTATCCGAGTCCTATACTTTTGGGTAACTACCACCTTTTCTTAAGACTATTATAATTATTATTATACTACATCAGTCATTTCATCTGGTGTTCCCTTTGTGACAGAGCTGGATGTCGACATTTCTTCATCTGCTAGATGGTAATCAAATTTTGGTCTAATTTTATTTTCCTCTTGTTCAAGTGTGTCTGAAAATCCTTGAGGCAGCTGATCTGAAATATTAAAACAACTTTAACATAATGTTAATATTTAGATATGACACAGTGCCAACAAGCATAGCATATTCGCTAGCCAAAGGGTTAAGCTAGCAAATTTCTCTTGCTCAAACAGTGACATTTTTAATTGGAAGCAGGGAGCGATAGCTGCAACAAATCACAATGCCTTTTAAAAAAAAACATTTTGTAGGAGAAATATAAACATAAAATGTGTAGATTTTGCCATTAAGGACTGTCAAAATAAAAGGCACAAAATAATTTTTGGGAACACATTAATTTATTGTTTTTCTTAGTTAAATGTGTACATATTTTGACATGGGGTGAAATGAATGCTGATTGGCTGAAAATGATATCATTATAAGGGACATTAGTTAACAACATCCAGCATATGGCAGGGTGTGGGAATAAAGAAATTAGGGCTTATGCTGCCAATGGTGCAGAGAAGGGGAGCAGGACTTTCAACATTTTTCAAGTGTACCAGTACTTCACTATTTACCCCTTTGGTATCTTCTACTCTTCTTATAGGTGGTACTTTTTTTTATTCCAATTGGAACATTTCCCAAGAATATCTAATACAAAACTTTTTGAAATTAGAAGGTACCAATTACAATTTTAAATGAGTAAAAGCATCTGGTATCGCCTCTTATTTAAAGAAGGCAGATTTTGACCCTGGGCTAGCGATCAATAAGTATGATCAATCATAATATAACAAGTAGTATATATTCAAAACCTTATGGGAATGCTTTGGTGATGCTTCCCCATCAAATTCTGCACTAATATATATCATAGACCAGCTCACAAATGACATATCTTGGATTATCATGATTGAATAAAGTTTGAACTTTCAACTAAAAAATGTTTACTCTTTCTTCGAACACTTTCTTTCAAAAACTATTAGCAAGCAATTTACTTAAAAATAAAAGTTTTGCCAATCTAAAATCTTGTGTCATACCGTTTGCCAAGTTAAGACACAACCAGTCTAAAGCATCAATCAGGTCTCCACCATGTAACACTGTGCTACTTAATGTCTGTTCAATGTGTGCATGACTAAACCCTGCCTGAGATAAACTAGTATACATATCCTGAAATTAGAGGAAAAAAAGGTAACCTGAATTTCATAACTTGTATTTACATTTACAAGTAATGAAAAAGGATATAGATGTAAATGAAAACAAGATACTATCCATCATTACATTTGATTTAAACACAAATTAAATTAAAGGAACCGTGTTGCTTTTAATCCGGTTCTACATTTCAGAATCACAGTAGGGTTTTGAACAATGAACATACAATGTAACTCATACCCTAAAAAGATGTTGGAATTTAGGAAAATTATCCATGTTAATGGTTAGAAATGTGTCCCACTTGATACAGTAAATACTTTTGTAGTTACAGATTCAACAAACTAGGTACCCTCAACTGTATGCAATGACAGAATTGACTAAGTTCCACACATGGGATTATTTCTAAATTATTCAAATCTGTTCAAAATAGGAGTTAGGGTTATGGTATTTAATGCCACTTTCAACAATATTTCAGTTATATCGTGGTCAGCTTTATTGATGGAGGAAACCGGTGTACCCGGAGAAAACCACCGACACTGACAAACTTTATCACATGATACTGTATCGAGAGCACTTCACCATGAGCGATATTCAAACTCACAACTTTAGTGGCGATAGATTGCACAGGTACATTTGTAGTTGTAAATCCAACTACCATACAATCACGACCACCCTTTCAAAATATGAGGTGAACATCTTTATTGTGTGTGCGATCACTGCAAATTTCGAATAATGTAGATTGAAAACGGTTACAAGTACAGGTTAGACAAACTAGGTGCACTCTCAGTGTTTCAAAGTGGGACAGACAGACAGAAGAAACTTCAAGTAATTTATGAATCTATATTAATGGGAATTTCATCTAAATTTCATGTAAAGCGATATGTCAAATTTCTGACATTACAGGTAAACACAAATATGCATGGATTGAATAATTTGATTGAAGTCATTACGTTACATGACATTAATAAGACAAAAAAAACCAGTGGTTTCACTATTAACCCTACCGACCTTAATTTAAATGTCTACCCAAAAATGCTCATCAATATTTTTTGACAATCACAAATTCTGACATAACCTACCTACCCTATTCTTTTCGAGAATGCTAGCGGAAACACAGTTATATTTTTCTTTGGCCTAAGTCTTAATGCTTATTAGTACCAAGTGTCACCTTAAGACAAAAAAAATTGTTAAACTATAGTCAGTTTCTTTGCTGTCAGTCTTTTGAACATGACAAAAATTTGTTAAACTTAGTCAGTTTCTTTGCTGTCAGTCTTTTGAACATGACAAAAATTTGTTAAACTTAGTCAGTTTCTTTGCTGTCAGTCTTTTGAACATGACAAAAATTTGTTAAACTGAGTCAGTTTCTTTGCTGTCAGTCTTTTGAACATGACAAAAACTTGCTAAACTTAGTCAGTTTCTTGGCTGTCAGTCTTTTGAACATGACAAAAACTTGTTAAACTTAGTCAGTTTCTTTGCTGTCAGTCTTTTGAACATGACAAACAATTGTAAAACTTAGTCAGTTTCTTTGCTGTCAGTCCAGTCTTCGAAATAAGGCGGTAGTCCGAAGCCTGTGGCGTGTAAAATTGTACACGGGCGTATAAAATGAGTAGTTCCACAAGTCCGACGGGCTTGTGAAAAAAAAGTCATATAGTTTCAAAAGTTGATTTCATAAGATATTGTGTGTAGATATTTAGTTTATTGTTCTCCGTTTTCAGTTGCTGCCGAGTCAATGCAAAAAATGGGTAGGCAAACAAGTCCTTTTAAGAATTTCCGATATTCGAAATAGATTTAGGTGTGTCTGTTTTTTGCAATTTGATTGGTTGATATTTTTAGGAAATTACTATCATGTAGGTTTTAAAAAAGGACGAGAAGCAGGGCTCACGTTAGAGGGCGAAGTAATTGCGTTGGGAAGGTTGACTTCGATTTCTCGTTGGTCAAAAGCGAAGTTCAAGTAGCCTTGTAATTTTGAAGAGTCGCCCTATGTTGCCCGCGTATTTTTGCCACGTGCCATTTATGAAAATATCGACATCGTGTTTATTGAATTCTATGTTATTCATTAAGTATTTTGAAAGCTTTCTATATATACCGGTACATTTTTGTAGTTGGACCGTTGAGCAAATTGGCATATACTGTACATATTTCTTCTGCTGAAGGCTACACAAATACGACTTTTTGCATTTTGTGTGGTATTAATTCAATGCATAGTGATATTTAAAAAAAAAGGGGGTACATATTAAAAATTATCACCAAATTATATGTCTCACGCAATGATGACACCACAAGTTTTTGTTATAAGAGTCTTATAACAATATTGGTTGTGATGATGATCAGGAGGAGGAGGTGGACAGTGATGATATGGAATATACTGAGGATGCTATTGACAATATGATTTTAGAATTTTCAGGAGATTAATATAAACATGAATCCAAAATAAAGTGTCTTTTTGTGTTTTTTACTTGCATTCTGGTCTTACCTAATGCATAATTGACATGTCCACATAATATTTGGTACATCATCATGTTTTGAGTTTTGGTGGTTTGAATTAATGGTCATTAATATAGTTTTCAAATTCGGGCCTGTAGAATTGATGGTGGGCCTGTAAATATTTGAACTTACAGGCCCGGTGGGCTTGTAAGGTAAAAAGTTAAGCGTGAAAACTGTCAGTCTTTTGAACATGACAAAAACTTGTTAAACTTAGTCAGTTTCTTTGCTGTCAGTCTTTTGAACATGACAAAAAATTTGTTAAACTTAGTCAGTTTCTTTGCTGTCAGTCTTTTGAACATGACAAAAGTTTGTTAAACTTACAGTCAGTTTCTTTGCTGTCAGTCTTTTTGATAAATCTTTAATTATTTTTTCTTGCTTATAATCATCCTGGATCAAGCTGACAATCTCTTTTTCCAAGTCCTGAGGAATTCTAATCTACAAAACATGAAATTTACGTGCAAGTTTGTAATTATTCTTAGTGTGTTACTGTTAAATGTGTTATAACTATCTTTGAGTTTTCATTCATTTTGTACTTTGTACATCAGTTGAAAAATTCCTGCAGGAGATCTAACAACATTTAACATTTGTCAATGGATCATGTCAAGAAACCTTTCATTCAATACTTCAAGATCTTGTACGCTCATTGATGATTGGCCAGTTGAATTGTGATCGATCACCAGATATTTTTGTTTATTTCACAATTCTTTTTAAAACTGTTTAAATAAAGACCAGTTTACAAATCTGATATTGCCCACATTATTGGAGTTGCATCAGTGGTGTAAAGGTTAGCGTGCTCTCCTTGAGTTTGGTAGATCGTTGGATCTCTGTCAAGTCAAACCAAAGACTATAATATTGGTATTTGCTGCTTCTCCCCTAAACATGCAGCATCCAGGAGTAAGAGAAAAAGACTGGTCAGCTTGGAATCAGAATATTGTGTTGGAGTGGAGCGACACGTCTACCTCCGGACTGTTGTTTCAGTGAGTTAGCACTATACAAATCCAACTAAGCGCGTTGGTCTAGTCCAAAGCGTACATTATCTGATCAAATGTAGCTTGTTCTCACCATGATGTAGCTGAAAAATTGCTCATTTTGGTGTAAAACAACAATAACCCATCATTATTGGAACAAAATGTAATTAATAGATCTTTTGCACAAAATTATATTTTACTTCCATTAGGACGGGCAAAATGGTAAATGGTCTAGCAAGAGCAATGGAAAGCAGGGGCGGGTCCAGATTTTCAAGTTAGGGGGGGGGCACACTTAAACATTGCACCGAGCGGAGGGAGACGTGATTTTTTGGGGGGTATTTCGGGTTAAAAATCACGATTTTATGCAAAAAAATCATATTTTTTTTAATTTTAGGGGGGGTGCACGGCGTGCGTGCACCCCCTGGAAAGGACAACAAATTAGAGTACAATTTTCTCCTACTTTGTAGATATATCAGAAGCTTGTAAAAAATCAGACGATAATGTTATACTATAGCAAACAGAAAATTTACAAGCTGTTAAAACATTAAAATTTTGAACAGATTATGGAACAACATACACATGTATGCTATCTCCGTTGAACTTTTGCCCACCTTAAAGGGAAATAACTCATGTAAAACAAATAATTTTAGAATCAAAGTCAGATATGTGTAAATGATGGATTAGAAATTATTGACATTTAAATCCTTTCTACACAAAATGAAGTTGGCTTACATTTTATCTCTTACCTTTTGATCTTTAGATCCATCGTCAACTTTTGTAGTTGGCAACAAGTAAGTTTTCTTGCCTGCAAAAAATAATCATTGCACTTGACAATACTACATTGAAGAAATAATTCATGGAAGCCATACTGTGTTGTGAGTTTTAACATGGGTTGGCAGGATATTAGTAAATTTTATCCCGAGCGGGATTCTAATATCCGAAATTTGTGAAAATATTTTACTACTTTAAGTTGTCAGGCAACAACTTCGATTTTTAAATTTTAACCAGTCAGGTTATTGTGAGAAAAAAATGTTGGGGTTGTCTATGCCATTCTGTAGTAACATATATGCATGGTATTTGGATAAAACTATCACTTGTAATAACTTAAATCAGTTATTGCATAATGGGAATTTGCAACATACATTAACTGCCTGTTGACTCAATTTTTTTTTTTAATTTCCCACATATTTCAAAAGATCTCCCACTTGAGTTGTTTTGATCTGATGCATAATTGCACAGGTCTGCAACATTTTAAGATCAAATGTAGAGCAATGAAATACAATAATAAGGATTTTTATTGATATAGTTAAAAAACTTGGGTGGTTATTTATTTATCTAACTGACTTAGGATTAATGTCACTCTGGATTAAAGGATTTGTTAGGATTTAAAGATTAGTGTTATTTAAAGGACAAAACAATTTAGATGTATTATGCATTATTGAGTAATTAATTAAACAATTTCTAATGTTGTGTATAAACAGATATACTTTGGTTGTCAAACTAAAACCATATACTAAATGTTATTGGAAACTTTGTGTTTATGAAATGTTATTTGTAATTTAAATTCACTAATTAATAAACTATACATTTGTGAGAACTTAGCATCTATATTAGTGATTGACAGTAATGCCATATCAGTTTTTGCCTTAATTTTTTTCACTTACTTGCCCGAAAGCCAAATTTAGAAATTTTTTATATTTATTCAAACAAATTCTTTCCTAATTTTCACTTCTTCGAATCCAGTTTTACTTGTCCCGGGCTTTGGACAACTGGGTTAGTGCGAAGACTGCCACATCAAGAACTGTGTATTTCTAGAATATAGCTAGTTACCCTACAAACATTTGTGATAGCCAGATGACAATGAACGGCAAACGTTACATCTCTGTCAGGAATCTGTGATAATTAATAGAAGTTATTATATCTGATATTTGTCTCAGAATAACATAATATGTTATTACAGAATGGCATCAATATGGTCAATCAGGATAGACAACTCCAACATTTTTTCTCACAATAACACAATGTCCGTCATCTTCTCTGACTGGTTAAAATTTTCCTTATCACAAAGCTGCCAATTGAAAGAGAAATTGGATATGTACTATAAATTGTTTTTACTTGAGAATTAAACTGGCAGCTGAGCAATTACAGGAATATATGTTAAAAACTATTGATTAAAATATGGTGTAGGAAAAAATTGGTCATCTAATGTCTCAATCTCAGTTTCGTTCCAAACATTCATGTCAAGATTCTAGCCGCTATTGACAATGATGCAATAGTCTATTACTAATAAAACATTTTTTATATTCATTCCCAAAAGCGCCAAAATGTCAATACAACTCGCAGCTAATTTTAAGCTTAAAATCGTTGAAACTACAACAAAAGTATAGATAAGCTGTCGACAGTTTCACTAAAGATCGTAAGTTGTAGATGCAAGTGCATTCTTAAGAGTTACGACCTGTACCACACCTAATCTTGCACGACGGACTCATAGTTTTGTTCTACGCAGATCGACCACAACCCAGATTCTTTTGACTTTCTC
The DNA here is from genome assembly GCA_963680875.1 of Bathymodiolus brooksi. Taxonomy (NCBI): domain Eukaryota; kingdom Metazoa; phylum Mollusca; class Bivalvia; order Mytilida; family Modiolidae; genus Bathymodiolus; species Bathymodiolus brooksi. The sequence continues at coordinate 57,319,826 of OY804585.1, read as the reverse complement.
ATATTGTTTGTCTGAATAAATTTATTATCTCATTAGTTAGTCTATAATTTTTAGAAGAAGGACATCTGTAAGTATTAATTCCTTAGTAGGGAATATGCATTATCTCTAGAAGTGATCAGTCAGTTTTTATTTGTTTTAATTAGTGGACATTCGTGATAGCAAAGATGACAATGAATGGCAAACGTTACATCTCTGTCAGGAATCTGTGATAATTAATAGAAGTTATTATATCTGATATTTGTCTCAGATGTATGTTATTACAGAATGGCATCAATATGGTCAATCAGGATGGACAACTCCAACATTTTTTCTAACAATAACATAATGCCCGTCATTTTCTCTGACTGGTTAAAATTTTCCTTATTGGTCATCTAATGTCTCAATCTCAGTTCCAAACATTCATGTCAAGATTCTAGCCACTATTGACGCAATAGTCTATTACTAATAAAACATTTTTTAATTTGGTTCCCAAAAGTGCAAAAATGTCAAGACAAACCGTAGCTTAAAATTGTGGAAACTACACCAAAAATATAGACAAGTTGGCGACCGTTTCACTAAAGATCGTTAGTTGTAGACGCAAGTGCACTCTTAAGAATTACGACCTGTACCACACCTAATCTTACACGACTCATAGTTTTGTTCTACACAGATCGACCACAACCCAGATTCTTTTGACTTTCTCATATTGTTTGTCTGTATAAATTTATTATCTCATTAGTTAGTCTTTAATCTTTAGAAGTAGGACATCTGTAAGTATTAATTCCTTAGTAGGGAATATGCATTATCTCTAAAAGTGATCAGTCAGTTTTATTTGTTTTAATTAGTGGACAAGTGATAAACCTCATGGTTGCTTAACTTTGAAATCAAATACTTTGGATTTAGATTTTACTTTTCTTGGGGGAACTTCAGATGATGAATTTGAACACTGTACTGCAGACGTTTAAATTTTAAGAGAGAGATGATTACTGTTCATAATGTCCAACATTTTGTTCTATCAAATCCCTTTACGGTCTGAGTTCTGTGTTGTGATATCTGCTACGATTTCCACATAAAAACGATGTTTGGTTCGTCTTTAGTTTACCTCCAGTTGTTTGTTACTGTAGGAGGGGCTCATGTCTATTAAGTTATTTGTGTTTGTTTGTGTATAGTGGTGTCCAACACATATCGAGTCGTTTTTTGTTTGGTATTTTATGTCGGATAATGACCTCCCATTGATAGTATACGTCCACAAATCACACTAAACGAACCCCTGTGCCTGTGCAAGTCGAAAAGAAAGCCGTTGGACGGCAGAGGAATCTCGGAGCTGTGGATGTGCCGAGGCCAAGCTGATATTCCATCCAAATGATAATATGATTGATTGGTTGGTGTTTAACGTCCAGCGAGCCAAATGATAATAAAATTTCGATTCTTCTTCCAATTTAGGAACCGGATTCACACGTGAATGCATAAGGTTCCGCGAAAACTTTGCGCAGTGTCGGGCAACACAGCAGTCTTCTACCAACTATTTACAGGTAAAACTATATACAGGTGGGAGCTGGTCTAGTTGCTGTCAGGACGCGCCTTGAGGGCACTCCTGAATCCCTCTACTGTGTTGGCCGGTGTTGTATTAGCTGGCAGTTGGTTCCAGTCCCTGATGGTCTTGGGGAAGAACGAATTTCAGAAGGCCTCACTGCTCGTTCTTTCTTGATAAAGGCGATCTTTGCCTCTAGTCCTGCTGTCGTTGTTTTGGATATATTGGTGGCTGTCTATATCAATTAATCCATTTTTGATTTTATACAGCATGCATAGTCTATTAGACTTTCTCCTTTCTTCTAATTTTTCCCACTTCAAGGATTCTACCATTTTAGTAACACAGCCAGGTGTTCGGTCTGTGTAATATTGAAAATGAATCTTGCTGCTCTTTTTTGTACTTTTTCAAGGTTGCCAATCTTTTTCCGGTTTGTCGGGTCCCATACTGAGCTTGCATACTCCATTGTTGGTCTCACCATGGATGTATATGCTGCTGATTTCACTGGTTTGGTGCAGTCTTTTAAGTTGCGTCGAATAAATCCCAATGTTTTGTTGCCTTTGCCAATTGTATTGTCTATGTGCCTGTCCCAGGTGAGGTTGTTAGAGATGGTGACACCTAGGTATTTACTTGCGTCTACTGTATCTAATGTGTGTCCATGTAGTTTGTAAGTTGTTGGCATTGGTGGTCTGTTCTTAGGTGTTATTCGAATGACTTGGCATTTCTTGGCGTTGAAACTCATTTGCCATTTGTCTTCCCAATCTTGTAGTGATGCCAAGTCATTCTGTAATAATACGCTGTTAGCTTGGTTGTTGATGGTATGGAAGAGTAGGCTGTCATCGGCAAATAGTTTTGTTTCTGATGATTTAACCATTTCTGGCATGTCATTGATGTAGGTCAGAAACAGTAATGGTCCCCAAGACGGTTCCTTGGGGTACACCAGACAGGACTGGGGCTTGCTCTGATGCTGCTCCCTCTAGTATGACTCTCTGCTGTCTATTTTGTAGGAACGATTGAATCCAGTTCTTTGTCTTGGCGTTGACTCCGTAATATTCTAATTTATGTAGAAGGCGTTGGTGTAGCACTTTGTCGAACGCTTTTGCAAAGTCTAGCAAGATGATATCTACTTGTGTCAGTTGCGAGCCTTTTTCCAATTTTGATGCTATTTCATGGATGGTTACTACGAGTTGGGACTCGCATGATCGTTTTTTGCGGAATCCATGTTGAGCATTGGTGAGGATCTTGTTTTTGTCGAAATGGTCCATGATGTTGCTGTGGACTATATGCTCCAGTATCTTACATGTGATGGAGGTGAGGGAAACAGGTCTATAAAAAAAAGTATAGTTGGAGGCTAGATGATTCCAATATAAACAATATACTTTAATGGTCATGAATTTGATTAACCTTTATCTACTTTCTGCTTAACATATTTTTCAGTTACTGGGACATTTGGTCGCTGTGACTGAATTTTTTTCTTCCCCATGCTTTCTGCTCGTTGTTGTCATGAAAAAGGGAGATAACTCTGAGAGAGAAAATCCATCCCTACTTATCCCCCTTTTTCTATCCACTTTCTCAGTCGTCGCCATTAAATTGTCAATATTTCGCTCGTATGTGATTTGCAATGATAAGATTATAACTAAAGTTATGGTCTTTAGTAGAATTTCTCATTTAAAATATTTTCTTTTCCCATTTAGGGTTGTTGGGGCACTTGCAGACGAATAATCCCGCCAAGATGCAGAATGTTTCTATAAGACCTATTTTTATTGGATTAGCCATTGTAATGCCCAAAAAAGTCGACCAATCACAACAAATTTAACACAACTTGTCCTTTTCCACCATATTCCCTCGTGTTAGAAAGACTGTCAAAGGTATAAAGAATTGTGATTTACATAAATAGACTGATAAAAATTGAAAGAATAACTGAAATATCTGATATTTTACACATTGTCAAATTTTCTGATTACATTCAATCTGACAAAATCCCTATCGATTCAACAAAATTGACTGAACAATAATTGTCATGCTGTATTTTCCCGTAAAATTTTTATTTTTGTGTTGTGCGTAAATGTCTCCCAGGTGAAAAATATCTCGGGCAACAGAATAATTTTATTCTTAATTAATTATTCTCAAAGTGGTGTACATATTGACTACCGTACATACCGAAAAATCTGGTATATTGTAGAGCGAAAGTAATATTCCCACTGTTTTTGTGTAAATCCAATTGATATATTGACATTGTGTAGAATATTTGGAAAAAAATCGTATGTTATGATGTATAGACCACAGGGCCTTGTCACTATCCAGGTAAATATACTATCAATGTATAAACATATACAAGGGCGGACATCTTTTTTTACCCCCGCTCGCTTCAAGCCGTGTTTGTTTTTTAAATTCCTTCTAAAATATTCAAAACCCTGTTTGGTTCAACTCCCAAGACCTTATTCTTTTCAAAAAATATCATGACCCCCCCTCGACTACCTCTTGTGAAGGCGCAGCGGTCGTTTTTGTCAGGAATTTGTCTGAGTAGAGAACAAATGGACCCAAAGTGAAAGTAACAGCACCACCTATAAAAAAACGGAAGTTCAGAACTCTCTGGGTTTTACCATTCGATATTTGGTTTTCTCGCTAGTTATCGTGTTTCTAAGTATAAGATACCGCGGGAAATAACAGACGAAATAATAAATTAAAGAAAATGGACAGCAATCAAGAAAAAGCCTTGAAAATGGCATTTATCATTCATTGTATGTACAAGTCAAAAATGTTCAGTTTTCACTTCAAATCGTCCCGCTCGTTTAATGATGTTTGAATCTTAACGGTATTTTCTTTACCTCAAAGCTTAAACCCCGAGAGTTCCGAACTTCTGGGTTTTTTTTAGGTGGCGCTGTTACTTTCACTTTGGGTCCATGTTGTTCTCTACTCGGGCGAATTCCTGACAAAAACGACCGCTGCGCCTTCACAAGAGGTAGTCGAGGGGAGGTCATGATATTTTTTGAAAAGAATAAGGTCTTGGGAGTTGAACCAAACAGGGTTTTGAATATATTAGAAGGAATTTAAAAAACAAACACGACTTGAAGCGAGCGGGGGTAAAAAAAGATGTCCGCCCTTGTATATGTTTATACATTGATAGTATATTTACCTGGATAGTGACAAGGCCCTGTGTATAGACTCCAAATGAAGCTTATTTATTTACACCTGTAATGAATTTTAATAACAGACCAAAGAACGAAAGGTGGTAGTGATCGTACTTGTATGGTAGTTGGATTTACAACTACCTGTGTGATCAGATCCCATCACAGCTAAGGTTGCAAGTTCTAATCCTTCTCATTATGTCAATTTATGTGATAAAGTTTATCTGACTTGTGGCAGGTAAGTGGTTTTCTCAGGTATTCCGTTTTCCTCCACCAATAAAACTGACTGCGACGATATAATTGATATATTGTATCGTTGTGTATTGTAAAGTCGAGGGTTGGCTATTTTGCATATTCATTAGATGACGTCGTAGCGAGCATGTGCCCTGTGACTGTCAAACAATAATAGTGATGACTTAGTTGGAAATTACCAAGTATCTCAACAAAAATGAGATTCAAACAGGTAAAATAACATAAGAAAGCCTCAAGATGCCAATTTTTGCTAATGCCCATTTTAAAAAAAAAAAAAAATTCTGTGCCATTTTAAGAGCCTTGGGTCACCAGGGTCACGGAAGACATGGTCGGCTGCTTTGCTTACAAACTTGGATTCAAGGTTATATGACTGAATTTGGACTCATGGGTTTAATCAATTGAGAAAAATGTCTCACAAAACATGTGATTTCTTATTTATCTAACCTGTAAAATGTAAAAAGTCTGACAATGAGCAGGGGTCGACGTAACCGCTGGCCCGTGGCCAGTATATTTACGGTCGGGCCAGTTGATATTCTCGGGGCCACTTGGGCCAGCAACTTTCGTTTCTTCCGTGTCATTCAGTATCGACTGATAACAGACTAATGACATTTCCTGACATAACTTTAAAATTCAACATCAATCACTCGCCGAAAGCTATAAATAGCCTAATCACACAATCAGCATGTGTTTACCTTGATCTGTTACCGCACGTTAAACGAACTATATGTACATGTTTAAATCACTGACAATTTAATTATTTGCGGATGCCACTAGTGGAGCAGGAACTGCTTATCCTTCCAGAGAAAATGAGTTCACCCAAGGTTTTAATGGGGTTCATATTGCTCGATCTTTAGTTTCCTGTTTCTTGGGAGGGGGGGGGGTAAATCCCCCCTTTTATATTTGTGGACCGATATTTCTCGAGCCAGTGGAATTTTGAAGGGGCCAGTTGTTCAAAAATTTTACTGGCCCAGTAAATTTTTTTCTTAAGTCGACCCCTGATGAGTGAAACAAAATAACAACTTGTAGCCTTTCAAAACACTTGGTCATGTGACTTTAACATATGGATAAAAGAAAGAATGTATATTGTGTTTAATATACTGTATTGACCCAATCGTAACTACTCGGTCATTCTCGCTACCCTGCAAATAACCTCGTACGTACATAGTAGAAATTCTTCTTAAATTGTTTGCCGGAAGTTAAGTTAAGTTAAGCAGCACAAAAATATAGTCCACGAAAATCCAATATGGAAGACATATTAAGTAAAATCTAATCATGCAAAACTAATTAAAACTTTAATTGAAATATAGAAAATTGTTTAAAATATAACTTTATCAAACTTTCATGTAACTGACATGTGAAAAGTAGTGCGATTTATACGTCTAATGCATACGAGGTTATTTGCAGGGTAGCGATAATGGCCGAGTAGTTACGATTGGTATTGACCCACATTGTTGTTATTTGCTGTTTAAAATAGTGAACTAAAATGAACAGCTGAAAAAACTTTATGTGAAAAATATTTTTTTCTGCTAAGACAAATTAGACAATTTTGGTGTTGTGCCAGGTTTTTTATATTATATGACAGTGAAAAAAGATGTTTTTAGCGGTGATTGTTATTACAAATAGTTATCTTAATTATGGTTGAAAAAATTGAATTGGTATCATCTTTAATTTATTCACAACCGTATGCAAATATGGAGTCTCGACTTTACAATACACTCTACAAAACATGGTGGAAATACCCTCCAAGTTTCAGATGGATTTTCAATCACTTGCTAAGGATGCAAAAATAATGTAATCGGTACCAAAAGAGACTACATGTATGTTTATTCTTGATTATGTTATTTATAGAATAGTTGCAGTTATTTTAGAAATGTTTTGAGACAAAATAGTATTAGGGTCTCGACTTTACAATACACAAGGGTATTCTGTATTCTTCGTGTCATAGACTCTGGAATATCCCTCTTGTAATTTTGGTATCGTCTACGCGCATGTACAATTTACACTCTGTAATTTCAACACACTTGTACTTTAGATAGGTGGACATTGATATAAAATAGAATAATTACGGTAGAAAATAATAAATAAATTATAAGTTGAAGCGTTCGGTTTCCTGTATATAATCTGCTAGAAGACGAATCCGTTCCGTTTCCGTTAGTGAATCTTCTTCATCTGATATATTGTTGAAAGTGCCGTTTAAATACCCTAACCGAAAGAACGAAAACAAAACATTTTGGAAAAATATCTTGGTGATGGTAGTGCTAATTTCAGGTTTGTTTGTAACGTCATATATGTTGTCATTTTGGTGGTCCTATAAATAAAGGTGATGTGCTCAGGAAATTCCCTGAAATAGGCACTATTTCATAAAAGACTAACTACCGTAATTACTGATGCATAATGCACAGGATTTTGCCCAGATTCTTTATTTTGTAGGAGGGGTGCACATTATAAACAGGAACAATGTGTTTCACTCTCTCCCAGACTGGGAAATCACATGTCCAGCATGTTTTTTTGTTTACTATTGTCAACATGCAAAGTTAAATATTTCTTAAATTGTTTGGACACTATTCCACAAAATAATTAAGTGCATCTACTATGTTTTAATTATTGAAGAATTAAAACTGTCTAATGCAGTTTTGTAAATATTTACCTTTGATAGATGATACGAAAATAAACTAAGTATAAGGCCAAAAAAAAATATATGTGTGTTTACTGTCACATGTCAAAAAAATCTAGGGTCGGTCGGTCAGGATTAATTTTTTTTTTGTTATTATTATTATTATCGACAAAACCGGAAATAGTCGTTCCGGAATCCGATTCCGTTTTTTAATTTTCGAAAATTCCGGTAAAATGACGAATTATGCAGTTTTTCTACCTTTGCTCTCAATTTCGACAAAAAGCTAGCAGTTGAATAAATAAAACATTGCTGCTGGTTAAACAACAAAAATGGTTATCCGAATTCTGTGTAAAAATGCATAGGGTCGCTAGCAAAAATTAGGGTAGGTCGGGTGACCGTAAACACACGTATATTTTTTTTGGCCTAAACATCAGACTATATATAGCCATGTGTAAAATGATCAATAATCTAGGTGAAGTTAAATCCGATTAACACAAAATTACAACATATAGCAATCTGTTATGATTGCATGGCTTGGATGCTATTTCATCACTAAATAATAAGGCATTGTAGTTCATTCATGATCATTAATTATTTGGTCAATTTTAAAAATACAAAAAAATAATGAATTGTCGGCGCTCTTTGATGTATGTAACAACCGTATCTTCAACAACTCCTCACAAGCTTAGCAATGTTCAACAATGTCATAATAAGTGAAAATTGTTTGCCTTTTATTCTATATCATTATGTTCTGTCATCTTCGACTATAGTCTGTTTGGCCAGCCTAAAACAGAACTAAAAAATTAATTAAAAATCAACAGTTCAACTTATTGATTTTTTTCTTCACACATTTACAATGTACTTGTATATCATCTACCTACTCCGACAAATAATTTCAGAATTTTGACACTATTTTCCAAAAAGGTGCCCATTAGGTCTCTATGTTAAATATTTGTACCAAATATGGATATGTGCAGAGGGAGTTAGTATGCTTGTTGTTACCAACTTCCAGTGTAAACAATAACAACAACACCTGTGGTGTTATTTACATTTCACTGTCATGTGATTACCTAATTTGAATATGTCACCAGAACCCAAGCATGCATGAGATGTTCATTTCACTTTCAAGTGACAATAGGTTATTCTATAAACAAACCCAAAGATTTTGGAAATTATTTTAGAAATTTAAAAGTAAAAAGTATAAATGCAAGCCTTTCAATTTTAAATCTTTTTCTTTAAATTCTAAATAAAATCACTTTTGTTTTGGTGTTTTCTAAAGCCCAGTATTTGAACTCGAAGAGCATTGTTATAAAGTACGCCTATGTGTATTGACCAGATATACCATGTAAATAGCCCATGCTTTGTGTATACTTTTAGAAAATGAAAACAAGTCTTATGTATGATATTTAAGCATAATAAAAAAAAACTAAGTATTTAATATATTTTTTTTTTAAATATAAAAGAACAAATATAATATAAAGGTAGAAAAAAAACAATTTTTTTTTTTTGTCTTTTCATGAATTAGTATTTACAAATTAAAAATTATCTGCCCATATTTAAAATCTACCAATTCTTATATAGAAAGGATAGTCATGACTCAAAACTTCAGATGAAAAACAAGATTTAATACTAAAAGTGTTTGATTATTTTGAAGCCGAATCAAAATTGTCACTTGGTGAAAGTGAAATGAACATCTCATGCATGCTTGGGTTCTGGTAGCTGCAATAATGTAGCTCCTGTGACAAACTTGTGTTTTGGCAGAGCTACAACGCAGTCCCATTCGTCACAATGGAGCAAAAAAAAAGTTGCAGTTGAAACATAAAAACTCACTATTTACGCTTCAAACATTTCATTATAAATATTACTGATGATCCCAGTCCTTGTTAAATCGGTTTGGCTGAGAAATATATGCTTTTCAAAGGTAGCAACAACCTTGTTCAAATTTATCGATCGTTTGTCATAACCGGAAACTACGGAAGGCGGAGCTTTTCTATATATGGTATTTCTTACTACGATGCTTACGACGGCTGATGTAAACATTCACGCCTTAATCGCCAAATATGGTATCGACATCCAAAATATTCAGAGTGAAAGTAAACATGGATTTTTATTTTGTGGGAATTACATTCTAAAATACTGGTAGGTGATAAAAACTTGTTATAATAATGGACAAAAGGAAAGGTTATGTCTTATTTAGGGTTTTATTATTAGAACTAGGGTTCTGGTGACATATTCAAATTAGTTAATCACATGACAGTGAAATGTAAATAACACCACAGGTGTTATTGTTTACACTGGAAGTTGGTAACAACAAGCATACTAACTCCCTCTGCACATATCCACATTTGGTACAAATATTTAACATAGAGACCTAATGGGCAACTTTTTGGAAAATAGTGTCAAAATTCTGAAATTATTTGTCGGAGTAGGTAGATGATATACAAGTACATTGTAAATGTGTGAAGAAAAAAATCAATAAGTTGAACTGTTGATTTTTAATTAATTTTTTAGTCCTGTTTTAGGCTGGCCAAATGGACTAACTATCAACTGCATTAATTTACGTTCAGATCCGGAATTTAAACTTATATTTATCGATGCTGTACTAGATTTCGAATCCATTACACAACATCCGGATAATAAAAACATGAAAATGTCAATAAAATCCAACACATTTAATATTTTGCAACTTTATTGAAGATGAAAAGAGATAAATGGTTCTTAAATTCTCCTAGCAAATGAAACATGCTCAAAGAACTGAAAAATATATATGTTTGATATTTAATTCTTACATTTCCGACGGCGATTTTTTAGCTCACCTGGCCTTTAGGCCAGGTGAGCTGTTGCCATCACTTTTCGTCCGTCGTCAACATTTCACATTTTAATCTTCTCCTCTGAAACCACTGAGCCAATTGCAACCAAACTTTGGTGGAATGGTCCTTGGATGGCCCCCTTCCAAAATTGTGTCCGGTGATCCTGACTTCCAACCAAGATGGCTACCAAGCTAAAAATAGAAAAAAGGGGGGATGAAATTTTAATTGTCCATTGCTGCTTTAGTATAAGTCAAAATGAGCTCAAATTTTAACTGCAGCTACATGCCAAGGAGTAGTTTAACATTTATTCCGGGTTTTTCTGTGAAATTTTTCTTTCAGCCGATTTATACCGATTATGCAAATTAGGCATATTTTGATAAAAGATCACATTTAAATCTTCTCCTCTGAAACCGCTGAACCGAAATAAACCAAACCTAGCAGGAATAGTCCCTAGGTGGATCCCTTTCAAAATTGTGTTCGACAGCCCCGCCCTCCATTCAAGATGGCTGCTGTTACTAAAAATAGAAATTTCTTCAATTGTCCATTGCTGCTTTAGTATAAGCCAAAATGAGCTCAAATTTTAACTGCAGCTACATGGCAAGGAGTAGTTTAACATATGTTCGGGGTTTTTCTGTGAAATTTTTCTTTCAGTCGATTTATACCGATTATGCAAATTAGGCATATTTTGATACAAGATCACAGTTAAATCTTCTCCTCTGAAACTGCTGAACCTAATTAAACCAAACCTGGTAGGGGTGGGTCCCATTTCAAAATTGTGTCTGACGGCCCCACCCTCCCAGACTTTTTGAAATTTGTGTTCAATATGCAGGACATATGTCCTGCACCCAATAATTTTCTGCAGGACCGGAATTTACAAAATTCTAAAATTTAAACAGAATCGGTGATGGGAACAATAAAAACCAGACCCGCTATGTTTTCAAATATAAACACACGAAATGGTCGTGTTGATGCATCACAGCCAGTTTAAACTATTAAAATACAATGATTAATAGAATTACCATGGAAACAGTTGCATGTTTAAGAAGTAAATGTCATTTGATTCTTGAAGCAGAATCTAATTCCGAGTTGACCGTGATCGTTCCGGCATACCAGTTGCATTTCCGATTTCCTGTGCAAAACAAAATACACAAACAAAAAATTTTGTCAGACACCCGGACCGGCATACTTGGCAGTATTGCCGGTCCTTGTGATTTTCTGCCCGCTCGGTCTGACAAATTTCAAAAAGTCTGCCCTCCATTCAAGATGGCTGCTTTTACTAAAAATAGAAATTTCTTCAATTGTCCATTGCTGCTTTATTATCAACCAAACTGAGCTCAAATTTTAACTGCAGCTACATGGCAATGAGTAGTTTTAACATTTATTCCGGGTTTTTCTGTGAAATTTTTCTTTCAGCCGATTTATACCAATTATGCAAATTAGGCATATTTTGATAAAAGATCACATTTAAATCTTCTTCTCTGAAACCGCTGAACCAAATTAAACCGTCCCTGGGTGGGTCCCTTTCAAAATTGTGTCCGACAGCCCTGCTCTCCATTCAAGATGGCTGCTGTTGCTAAAAATAGAAATTTCTTCAATTGACAATTGCTGCTTTAGTATAAGTCAAAATGGGCTCAAATTTTAACTGCAGCTACATGGCAAGGAGTAGTTTAACATATATTCCGTTTTTAGCTCACCTGGCTTTTAGGCCATGTGAGCTATTGCCATCACTTTTCGTCTGTCATCCGTCCGTCAACATTTCATATTTTAATCTTCTCCTCAGAAACCACTGGGCCAATTGCAAACAAACTTTGGTGGAATGGTCTTTGAAAATTGTGTCCGGTGATCCCGACTTCCAACCAAGATGGCCACCAGGCTAAAAATAGAAAAAAGGGGGAATGCAATTTTTTTTAAATCTTCTCCTCTGAAACTACTAAGCCAATCTCAACCAAACTTTGCTGAAATGATCATTGGGTGGTCCCCTTCCAAAAGTGTGTCCAGCATTTCAGACCTCCGACCAAGATGGCCACCACAGCCGAACTTAATTTAACATGGGACCCTATGGGAAATTCCCATAAAAATCTTCTTGTCTGAAACCATTTGCTCAATAAGAACTAAATTTTGATGAAATAGTCATTGGATGGTTCTCTTTCAAAAATGTGTCCGGCTGTTCGGCCCTCTGACCAAGATGGCTGCACAGCTGAACTTAGTTTAACATACGACCCTGTGGGAAATTCACATAAAAACCATCTTGTCTGGAACCAGTACAATGTAGCTCAGTTAGAACCAAGCTTTGATGGAATAGTCATTGGATGATCCTTTTCCAAAATCGTGTCCGGCAGTCACGCTCTTCCACCAAGATGGCCGCCACAGTGCAGTTGCGTTATTGAAAGCAGCTTTGATCCAGGTGAGCAATTACAGACTCCTGGGAGCCTCTGATTTTGAAAGTCCATGTGCATTATAGACACAAATTAGTTTTTTTCTGGAGATTTTCAAGGCCAAGAAGGGGTGCGCATTATGCAACCATAATGACGGTATATTGATGAGAATTAATTATAATTTAGTGAAACTAAGTTGAATGGTATCATAAATTAAATAATTATCCATATATTGTAAATTAGTTGGTTTCTTGATAGTTTATGCAGAGATTTCAACCCCCCTGCTTTTTGTGTAGTTTCTCAGAATTTTATATCCTTGATCCAATCTCCTAATTAATTTGTGTGGACTCCGACTTTTCAAAAGCTGAAATTTTTTAGGTCTGTCTGGTCCAGCATTTACTGAATTAAAACCTTGAGAATTTCGAAAATAAAATAAACGTGACCTTTTACTGCTGAAAAGGGAGGGGATATCCCATTCACTTATAAAAGTTCACTTTACGATCCATTACATATACCCCCACAGGCCTCTACATTAACATATTTTTTTTTAACTTGTCTCTTCGGACAACTAATACTAAAAGTACTTGTCCAACTCAATTTTTTAGTTGTCCAAAAAAAAGAATAATAAAAACCAGAGAACAATTTGTGTAAAATGTATTAGTTATTGTCTCGCAAACATTATCTCATTCTGTCATTATTAATAGACATGTGGAATATGTCAAATTTACATATATCACTTGGACATAAAGTTATTGGTATCAAGTGATGACATCATGGCATGAGTGTCTAATCATCAATTTCCAAGTTTGGTTCTCGAATAGCAGGCCAATCTAAGCGGTAATTGTATAATATGGATTGAATCCAGGATGCTTTGGTCATTTGAACATCCGTTGTTCATCATCTATTGAATACAGATTGTATATCAAAATCAGTTACTGAATGTCCTTCATTGGAAATAAACATCAGACACCTTAACATTTCTGGTTGAATTGAGCTCCGCCGCTTGTAAATCCGTACTTTTTAAGATCAGGGGATATCATAGATCCATGAAGATGGGCAAGGCATTGACGTTTCCAGGGAATTATAGTGTAGGGGAAGGAAACACTAAACAAATCTACTTCTATTTCATCATTATTACTTAATGCCAAGTTTAATCAAATCGCTGAAAAGATGCGGATCAAGTATATATTCAGAATATTTCTTGGTTCACCCTTGTAATTACACACACATAACATTAAAATCATTATTTACAAAGTTTAAGTCTGTAAAAATAACAAAAGCAACAATTTTTTATTATAGAAAATAAACTTCAAAAGGTAGGACGGTCATTTTATTTTACTTGTCCCGTCGGACAACCGTGATCCAAGATCTATTTGTCCGACGTCGGTTTTCACTAGTACAGGACAATCTGACAAACGTTAATGTCGAGGCCTGCCCCATCAATTTTTCTAGATACTCTTCTTTTCCGTTGCTTGGGGTTGGCATCTCTGGTCTGTGGAGATTTAACATTGATGACACTGGATACATCCAAGAAGAATTCAGTTGTGTCATGAAATTGTTTTTACTGACTGACTGACTTAAAATTTTAAAATGATATTTTACTTGTTTGTTTTTATTCATTTTAGGGAGTGATCCGTCATGGCTGACCCAGAGAGGTGAGACTAATTAAATGTTTAGATGTAAACTGGATGTCTTCATGGACACAAATACTATAGATTGTTGCACATGAATAAGAATTAGCTTACAAACACTATAAGGACAACAGCCACATCGATGGTGTAATGGTTAGCATGCTCGCCATGAGTGTGGTAGATCATGGGTTAAGCCCTGTTTCGATCAAATAAGAGACTATAAAATTTGTATTTACTACTTCTCAACTAAGCACACCCAGCCACGATATAACTGAAATATTGTTGAAAGTGATGTTAACACCATAACTCCATTGCAGAGTAAGAGCAAAGACTGGCTGACTCAGAATCAGGATAATGTGTGAGTGGCATGACATTTCTACACACAGACTTGTTTCAGTGAAGCTAGGACTATAAAAATCCAACTGATCCTGTTTTTCTAGTACAAAGTGGACATCATCTACATCTCATTGAAATGTAACTTCTTGTCGCTGTGAGATAACTGAAAAAAAATGCTCAATTGCTTTATGGATAACAACAAGGAATATCATAAAGACACCTTATTGTTTTGATAATTTTTTATATTAAATTTAAAATTTACAAAACTGATAAAATTATGTTGTAGTAACCCAACAACTGTTGTTGATGATGATGAGGCTGATGTTGAAGAAGTAGATGAAATAGAAGAGGGAGAAGGTATTTGAATTGGGATATTCTAAAAAAAAAAAAATGTATAAGGAAAGATTATAGACAGTAAATTCCATGGAAAAGTTGGTCACAGTTGTAAAGAAGTCTAAGATAAATGTCTGTTCAGACTATATTCATAAAGCCAAACCAGGCTAAAATTATTTAAAGAAAAATCTTACTTTATTAGTTAAGTTTATTGACAAAGCAATTTTAATTGATGTGAAAATGCATTAAAATGTTGTAGAAAAATCATGGTGTATAGAGCTAAAAATTTTGGAAATCTGGAGATATACCAGTATGTACAAATTTTGTGGTTATAAGCTGGTTTTGGTGATAAGCAGAGTATGATATGATGAGGTAGAGCTGCATTAATATTTTTTTTACTAGTTATCTTTTTCTTGTTTCAACAGAGGATGGTGCCCCTACAAATAATATAACAGCTTTAGGACTTACTAGTCAGTTAATGCAGAATCCACAAGTCCTTGCAGCTCTTCAGTGCAAGATGGATGGCATAATAGGTACACCCTCTGGATATATTCAAAGGTATTTTTCTAAACAATTATATCCCCATACCTTTTTGATAATGAAAGTTAAACAATCATTGTAGACAGACAGACATGAACAACTCCTTTGGCTTACTAACTTCAATACACACTCTAAGAAGACATTGAAAGAATCTTGGTCCTGTTTTAGTACAGAAATAAAACTGGTTTTAAACAGGTAAATAGAATCCTGACTACAATTTAACAAATCAGTTGCAACATTGATTAAAAAAAGGTTTTTCCACTTTACTGCACAGTTGGAGTGTCATTGCAACGACTTAAGTGCTTTTAGATCAACTCTTTTTTGTTGCTTGGTGTTGGCATCTCGGTGAATGTTATACATGTATTTCTCTCTTTACAGTTTACCCAAGTCAGTTAAGAGACGGATTAAAGCACTAAAGAAACTTCAGTTTGACTCCTCTAAGATTGAAGGAGATTTTTACAAAGAAGTCCATGAACTAGAGTGTAAATATGCTGCAAAATACACACCACTATTTGAGAAGGTAAAGTTGACTTGTTCCCATGGCTATATGAGCAATACACAATGTAGTCAACATATGACGTACACATTTAAAAAAAAAAATCCATTTATTTATGGTGTATACAGTTACAGCATTAACTAGTCAATGAAACCACATCAGTGGTATAATTGTTAGCATGCTTGCCTCGGGTGCGGTAGATTGTTGGTTCGAGCTTTGGTCAGGTCAAACCAAAGACTATAAAATTGGTATTTGTTGCTTCTCTGCTAAGCGTACATCATTAAGGAGAAAGAGCAAAGGCTGGTTGGATTGGAATCTGGATAATGTGTCTAGAGTGGAGAGACATGTCTACCTGCTGTCTGTTGTTTCAGTGAGCTAGTACTATATAATCAAACTCTGCGTGTTGATCTAGTACAATGAGGATATCATTATCATCTCATCAAATGTAACTTGTTCTTGCCATGATATAGCTGAAAAATTTCTCATTTAGTGTTAAACAACACTCATTTGGTACATTCAGTTGCAGTAGTATGTTGTCGATACATCCTAAATAAAGGATTTCAAGTCTTCTTCTCTTTGTTTGATTCTTGTTTGAATGTAAACTTGGGGGGGGGGGGGGGAATACTGTAATGGCATAGAGTTGACTAGTCAAGTTTCTTTTGTCCCTCCCCTTTAAAAGTGTTAGTGTTGATCATGGTGCATATATTTATTATACATGTACTTATATTTGGTTCAAACTAATCCCAATCTTGACCATCGGAAAAGATCAAAATGAGATGCAAGTAAACTGCTATTTATTTCTGTGAGTAAACCTTTCAATTTTTTAAAATGCTGTGATATTTTGTTTTCAGAGATCAAAAGTAGTAACAGGTGGAGTTGAACCAACAGATGAAGAATGTGATTGGCCGAGTGATGAAGAAAAAGAAGATGAAAAGGTGGCTCAACTTTCGGTAAAGATATCTTTACCATTGTTGTACAATTAGTTTTCTAGTTTGATGTTTTTTTTAATGAGTTCAGTAGGAAAATCCATTTAAGAAAAATGCATATTATTATGTAGCTATCACTGTTTTTGACATAAAATTGACTAGGAGGAGGGGGTTTAAAAATTTAAACTTGCTTCCAATTTTAATGTGTGGGTTTTGGGGGGGGGGGGGGGGGGTTGGCAAAATTGATAAGTCATCAAACAAATATAGCTATTTTATGTCTAAAAGGTGTCTAAATTCTTATGGTTTTTTGATTAACTAAGCGAAAGGAACCAAAAAGGGACAATTTCCTATAATAAAAAAAAATATTGTTTGTCTATTTTCTTAATGAGTTATTTACAAGTCAATTCAGAATATTGCTTGGTTGGTTTTTTTTTAACTGGTGCAGGAAGAAACACTTGTGGGCTTGCTGCAAGTCTTATGCTGCACCCAGCCTATCTCTTTATTAAAGCATAATGGTGTTATTGTTTATCACCCAATGTGCAAGGAGTGGCCTCTGGTTAGATGGATGTAATATGATGTAGTCCTGCAAGCATTACTATCTAATATTAAAGTTAATATTTAAGTTGAAGAACTTGTTATTCATGATCTGTATTGTGTTACTATATTAAATTTGATATAGAAGTTAAAGGACTTGTTATTCGTGATCTGTATTGTGTTACTATATTTTAGGAGGATGTCAAGAACAAAGCTAAAGTGGGAGATGGAGAGAAAGCAGATTCAGAAGAAAAAGAGAAAGAGAAAAAAGAAGATAGTATGTACATTTCAACTTACAAGTTTTTTTTTTGCCTGGATTTATGCTTAAAATGTGTGTTTTGTGTTAAAGGCTATATTTAAAATAAACTAAAATGATATTGAAGTAATAATTAAATGTAGTTAAATGATATAATATGTGAATTCATTAATATTTGTCGAGTATCAATGTTTGTGGTTTTCATTGTTGCAGCCGAGTCAAGAAATTCATTGTACAATGAAATGCAATTTAGAATGGATAATGACATGTTAAAACTACAGTGAAACGAGTCAAAGCCTAACCTCAATCACTTATCTTCCAAGCTGGGATTTACCCAAAAATTCAAATACTGCTTTGACAACTATTTTACCTATTTTGTTCCTGTATTTAAATACTGTTACAGTGACAGCCGGAACCTTTGAACCGTAATGAGAGCGGGAGGTTTGGCGCCTTAAAATCTGATTCAACCCACCATTTCTTTAGAAATGCCTGTACCAAGTCAGGGTCATTACGGTTTTCACAGTTTTCCGGTTGTTGACTGATTTTGTCTGTTTATATAATTATGAGTTTTGACTTTCCCTTTATAAGATTGTTCGGAGTTCGGTAATTTTGTTATTACCTTTATTGATAGTCTTTTAGTAATGCTTTCTTAAAATTTTCAAACCATTTGGTCCAATAAAACCTCCTGTAATTGGAATATTTTTAGAAAACTCGTAACAAATATTGAAATAAATAATCTTTTTACTTAATTTTTTAAATCAATGAATTATTTAATGCTCAAATCTAAGTAAAAATGATGCTTGACAATTAAATGATGCGTAACCATTTGAAGTTAACAATTGCTTATTCTTTATACATTGTTAACCTTTTTTAGTTCACCTGGACCAAAGGTCCATGTGAACTATTGCCATCACTTGGCGTCCGTCGTCTGTCGTCTGTCGTCTGTAGTCTGTCGTCTGTCGTCTGTCGTCTGTAAACTTTTCACATTTCAAGCTTCTTCTCCGAAACCACTTGGCCGATTGGAACCGAACTTAGCAGGAATGTTCCTTGGATGGTCCTCTACAAAGTTACTGTTTTTCGTTCCAGTCGAATATTCAATATGGCTGCCAGGGCCAATAATATGCTCTGATTGGCTGAAATTTCAAAGATCTTCTTCTCTGAAACTAATGAACTGACTGAACCCAAACTGTAAAGGAATGATCATTGGAATGTCCTTTACCAAGTTACTGTTTTTTATGCCGATCGGAAATCCAAGATGGCCGCCATCGCAGGACATAGATTAACATTGTACCCTATGGGAAAATGTTCAAATGCCTTCTTCTCAGAAACTACAAATATGATTAAAGCCAAACTGTACATGAATGTTCATTGGATGGTCCTCTACAATCTTAAGGTTTTTTGTTCCGATATGAAATTCAAAATGGCGGCTACGGCAGGACTTAGTTTAACATTGGACCCTATGGGAAAAATGTTTCAAAATGCTTCTTCTCTGAAACCACTTGGACAGTTGAAACCAAACTGCCCAGGAATGATCATTGGAAGGTCCTCTACAAATTTTCTGTTTTTTATGCCGATCGGAAATCCAAGATGGCCGCCACCGCAGGACATAGATTAACATTGGACCCTATGGGAAAATATTCAAATGCCTTCTTCTCAGAAACTACAAATATGATTAAAGCCAAACTGTACATGAATGTTCATTAGATGGTCCTCTACAAACTTTACGTTTTTTGTTCCGGTATGAAATTCAAAATGGCGGCTACGGCAGGACTTAGTTTAACATTGGACCCTATGGGAAAAATGTTTCAAAACGCTTCTTCTCTGAAACCACTTGGATAATTGAAACCAAACTGCATAGGAATGATCATTGGAAGGTCCTCTACAAATTTTATGTTTTTTATGCCGATCGGAAATCCAAGATGGCCACCACCGCAATACATAGATTAACATTGGACCCTATGGGAAAATATTCAAATGCCTTCTACTCAGAAACTACAAATATGATTAAAGCCAAACTGTACATGAATGTTCATTAGATGGTCCTCTACAAACTTTACGTTTTTTGTTCCGGTATGAAATTCAAAATGGCGGCTACGGCAGGACTTAGTTTAACATTGGACCCTATGGGGAAAATGTTTCAAAACGCTTCTTCTCTGAAACCACTTGGATAATTGAAACCAAACTGCCTAGGAATGATCATTGGAAGGTCCTCTACAAATTTTATGTTTTTTATGCCGATCGGAAATCCAAGATGGCCGCCACCGCAATACATAGATTAACATTGGACCCTATGGGAAAATGTTCAAATGCCTTCTACTCAGAAACTACAAATATGATTAAAGCCAAACTGTACATGAATGTTCATTGGATGGTCCTCTACAATCTAAAGGTTTTTTGTTCCGATATGAAATTCAAAATGGCGGCTACGGCAGGACTTAGTTTAACATTGGACCCTATGGGAAAAATGTTTCAAAATGCTTCTTCTCTGAAACCACTTGGACAGTTGAAACCAAACTGCCCAGGAATGATCATTGGAAGGTCCTCTACAAATTATCTGTTTTTTATGCCGGTCGGAAATCCAAGATGGCCGCCACCGCAGGACATAGATTAACATTGGACCCTATGGGAAAATATTCAAATGCCTTCTACTCAGAAACTACAAATATGATTAAAGCCAAACTGTACATGAATGTTCATT
Source organism: Bathymodiolus brooksi (assembly GCA_963680875.1). Taxonomy (NCBI): domain Eukaryota; kingdom Metazoa; phylum Mollusca; class Bivalvia; order Mytilida; family Modiolidae; genus Bathymodiolus; species Bathymodiolus brooksi. Next base: position 57,299,390 of record OY804585.1, on the reverse strand, counting down.
AGATGGTCCTCTACAAACTTTACGTTTTTTGTTCCGGTATGAAATTCAAAATGGCGGCTACGGCAGGACTTAGTTTAACATTGGACCCTATGGGAAAAATGTTTCAAAACACTTCTTCTCTGAAACCACTTGGATAATTGAAACCAAACTACCTAGGAATGATCATTGGAAGGTCCTCTACAAATTTTATGTTTTTTATGCCGATCGGAAATCCAAGATGGCCGCCACCGCAGGACATAGATTAACATTGGACCCTATGGGAAAATATTAAAATGCCTTCTACTCAGAAACTACAAATATGATTAAAGCCAAACTGTACATGAATGTTCATTAGATGGTCCTCTACAAACTTTACGTTTTTTGTTCCGGTATGAAATTCAAAATGGCGGCTACGGCAGGACTTAGTTTAACATTGGACCCTATGGGAAAAATGTTTCAAAACGCTTCTTCTCTGAAACCACTTGGATAATTGAAACCAAACTGCCTAGGAATGATCATTGGAAGGTCCTCTACAAATTTTATGTTTTTTATGCCGATCGGAAATCCAAGATGGCCGCCACCGCAATACATAGATTAACATTGGACCCTATGGGAAAATGTTCAAATGCCTTCTTCTCAGAAACTACAAATATGATTAAAGCCAAACTGTACATGAATGTTCATTGGATGGTCCTCTACAATCTTAAGGTTTTTTGTTCCGATATGAAATTCAAAATGGCGGCTACGGCAGGACTTAGTTTAACATTGGACCCTATGGGAAAAATGTTTCAAAATGCTTCTTCTCTGAAACCACTTGGACAGTTGAAACCAAACTGCCCAGGAATGATCATTGGAAGGTCCTCTACAAATTTTCTGTTTTTTATGCCGGTCGGAAATCCAAGATGGCCGCCACCGCAGGACATAGATTAACATTGGACCCTATGGGAAAATATTCAAATGCCTTCTTCTCAGAAACTACAAATATGATTAAAGCCAAACTGTACATGAACGTTCATTGGATGGTCCTCTACAAATTTACGTTTTTTGTTCCGGTATGAAATTCAAAATGGCGGCTACGGCAGGACTTAGTTTAACATTGGACCCTATGGGAAAAATGTTTCAAAATGCTTCTTCTCTGAAACCACTTGGACAGTTGAAACCAAACTGCCCAGGAATGATCATTGGAAGGTCCTCTACAAGGTGTGTGTTTTTTATGCCGATCGGAAATCCAAGATGGCTGCCACCACAGGTCATAGTATTAACACAGAACCATATGGGGAAAATACAGAAATATATTCTTCTCTGAAGCTATTGCACTGATTGAACCTAAACTGTGCATCAATCATTGGAAGGTCCTTTACAAACTTGGTGTTTTTTATGTTGGTCGTAATTCCAAGATGACTACCACTGCAGTACATAGTTTTTACATAGGACCAATTGTTTTTTTTTATTACCAGGTGAACGATACAGGCTCTTGAGAGCCTCTGGTTTCCAAGATAAAACTAAATTCAATAGTCAACAAAAAAATCAACAATATATATATTTAAACAATTGAAATCATCACTTGTTAAATCTCAAATTTGTTTCTTTTACAAGTGGCAAAAAAAAATATTGCAAATCATATGTAAATTTGATGCTGTTTAAATCAAAGAATATAAATATTGGTATTGCATGATATTTTATTAATCCACACTGATAGGTGTATCAGCTGAGGGAAGTCCTGTCATTGAACAACCAAAAAAACTAGAAACAGGTACTAGTGTGACGGTTAGTCTGGTATTGGCTTGATTTAGACATGAAGATTTTTGTCTTGGCAAAAGTTTTGTTTTCTAAACTTCCTTTTGAGAATTTCATTCAAGCTTTTAGCCATATTTTAAAAATTGTTTGGGAACACAGCTTATAGCAATTACTTTGTTTTAGATTTGGAATTAACACCAATTTTATTAGGACACATAAATATATTTTGATGCTTTGGCAAAGTTTGTATAAATCATTTTCTTGAAAATTATTTCAAAAATTAAATCACTCGTATTTATTAGTCGGATGACCCAAGGCTTTCAACAGTTTTAGAAGTAGCAGGCACCTAAAGATAAAGTAGGAGGCTACTGTTTTTAGACCGGGGGTCTGAGGGCAGTCTAGGACCCCTGAAGCTAAAGATTAAATGGTGCAAAATCCTGATTTCTGGGAATTTTCTGGCATTTTTAATGACTTCTTGAATTACCCTTTTTAGCTCACCTGGCCAAAGGGGGGGTGAAATTTTAATTGTCCATTGCTGCTTTAGTATAAGCCAAAATGAGCTCAAATTTTAACTGCAGCTACATGGCAAGGAGTAGTTTAACATATATTCCGGGTTTTTCTGTGAAATTTTTCTCTCGGCCGATTTATACCGATTATGCAAATTAGGCATATTTTGATAAAAGATCACATTTAAATCTTCTCCTCTGAAACTGCAGAACCAAATTAAACCAAACCTGGCAGGGTGGGTCCCTTTTAAAATTGTGTCCGACACCCCCGCCCTCCATTCAAGATGGCTGCTGTTACTAAAAATTGAAATTTCTTCAATTGTCCATTGCTGCTTTAGCATAAACCAAAATGAGCTCAAATTTTAACTTCAGCTACATGGCAATGAGTAGTTTAACATATATATATTCCGGGCTTTTCTGTGAAATTTTTCTTTCAATCGATTTATACCGATTATGCAAATTAGGCATATTTTGATAAAAAAAAATCACATTTAAATCTTTTCCTCTGAAACTGCTGAACCAAATTAAACCAAAACTGGCAGGGATAGTCCCATTTCAAAATTGTGTCCGACAGCTCCACCCTCCATTCAAGATGGCTGCTGTTACTAAAAATAGAAATTTCTTCAATTGTCCATTGCTGCTTTATTATAAATCAAAATGAGCTCAAATTTTTACTGCAGTTACATGACAATGAGTAGATTAACATATATTCTGGATTTTTCTTTCAACCGATTTATACTGATTATACAAATTAGACATAATTTGATAAAAGATCACATTTAAATCTTCTCCTCTGAAACCACTGAACCAAATTAAAGCAAATTTGGCTGGGATGGTCCCCTTTCAATATTGTGTCCGACAGCCCCGCCCTCCATTCAAGATGGCTGCTGTTACTAAAAATAGAAATTTCTTTAGTTGTCAATTTCCGCTTTATTTCAAATCAAATTTTAACTGCAGCTACATGTATATGGCAATGAATAGTTTAACATATATTCTGGGTTTTTCTGTGAGATTTTTTCTGCCAGTTTATTCCGTTTAGGAACATTATGAGATAAAAATTTGAGTTGAAATGATCTTTGGGTGGCCCACTTTCAAAATTATGTGTAAAAACACCTCCATTTTCTATCAACTTTTAGATGTCAAATTGAAAACCAGGTGAGCGATTATAGGCTCCAGGGAGCCTCTAGTTTATATCTAAAACTTTGTTCCAAAATTATGGAAAAGTTCATTAGATGGTTTTGGTTTAATTTTTCTGATGTGGGTAATAAGTTATCCAAGTTACCCAGAAAATTGTAAAGCTGTAAATTCACAAATGGACTTTTTTTTGTTTGTTTTTGTTGTTTGTTTGTTTGTTTTTTGTCTATTACTTTTATGATTTTACAAAATGTACCTGGAAAAAATAGCAAAAATGATTCAGGGCTGTTCCATTTAAATATACCTGGGAGGGGGGGAACACCACTTATTTCAGACCCCCCCACCAATAGAAGAGAACAAAAATTCCACCCACCACCACCAGAAAGAAAAAAAAATCATAGAAATAATTTCCTGTATAGAAACACCCAATCTCAACGAGATTAAGAGCCTCACACTAATGATATACCAATATATGGCGTGTAAATCTCTCCCTTAAGCTTTGCATATAAATGTGCCTCCCTCTTGCATTTTACTATTTCAAATATAGGTGATCGTGACTGAAGACCTATTTTTTCCAGCCAGATGGCAACAGAAACGGAGTTTGCCATCTTTAAGGGTAGATAACTCCACTTCCGGGAAGATAACTCACTACTGTTTTGAAGCAAATTCTGGCAAAATGGCGCGATTTCTTAAGACAACAAAACGGATATATCTTTTCATTTCTGTGAAAAGCCAGCGAGTTCAAGGCAAATGGAAGTCAAGATAAATAACCCATCCACTGAATTTTCTAGTCATTGGGTTCCCCCAACAGAATTTATTTTCAAGAGACCCCCCCACCCAACATAAAAAAATATGGTTTCACCCCCACAACCAATAGAAAAATAATAAAAAAAAATTGGTGTTCCTCCTCCCAGGTAGCCTTAAATGGAATAGCCCTCAGTAGTGTTTATTTGTATAAACATATGTGGCAACTTTCGTGAAAAAAATGGCAAAGAAAATTTGGAAATGTTTATTTGTATATTCAAACATGTGAGGCTACTTTTGTTTTTGTTGGCCATGACCACATGGAGTTTCAGCAATCAGCATAAACTGGGTGCTTTTTCGTCACATAACATACTGGTACTTCCGTGATCATCTTTCCTCTTCTTTTGAAAACCAGTCAAAAAGGGTTGTCATGTTTGAAGATTGTTTCATGTTGTAGTTGTGACATTGTATGTCCGATTTGCACCAAGTAATAATGACCTCTAGCGGCAAGATTTCGGAGACTGATTTAACCTAATTTTAGCTCATTTAAACATCGAATTTACTTCCTCGAACGAGCTGAGCTGCCCAACAATTTTTTAATTTTGTCACTAAAGTAGGTGGCAGCAGATTTTCGCCGACTACTTTTGAGAGCCCGAATGACCCATCTTTAAAAAAAAATTGGGTTACTTTATTGAAATACAGACCAATTTCACTAGTTATGATTCTGTTTTATAGCCACATCAGTGGTGTAATAGTTACTAGTAGCATGCTCGCCTCAAGTGTTGTAGATCTTGGATTCGAGCCCAGGTTTGTTAACACCAAGGGCTATAAAATTGGTATTTGCTGCTCCTCTACTAAGGAGTAAGACTAAGAGCAAAGACTGGTGTGCTCGGAATCAGGATAATGTGTTCGAGTGGAGCAACATGTCTACCTGCGAACTGTTGTTTCAGTGAGCTAGCACTATAAAAATCCAACTAAGCATGTTGGTCTAGTACAAAGCCAAAGCGGACATCATCTCATTGAAATGTAACTTGTTCTTGCCATAATATGGCTGGAAATTTTCTCATTTGGTGTTAATCAATAATCACTCGCTCACTATAATTAAAGTAAAGACTTCTTATCTCTAATTTCTGCTTTTTGTTTTCAGATGAAGGAGCTGATGTCAAAGGCATTCCAAACTTCTGGTTGACAGTTTTCAAAAATGTAGATATGTTATCAGAGATGATTCAGGTAAGAAAATATGTGAAACCTTGTTAAGGTATCTCCTTAATTATAAATGATTTTTACGAAAAAAATTGATTTGGCACAAGTTAAAACAAAAGAATGCTTTTAGAACAAGAACAATATTTTAGATTTGCTGAAAGTAATCAGCTCTGTAATAGGATGGGTTGACATATTTTTATTGGGGCCGTCGTCATGATCATATGGTAGTTGAGATTACAACTACCTATGCAATCAGTGCCTATCACCACTAAAGTTGAGAGTTTAAACCCCGTTCATGATGAGGTGTACTCGATACAACATTATGTGATAAAGTTTGTCAGTTACTTGCTACAGGTCAGTGGTTTTCTCCGGGTACTCTGGTTTCCTCCGCCAATAAAACTGACTGCCATGATATAACTGAAATATTGTTGAAAGTGACGTAAAACACCATAAACCATATTTTTATTTATTTTATTTTTAGCTCACCTTGCCAAAGGCAATGTGAGCTTTTGCCATCAATTGGCGTCCGTCGTCCGTTAACTTTCGCACTTTATTCTTCTCTGAAACCTGTCGGCCAAATGAACTGAAACTTGGTAGGAAGCATCTATGGAAGGTTCTCTCTAAAGATTGCTCATTTTGTCCCGATCTATTAACAAACATGGCCACCACAGGCAATTCTTGTTTCTGATTGGCCGATTTTTAAAAATCTTCTCCGAAACCGCTTGACCAAATGAACCGAAACTTGGTAGGAAGCATCTATGGAAGGTCCTCTATAAAGATTGCTCATTTCATCCCGAACGGTTAACAAACATGGCCGCCACAGGCAATTCTTGTTTCTGATTGGTTCATTTCTTTAAAAGAAAACTTCTCTATTGTAGTAAACTGTTAAAAGGGAGATAACTCTTGCATTAAACTGTTAAAAGAAAGATAAATCTTGCCATTATCTCCCTTAGAAATTAGCTAGTGCTGATATAGTGTAACATGTTTATACTATACATTACATGTAGGTATTCACATTTTAATATTCTTTTTAGCTCACCTTGCCAAAGGCAATGTGGGCTTTTGGCATCACTTGGCGTCAGTCGTTTGTTGTCTGTCATCTGTTAACTTTTCACATTTTATTTTTCTCATCTGAAACCCATCAGCCAAATGAACTGAAACTTAGTAGGAAGCATCTATGAAAGGTCCTCTCTAAAGAGTGGACATTTTGTTATGATCCATTACCAAACATGGCCCTCCACAGGCAATTCTTGTTTCTGATTGGCCAAATTTTTAAATCTCCTCCTCTGAAACCACTTGGCCAAATTAACCGAAACATGACAGGAAGCATCTATGGAATGTCCTCTGTGAAGATTGCTCATTTTGTCCCGATTGGTTAACAAACATAGCCACCACAGGCAATTCTTGTTTCTGATTGGTCGATATCTAAAAAATCTTCTCCTCTGAAACTGCCTGGCCAAGTGAACCGAAACTTGGTAGGAAGCATCTACATGTATGGAAGGTTGTATATTAAGTTTCCTCAAAGCAGAATGAAAGGTGAGCGACACAGGCTCAGCCCACTGAGCCTCTAGTTTATTTCAGGATCATGATGAACCAATACTGAATCATTTACAAGATGTTAAAGTTCAGTTTTCAAGTACACAAGACATGGTAAGTCTATTTTATAATTCTATTATTGTAACTGATTGCCACATTGATGAATAAAAAAAATTATATAAGTTTCAGTATTCCTTGTTCATGGTTTTAATCAATAATAAAGTTTTTGTTTTAAACTTTTCCTTTCCCATGATAAAACATTTCATTGATACTGTCATGTGCAAAACTAATATAAAAATAAAAACGAACACCTCATTGAATCTGATTGCTGTTTTTGTTGATCAAATTATTGTTTTCTTAATTCCAATACCATTAGAGAAAGATGAACGTGATTTCACATAGGACCTTATCGGTATATGAACATAGAGTTTTTTTTCTCAAATCTGTAAACCTGTTTGAACCAAAACATGGCATGAATAACCAGGTACATGCTCTGGTGAGCCTCTAGTTTGTTTGATGGTGTTTAACGCCACTTTCAACAATATTTCAGTTCTATCGTGGCAGTCAGTTTTATTGGTGGAGGAAATCGGAGAAACCACCGACCTCTCGCAAGTCACTGACAAACTTTATCACATAATGTTGTATATCTCGAATATCTCGACCTGATCGAGATTCGAACTCACAACATCAGTGGTGATAGGCACTGATTGCATAAGTAGTTGTAAATCCAACTACTATGCGATCACGGCCATGACGACCCCTCTAGTTTGTTGAAAGTATCATTGATCACCCATAATATAGAATATTTACTTGACATTTTAATTCTTACCAGGGATTAATTCCAGGTTTTTAAAAAGATATATACCTTAAACAATTATTAGCAGTTTAGATATGAATAATAGCTAACTAACCTTAACACATTGTATGTTATATTGTATGCAACATTTGAACGAGAATAGAGATAATTTTTATTTATTTACTAGGTCTTTCAAGGAAGAGCATATGAAAATAAAACGAATTGTACCAGTCGAAAACAAAACCAAAAATTCAAATTCTATTTGAAAATTGTTTGCAGTCTATGATTGGAAATATTCATTATTCTTAGAGATAATGATGTTGACATTTACCAGTTCCAAAAAAAATTATGTCCTAACATATATATAATTAGGTATATTCTCCATAGACTTGTAGTGTTAAAACTATATGAAGTAAACCAGTCTCCTATAATCAGAAAAATAATGTCGTTGATATCTCATTTAATTAATATATTTCAGGGTTTTACATTAGAATTCTACTTTGAGTCAAACAAGTTTTTTAATAACACAGTTTTGACGAAACAATACCAAATGAGATCTGAACCAGATGAGGCTGATCCATTTTCATTTGAAGGTCCAGAAATTGTTAAATGTAAAGGGTAAGTATATTTTTGTTCTAATTGTATCTGGGCTTTTGATCGTTGATGAAATGGGAGAAATGAATGAGAATTTAGAAAACCTATAATCCATATAAAAGTTAATTAGATTAACAGCACATTGATTACTGCTGCTGTCAGGTTGATCAAGCTTTAATAATGCTCCACTAATTGTCATTTAGTTTAACCCATGTCTGTGTGTACCTACTTCCCACCTGGGATTCATTTCAGTAGTTTTAGTTCCCCTTAAGCAAATCATCTGAAAGTTATACACTAATTAAGGGTCAATAAAAACGCAGACCAAACTCAATTTTGGACTTTCATGTCCTGAATTGGTCAAAAACTTACAATTTTTCTGATTCTGTTCAATAAGTTTGCCATAATAATTTGAAATTTATGGTGTAAAGGACAAAATAGGCAATAAAAAGCGTTATTTTTAGCTCACCTTGCCAAAGGCAAAGTGAGCTTTTGCCATCACTTGGCATCTGTTATCCGTTAACTTTTCACATTTTAATCTTCTCCTCTGAAACTCCTAAGCCAACTGAACCGAAACTTGATAGGAAGCATCTATGAAAGGTCCTCTATAAAGAATGCTCATTTCGTCCCGATCCGTTAACAAACATGGCCGCCACAGGCAATTCTTGTTTCTGATTGGTTGATTTCTAAAAAAAATCTTCACCTGTAAATTTGCTTGGCAAAATGAACCGAAACTTGGTAGGAAGCATTTGTGGAATGTCCACTATAGAGATTGCTCATTTTGTTTTGATGCATTAACAAACATGGCCGCCACAGGCAATTCTTGTTTCTGATTGGTCAATTTCTAAAAAAAAAAAAAAAAATCAACTCTGAGACCGCTTAGCCAAATGAACTGAAACTTGGTAGGAAGCATCTATGGAAGGTCTTCTATAAAGATTGCTCATTTCGTCCCGATCCATTGACAAACATGTCCGCCACAGGCAATTCATGTGTCAGATTGGTCGATTCCTAAAAAAATCTTCTCCTCTGAAACTGATTAGCCAAATGAACCGAAATTTGGTAGGAAGCACCTATGGAAGGTTCTGTATTAAGTTTCCTCAAAGCAGAATGAAAGGTGAGCGACACAGGCTCAGCCCACTGAGCCTCTAGGGCTCACGCTCTAGTTATTGTTATTTGACAGGTGTGAAATAGATTGGTGTAAAGGACAGAATGTAACAGTAAAAACAATAAAAAGTGTTATTATTATTTGACAGGTGTGAAATAGATTGGTGTAAAGGACAGAATGTAACAGTAAAAACAATAAAAAGTGTTATTATTATTTGACAGGTGTGAAATAGATTGGTGTAAAGGACAGAATGTAACAGTAAAAACAATAAAAAGTGTTATTATTATTTGACAGGTGTGAAATAGATTGGTGTAAAGGACAGAATGTAACAGTAAAAACAATAAAAAAGAAACAAAAACATAAAGGAAGAGGAACAACTAGGACAATAACAAAAACTGTACAAAATGATTCATTTTTTAATTTCTTCACTCCTCCTACAGGTAAGAACATATTGATGTACATTAACAGTCTTCAGGTATTATCATTCACTGGGGCATATGTTCTTCAGCTTAAGAGAATGGTTCAAAAGCTAATTAGCATGCATTTAATTTTTTCAAAAACCATATTTGATAGTTAATAACTGAATTCTTGCCCAAAAAAAATTATATTAAAAAAAATTAAATGTTATAATCATTACACCAGATGATAAATTCTGTGTGATATCAGATGATTTTGTTTTACTTACAAGCTGATTTTCTTTGTGGGTTATACATATACATGCAGGATACTAAACTTTTGACATTTATTTCTATTTTTAGTTCCAGAAGAAGATTCAGAAATGGTATGTCATACATATTTCAGTTTAGGATTGATATAAAATTATTTTAAGACATACTTCATTGTAGACTTCTATATAGCAACAATTCGGGACCCCAGCAATCCATGTTTGATTACATTCAACATACACATGTATAAAATTTAATTCATATTGGGCCCTGGAGTCTAAAGATTTAGCATAGATAAAATGTCAAAAATGGAATGAAATATTATTGTGATACATGTATGTAGTTTCAAGTTTGCATAAAGTTAGGCCACACTGTCTATTGTTTCTGAGACCTTATGAGCCAAAGTATTAAATGGACTGAGATGGAGAAAAATTCAGAAATCTTCTATAGAAGCAGAAATGTAAATACAATATTAGGCATGAAGCAGCATTACGAGATGAAGGTTCAATTTTGTACCTTTGAATGAAACCGTTTCTATCAGGCTCAAGTCCTGGAAGATCAATATTTAACATATGCTGAAATATACAATAGTTCAATGAATCTTGTTTCCCAGTTGAGCGAATTTGTCTCATGTGAGCCTCTAGTGTCATTATGCATTAACAAAATGACAAGCATTTAGAAAAGGAGCTTTGACCCTTTTCCAGTGATTCTTTATCTTAAAATTATATATCACCTTTATAAATAACTTGACCTAATGGGCCATGTTAGTTAAATTTCATCACTTTGTGTATGCCATCATCCATCCATTGTTTGTAAACTTCAATCTTCTCTTCTGAAACCACTGAGCAAAATAGAACCAACTTGACAGGGGTGTTGGGAAGAGGAGATTCAGATTGGTACCGTTGACTTTCTTAAGAATCATTAGTTGAAATACAAGTATAAAGCACATGAATCATTTTGTTAGATTCAAATTTACCCAAAAGAAGACCCCAGTGTCAAAGTGATGTGTGGGTACATGCTTCAGTCTAATTTATATAGTCAGTGCATTCTGTCGCAGCCGGGCACAGGGCAAATTGTCTTATCAAATTGCATTTATTCCCCGGCTACCAAAAATGAAAATGTCAAAGTGAAAGTAAAATATGGCTTAGTTTTGTATACTGGTTTATGTTTTGCATTCTAAATTGCTCAATTGGGAATCAAAATAAGGGGTAAGAATGAAAATTTTGCATGATTTTAGAATATTTTTCATTGGGAAAGCGTTCTTTTACCGAACGCTGAGGAAGGCTACAAATATTCCTGCCTTCCTACTTTAGGATTATCACCTCCTACATGAAAATGTGTGGAATGCCCTGTATAGTACTTAAGCATTCAGATAAATGTCATTATAGTTTTATACATTTTGGTCATATTTTTTTTTAACAGGACGAAGATTTAGAAGCGTTATTAGCAGCAGATTTTGAAATAGGACATTTTATAAGAGAAAGAATAGTGCCTAGAGCAGTATTATATTTTACTGGTGAAGCCTTAGAAAATGATGATGATGTAAGTATTGTTTGTGAGAGAGAAAAAAAGACTTTTTGAATTGAAAGGATGGTATTAAAAATTTATCTGGTTAACTAAATCAAATAAGACCCCAAAAAATTATATTTGTTTCAAGTTTTCTGATTGATTCAAACATTTTATTAAAGAAATAAGAAGTCTCAAAAACTGCAGCAATTTCCAGAATGGAACCCTGTTTTTAATACAGTATATCAGTAATTGAAAGTTGAACAGCATCCTTATTGATTCTTAAACAGTTAATTTTAAAGATTGTTGAAAGAACTTCTTTGGAAATGTTAAAGCAGATTTCTCGTTTATTCTTTAAAAACATTATTTTATCAAATATTTTATGAATTTCATTACTTTTGAATTTGGAACTTGACTAAAACACAATTTCTGAAGGTTTACGATTAATTCATTGTACATATAATTTTAAAAACCAACTGGGTACAACTGTTGCCTCATTTTAAAAAAAAACATAAACCAAGCAAAATCACTTACTACAAATATGCAAAGGATTATTAGATAGGAAATATAAAGATCTCATTGCCATTGTTTTATCTAATAGGAAATAAGATCTCATTGTCTTTGTTATACCCCGAAGGGGGGGGGGGGGTATACTGTTTTACCTCTGTCCGTCCTTCCAAGATATTTTTCGTCACATTTTTCTCAGTAACTGTTGATGGCAGAAATCTGATATTTGGTCACAAGCGTCATATAGGTATACCATATTGTGGGTAGCGTTTTTGGACCCGTCAGATTCCTACTTCCTGTTTGCCGACTTAGTTGGTTTTTATACACATTGAGCATATATGCACATTTTTCGTCACATTTTTCTCATCAACTATTGATGGCAGAAATCTGATATTTGGTCACAAGCTTCATATAGGTACCCCATATCGTGGAAAGCGTTTTTGGACCCATCAGATTCCTACTTCCTGTTTGCTGACTTTGTTGATTTTTATACACATTGAACATATATGCTCATTTTTCATCACATTTTTCTCAGCAACTATTGATGGCAGAAATCTGATATTTGGTCACAAGCTTCATATAGGTACCCCATATCGTGGGAAGCGTTTTTGGACCCGTCAGATTCCTATTTCCTGTTTGGCGAAGAGCGGTGGTATCATAAGTGAGCATTAGCTCACAGTTCATCTTGTTTTATCTAATTGCATTGAATAGATAAATTTTTGTTATAAATGGACACTGACCGAAATATAGCTTTTCTGGTACCTATATCACATGTTACCTGTTGAGCTTTGGGAAACTACGTAGTTTTAAATCAGTTTGACTTCTTTTTGACAGGAAATGTCAAAAAGAGCAATAAAGGGATAATTGTATTATTTTATTATTTACTTCTAATACCACCTCCCACGACTTACAGTGTTAAAACTCCCAAAAATATTCAGTAGTCATTTGGATAACCTAAATCAAAATTTAGGTTGTCCAAAAAATTGTTTGGTTGTCCAATCAAGCCTGCAAGGTGGTCTGGGAGGGGGGGATGCTCAAGGCCCCCAGAAGCTATGGGGCAAAATCTTGCATTCTGGGCATATCCTGGCACATAAATCTCAGCTTCAAATAGTAGTTTTTTTTACTGAAATTGTTGCTTGACAAGTCACAAGGCACCCAGAAGCTCTGGATTAAAAGGTGCAAAAATATGCAATCTGGCCATTTCCGTGGTTTTCTATGGAGCTCGTACTCCTTTTGGCAATCTTTTTTAGATTTTTTTGTCGGAGGCTCTTCCGCCCTGGTCACAAACTTCCACATGTTTGAGTAACGGAAATTGATAAAATACGAGTAATAACCGTAAACGGCATCGGTATTAGATTCCGGTCAAATATCAACAATGCCAAAGTTCCGATGATCATTTTGAAGAGTTTTATATTTATAGTCATTTTAAGGGGTAATTTAGGAAAATCTACTCACAAAACTTAAAAAGAATAAATTTCAGCATCTGGGTAAAAGAAAATTTCAGGTCGTCACTCGGACAACTTTGTTACAAATTCAGGTCGTCCGTAATCGTTTTTGGTCGTCATTGACGATCGGATGACCGGGAATTTCGAACACTGGAGTTTATGTGATTTTTTTTTCTGCAGGATGACATAATATTAATGCAATGTCTTAAAACAAAGTTGATGTGTATTCAGTGCAAAACTGGGAAAAGACTCTGTCAAACTTGTCTTTGTCCCAATTATTAAGCCTCATACACATAAACTGTGAATTATGGACAGAAAATGGTTATTACCATACAAAAGGCTAATGAACTTGTTAATTGATTAGTTGCTACAGCAGAACATTAAATATTTTTCAAGTGGAACAGCACTTAACTATTTACAGTTCAGGGGTTGAAAATTTTGTTGGGCAGGCCCAAGCCCAGGGCTTTTTAAACTTTCTTAACCCAAGTCCGGTCAGTGATTTGCCAAGTCCCAATTTGTAGGATAAAATTTGAAATTTGACCTGCTTGTCAACTAAAGTTTGTGCAATTGATGCAGCAAAAGTTTTACAACCATTAATATTTCAATAGTTTTCACCCAGGTCAAGTCCATTTTTAACTTGTATTTCACATATCAATTCATAATCTGAAAATGGTTTTCCAGCTTTGACAACACCGTAGGCAGTATGTCGGTCAAAAGCCCACTAGGGCTTCTGTTTTTTGTGTTGTGTTGTTATTTAAATATGCAGGCTATAAATAAAACTTTTCTTATCTTATCTTAGTATTAAACAAACTTTCAAGACGTTTTCTCTGACTTTCATCTAATTTCAATAATGACTGACCTGTTGGGGTGTCAGCAAAGGCCTGGGGATCAAGTTCCTTAAACCAATGCTTGACACATAACAAGTGCTCCTGGTGTTTATCGTGTAACTTAAGTCCATCATTGCGTAAATTTTTAGTTCCCCGAGTAAGGGCATCTTTCCTATCTGACAAGTGTGGAAATGTTCTACAGTACTTGCAGTACATTTCCTGAGCATTCTCGTCAAAGACGACCCAAGGAAATTTATCTATCCATGAGTTTTGAAATATTCTCGTTCGTTTCTCCCTATCATGCTTAAGATCTTTATTTCTGGTAGTTTCAGGATCAGTTGGCTCGTCGTTCGCTTTCCGCTTTTTCTGCTTTTTTGACTAAAATTAAAATTAAGCAACGACATTTTACTCAAAAGTTGTCAACATAAACATACGATTGATCAATGTTATTCCGACGCTTGGCTTTACATAGGTATGTGGGAAGCGCATAGGTGATTCGGAAGTCATTAATATTCATGAGGAATATCGATCCGTTCAGGATGTGTATTACTGTTCTTAAAATAGCTTTTTTGTACTTATTTACAGTGAAAGGAGACGATTGACAAAAACTTGCATGTGATTTGAATTGAAAACAAGACATTTAGAAAAAAGTGGAGTTTTTATTTTATTAAAGGCATGCCCGACGGGATTTTTAAATGGAAAAACGGCAAGCCCGAAGTTTCAATTTTCTAGTCCCGGGCGTCGGACTTGAGGAATTTTCAACCCCTGCAGTTTTATTAAAATTTGAACATTTTCATGTATATCTTATACAATACTGTCTTTTTGTGTCTATTAAGCGCACTGGTGCATAGAACGCACCCCCCTTTCCACCCCGGAAAATTCTAGTTCCTATCTATAGAATGCAGGGAGATTCAGTAAAACATTCACGGCAGAAATCCTCGTTTCAAACGGCAAAATACTGCTTACCACAGATCACGTATTTGTTAATCCATGTATTTTTGATAAATTTTAGACAGGGAAATGTTAAGTTAGTTTTGTTAAAAGAGTTTAAACAGATTATTCTACATTTTGCAAGTGAAAATTAGCTGTTTTGTGAATGCAGGAAGTTTATCGGCAATGTTTAATTTGAAAACAAGTTCAAAACAGCAATGAAAATGATACGGATGGAGCAGTTGATTTTTTTGTCGTTCTTTACATGAATTATGGTTGTTTTAAATAATAAATATGTAGATATATTTAATCTTTAATCAGTATTAATTCATCAAATAATGAACCGTTCATGTGATCAAAGATAGGCAAGCTTGTTATAGGAAGTAATTACGGTCGATTCAAATAAAGAGAAAACAATACAAAAGTAACAAGGGCAACGCAAAGCGTGGCGTATCCCCTCGCCTAAAAATTAGACCCTTTGACCTTGAAAATCAATATGGTTCCAGATTCTGTTAAGGTCTAAGTATGTACCAAGTTTGGTAAAAATCCATTGAAGGATGTTGATTCTAGAGTGTTCACAAGGATGTTACGTGGTAAAAATTTGACTCCTTGACCTTTGACCTTGAAAATCAATAGAATTCCAGACTCTTAAAGACTATGTATGGACCAAGTTTGGTCAAAATCCATTCAAGGATGTTGATTCTAGAGTTCACATGGGTGTTACGCAGTAAAAATTTGACCTGGTGACATTGACCTTTGACCTATGACCTTGAAATTCAATAGGGTTCCAGACTCTCCTAAGGATTAAGTATGTACCAAGTTTGGTCAAAATCCATTGAAGGATCTTGATTCTAGAGTGTTCACAAGGATGTTATGCGGTAAAAATTTGACCCGGTGACCATGACCTTTGACCTTGAAAATCAATAGAGTCCCAGACTCCCCTTAAGACTAAGTATGTACCAAGTTTGGTCAAAATCCATTAAAGGATGTTGATTTCAGAGTGTTCACAGGGATGTTATGTGGTAATAATTTGACCCCTTGACCTTTGAACTTGAAAATCAATAGGGTTCCAGACTCTCCTAAGGACTATGTATGTACCAAGTTTGGTCAAAATCCATTGAAGGATGTTGATTCTAGAGTGTTCACAAGGATGTTACATGGTAAAAAAAAAATTACCTAGTGACCTTGACCTATGACCTTGAAAATCAATAGGGTTCCAGATTCTCTTAAGGACTAAATATGTACCAAGTTTGGTCAAAATCCATTGAAGGATGTTGATTCTAGAGTGTTCACAAGGATGTTACGTGGTAAAAAAAACTTACCTAGTGACCTTGACCTATGACCTTGAAAATCAATAGGGTTCCAGACTCTCCTAAGGACTAAATATGTACCAAGTTTAGTCAAAATCCATTGAAGGATGTTGATTCTAGAGTGTTTACAAGGATGTGCGGTAAAAAATTTGACCCGGTGACCTTGAAAATCAATAGGGTTCCAGATTCTCTTAAGGACTAAATATGTACCAAGTTTGGTCAAAATCCATTGAAGGATGTTGATCCTAGAGTGTTCACAAGGATGTTACGGAAGGACGGACAGACGGATGGTAGCTTTACTATATCCCTTCGCAACTTCGTTGGCGAGGGGATAATAACATTAATTAAGACCTAAGTAAAGAGATTATAATTTCTTTTGAAGTGTACTCATATTATACCAATACTACAATGTATTATATAATATTGACACGTGTCCCAGTATGTTCAATTATCTTTTCACACCTTGTTATACAATATACGGTCCTTGACCTTGTCAACTGCTGTAAAAATCGATAATTCAAACAAAGGTTCAATACCCAAACACAGGTAATTTCACCCCAGGAAAAAATCCATTGAAAAAGAGTAAAATATCACACGTCTGATAGCAAACATTTGACAGTTATTCCTGCATTCGTATGGACAATTAGTTCCGAACAACAACACCAATGCACAAGTATGATTATTGACAAACATCGAGAATATTTACATACCTTTCAAAAAGGCAATGAACAAGCAATAAATATAATTTTTATGCAATTTTATTTTAAATAACACATATATAATGAACACAATTAATGTTATTTGAACATTAATTCATCGATCATTGGGAATATTTCCGTCCGTGAACTCGAAGCTATGCTACCAGCAACTCTCTGCGTGACCTTAAAAAAAAGTTTCTGATACTTGCTCTTATGCATAAAACGCACCCCACCTACAAATTATCATTTTAAAGCATAATACTGCATTCTATACGTACCAAAAATCGGTACTCTTTAAAATCAGGAGATACCAAATACCATTTTAGGCTGGTAATAGGACCTGGTATCGCCCCTTATTGAAAGGCCTGTTACAGGGTAATGAATTATGCTACAATTTTTTTTAGCAATTGTACAAATTAAGTTGGTTGGGGTTTTTTTTGGTATTGTCAGAAAACTATTTAGAAATCTTGTAAACATGTAAACTTTCTATTTCAGTTTGATGAAGAGGAAGAGGAGGTAGGTCAATATATAGGACTTTTTTCTTAAATTGCTACAAAAATTTGATTATTTCTTAAATGGCTACCAAAAATTTGATTAATATTGAAATGTTTGGATGTGAATATTTATCTAAACTAAAACATATATTTGTCAAAATATTAATATAAAAGTGAAATATTTTTTAATTACCGTATTTGCTGGACATAAAACCGCACTGGAGTTTAGGCCGCATGGCCCTTTTTGGGCAAGAAAAATGATTTTGTCCACATATAGTCCGCAACGGATTATAAGCCGCCCGCCATTTTGATTGTGTATGTCACATGGGGGTTGTTTACAAACAAATACCTGTGAGTTGTGTACCATCAGTACAGTGTTTATAATGTCATTAATGGGTGTATTTGTGATGAAATTTAATAAAGAATATATTATTTGTTATCTGTTAGTGTTATTTTTTTTAATTAAAGAAATAATTAGATCTATTTACCGTATTTTACGGACTATAGGTCGATGGGTCGAATTGCTGCTTTTCTGCTAAATTTTTGGGGGAATACTAAGATAGGTCGAAGCATTCCATAGGTCGAGGATGCCGATGATAACTTGGGTAAGTATCGTCACATGGAACGGGTTATTTTTTTTTGTACATCGGTAAACATTTGTCCTATAATGATGTTCTTCGCTAAGTATCTGTTAGTATTAGCTCAAGAATACTATTCTTATGTGTCATAAACGAAATAATTATGAAAGTTAAATTAAATAAAATTTAGTTTTTAAACTTGTGTTTTGGTTGTGTGTTTTTTATGAGGAGTCTGGTTTGTAAAGCCAGACATCGATGACATTCAAATCTGGCCGTCCGTGGGTGTCAAAATAGATGGTAAAGGGATGTTCATACAATAAAATAATCAAGCTGTCAAAACAATGTATCACCTTGTGCAGTTTTATTGACATACCTTTAAACTGTGTTTAATTAATAATAGTACACAAATTATGTGATCGTCTTGGTCCAGTAAATTTTCAATCAGCTGATCAGGATAATTAAGTGCCGACTGATGTTCACCTGTGTTGATTATCTCATGGTGATTATTTTATTTGTTCCTAATTCACGGCTGGTAATCGGCACAAGCAGAACAGTTGGTTCTGCAAAGAAATTTGTGAGGATAACTTCCGGATTTGATGGAGGAGAGTTCACGAAGACGCTTCGCAAGGTATGTACATGTCAAAAATTGAAATTTTCTTTTTTTACTGCTCGAATATTGCAAAATCAGAGAATGCTATGCTGTGGCGAATGCTTTTACGATTAGAAACATGTATAGTTTATTCTTGTATATGAAGGGTAACTCTCGCAAAATCAATCGTCCCACGAAAAACATGACAAAAATTGTGACACTCTTACATTTATAAGTTGTTCTTAACAAAGATGCAAGTTACATTTTCAATATTTTTTCATCATGGGAGTCTAAATGTAATCGGGGATAAATTCTGATTCGTCAGAAGTAAATTGAAATCTAGATAAATCTACAAACTGTTAATTTTCTCGTTTTCCTGCTTGAGGAGATCGGTCCTGATAGAGCACATTGCGAATGCATGATCAGATTTGCTAGTTTTGTTAATTGTTTTCTGCAAAATTGATAAATTGACTCTTTTAAGCACAAAACTGATAAATACTCTAATCAAAATAAACTATTCTCTCCACTTTCAGGAGATGCCAGGATTCAAGGGAAAGAGGAAAAGGGGACTGACAATGACTCTTTACAAAAAAACATTTCGATATAGATTGCCTGTATCGCCGCCAAGGAAACGAACAAAAACAAGTAGCAGTACACCAAATTTAAAATCCCCATCAATCAGGACACCAAGTTTATTAAAAAAAATCTCTTTCAATTTCAAAATATTTATATCCTTTCAAATGGGTTTCCACATATATTCGGCGGAACCTTTTTACTAAAGATGACGGAAACTTCACCGCAGATCTACACAAGTTATAATATTACATGATTTCAGCACATACATAGGTCTAACGTAAATAAACATTCGCTTAGTGCTAGTAGTCATGAATAAATTAAACACAAGATGTCAATTAAACTGTGGACATATCCTTAAAATCGGTAAAGCGCTTTACATTTTGTAACCACTACTAACAGAGATCTTTTTTATTTACAAGTGTTTACACATAACACACTACATAATAGAAAAACAAACCACAAATTAATATTATTCTCAACTGTATGATATTTGATTTAGAATGTATCATTTGTATTAGAAATTATAAAGATATGATTCACATTAAGTTTAATTAATCTTGATTATAAAATTATCTTACAGTGCATTTTCAATTTTTTCCAATGTAAGGGAAGTTAATCTTGTGTATCCAATACACAATGGAAGTTGTCACAAACAACAAATGATCAATTATGACAAGTTAATAAATCATGGGAAACCGCAGTTACAATTATGAATTGATTCCTTAAATGAAATGTTTCTTTCTAGGTGGACAGCCTATGAACAATGAAATATTACTATTATAATTTTAAAAACCTGACGGAAGAAGGGCATCAGTTCGTGAATGTATTACCAGACAGACATGCACAATTTGTGATTATACAGTGGATTTACATGTGTCGTACCAAAACTAGCAAATCTCCTCATGGATTCGCAATGTGCTCTATCAGAACCGATCTCCTCAAGCAGGAAAACGAGAAAATTAACAGTTTGTAGATTTATCTAGACTTCAATTTACTTCTGATGAATCGGAATTTATCCCCGATTACATTTAAACT
The DNA here is from genome assembly GCA_963680875.1 of Bathymodiolus brooksi. Classification (NCBI taxonomy): domain Eukaryota; kingdom Metazoa; phylum Mollusca; class Bivalvia; order Mytilida; family Modiolidae; genus Bathymodiolus; species Bathymodiolus brooksi. The sequence goes on along the minus strand of OY804585.1, from coordinate 57,278,899 downwards.
CCCATGATAAAAAAATATTGAAAATTGAACTTGCATCTTTGTCAAGAACAACTTATAAATGTAAAAGTGTCACAATTTTTGTCATGTTTTTCGTGGGACGATTGATTTTGCGAGAGTTACCCTTCATATACAAGAATAAATTATACATGTTTCTAATCGTGAAAGCATTCGCCACAGCATAGCATTCTCTGATTTTGCAATATTCGAGCAGTAAAAAAGAAAATTTCAATTTTTGACATGTACATACCTTGCAAAGCGTCTTCGTGAACTCTCCTCCACCAAAACCGGAAGTTATCCTCACAAATTTCTTTGCAGAACCAACTGTTCTGCTTGTGCCGATTACCAGCCATGAATTGACCAATTCAAGTGTAGAACATTCTAATTTAACGAAATCGATAATTATTTTCTAGTATATTTAGTATAAAAAAAGCTTGTTCTCCACGTTTATTGTGAGATGTAATGCAACCGCCATTTTTTACTACAACCTCGTGTGCATGCTCGTGTTTGATGGAAAAGCTATTTATAGCTATATTTTGATATTTTGTGATAATAATTTTATATTGTAAAACGATCCAACCTGTGATTTTTTTTTCAACAACATACATTTTTTATAGTATATATTTTAATATACAATACAATATTGAACTGATTTTCGCTAACACTTCAATCATTGAATATTGATATTTTTTTCGGATGTTGAACATTTTTTTCCCGAATTGCACCCCCTGGTAGTATACTTTTATTGCTTTATTTAAAACAAAAAAACAACACCAAGAACATGGATGATTTCAATCTTATTCAGAAAAAAAAACCTACAGCAAAATAAAGGTATACTGTAAACAAAATAGTCATTTTTATCGAGATTTTTTTTAGGGATTCCAGATTTTTTTAACTTTATCCTTGTATAGGTCGATGTGGACGATAGGTCGAAGCCAGCGTGTTGAGGGGAAAAAATATCGACCTATCGTCCGTAAAATACGGTAGTGTTTTGTTTGCCAAATTTAACTTCCTTTGCAGTTAGGATATCGACCTCTGCTCAGCTTGGGTAGATATCTTTGTTGTCATTTATAACAGGATGTAGGCCTACACTGATTGTTTATTTGTGAGGCCATAATGCAATTAAAATGTACCAGTAATCAAGACACTGATTGACTCTTTGATCACCATTAACGAACAACTGATTATTACCTTACCTGAGTGTGTGGAAATAAATCCATTTTAATGACAATAATGTGTAACACGTTTTGTTCTGAAACTACAAATGTAGGTCATTCATGAATATTCAAATTAGTGTCCAAATAGATTTTCTTATGGGGCACTTACAGGAAATAAAAGTTAGAATTGTAAAATTGAATTATTAAAGAGTTGTTTTAGAGGTCAGGTCAATGAAACATGATTGTAGCTTATGGAGTTCATAATTTTCGTAATTAAGAAAGTATATAAAATTTACTGCATTAAAATTTTGTAAGCTTGGGGGGTGTGTCTTTGACTTGTGTTCATGTTTAATTGGTTTTTTTAGACATAGCACTTAGCCGATGGGAAAAAAAACCTAAATAAACAACTTTTTCATACCAAGCCCAAATTCTAAATAAAATGACAAATTTTGAACTTCTACTTCAGTTCAAAAATGCCTCCGAGAAAAAGTTACACCGCTGCTTTCAAACTGGAAGCAGTTGCTTATGCTAAAGAGAATGGTAACCGAGCTACCAGCCATCACTTCAGTATCAACGAGAAAATGGTCCGTAATTGGCGCAAACAAGAAGATGAACTTCGCCTGACCAAAAATCTAAACGTGCAAACCGTGGCCAGAAAGCTAGATGGCCTGCACTATAAGACAAAATCGAGACTTTGATGCTCAAACAGAGAGCTTTACTCCGAGATGTGAGCACAACACAAATTCGACTGAAAGCCGTCACCATGGCTGAAGAGTTTCCCATCACAGACTTTACCGGTGGCATTTCATGAGACGTACACAACTGTCAATTAGAGCTAGAACGACTGTATGTCAAAATTTACCAGCTGATTTTGAAGAAAAATTGTCCACATTCCGGAAATACTGCCAGGACAAAGTCAATGATTATTCAATTCATCCGGATTATGTTATCAATATGGACGAGGTGCCATTAACTTTCAATCTACCTATGAATCGTACTGTTGAAAAAACTGGTTCGTCCACCATCAGCATAAAAACAACAGGCCATGAGAAGGCTAGTTTCCCATGTGTGCTTGCCTGTACTGCTTCCGGAATACATTTACCGCCAATGTTAATATTCAAAAGAAAGACAATGCCTAAAGAAAAGTTTCCGATGTCGAATCATCAGATGACGACGAGCCATTGTCAAACATAGATACCAGAATCACTCCAGATCTTGCTGAATTGTTCCACAGTGATTCCGAAGATGAAGACCAGTGCTTTTTAACATTGATATTGTAATAGTGCTTAGATCTATAAACTTTCACCAGTGCTTTTTAACATTGACATTGTAATAGTGGCTATTTGTTATTGCTGTTGTTATAATTATGTTGAAAACATGTATGGCTTATTAAAGATGAATTCTACTTTCATTTTATTTCAAGTGTTATGGTAATGCATTTCAAATAATTAAGACTTTATGAGCTTATTATTTTAAATAATATAATTTAGATTATCTTAACTGATCAAAAAATAAATGCAAATATTTAATAATCTGCTCATAATGGCTTAATTATTTTTGCAATGCTACAATAATTTCCCTTCATGGACCCCCAGTCAATACGATAATTATCTCCATTTGTTTGACCTAGAAATTGCGCCGATCGATTGATGAAGAAAACACTTGGATAACATCGAAATGCATCTAAATAAACATGAAAAAGGAATCAAACACACAACAATACATTGTACTTTATTTAACATTCTTTATTATGGTCATAAAATAGACAAAAACAAGTACAAGAATGAAAACCGGGTCGGTCCAATCTATCACGCTCGTGTTTCATGTCCAATTTGTTTTCTGTTGACACCTGAAATTCAGAAAAAAAATACATATATTAGCCGCACCACAGTATAAGCCGCGGGCTGACTTTCACAAAAAAAAAGTCACAGCTTATTTTTACGGTAATAGAATCTTTGAATTGATAACTAATCTTGATTTGTTTGTTATTAAGGATGTTAATCATGATTTGTTTGTTATTATGGGTGTCAATCATAATTAGTTTGTTATTAAGGATGTTTATCATGATTTGTCTTTTAAAAGTGTTAATAATGATATGTTTGTTATTAAGGGTGTTAATCATGATATGTTTGTTATTAAGGGTGTTAATCATGATTAGTCTCATTAAGGGTGTTAATCATGATTAGTCTCATTAAGGGTGTTAATCATGATTTGTTTGTTATTAAGGGTGAAGAGGAAGGAGAATATGATGAAGATGCAGATCCAGATTATGTTCCACAGGTTGGTATTTTACAGAATACAGTGACGAAAATTTGTAATCTGAAATTACAAGGATTTTTTTAGGCAAACATTTTGACCCATCCTTCAAAACTGCCGCTACATAAAAAAAAATCAGTAATTAAAACTATTTTTCTTTTTATTTGTCTATCTACTTCAAAAATTGTGTTCAGAGATCATCAATGCTGTTGCATGCCAGTAAAAATTTGCATATAATTCTTAATATTTCTCTACCTTTTAAAATAACTCTACATGTCTATCCAAATAAAATTGTTTACTTTTCATTTGTTATTTGCTTGTATATTTTTTCTGACTGAAAAGGATAGATCATTCATAGGGGAAAATTGAACGGTTACATCATGACAAATTTACCATTATTCATATTTAGAATATTGTAGCGTTTTAATACACTGTTGTAATGTGATTTTATTTCCTCCTCTTTTTTTTTTCATCTACAAAAGAAATTGTGTTAGTCTCTTAATTTACACGAATCAGTATTTTAACATTAAATATCTTATTCATAGGATGCAGCTTAGGAAATACAAAATTGGTAATTGTTTTGTTTGTTTTTTTGTTTTTTTAGCTCACCTGGCCATGTGAGGTATTGCCATCACTTGGCGTCCGTCGTCTGTCCGTTAACTTTTTCACATTTTAATCTTCTCCTCTGAAACAACTGAGCCAAATGGAACCAAACTTGGCAGAAAGCATCTATGTAAGGTCCTCTATAAAGTGTCTTCATTTCGTACCGTTCCGCCAACAAATATGGCTGCCAAGGGCAATTCTTGTTTCTGATTGGCTACTGTTAAAAAAATCTTCTCCTCTGAAACTGCTTGGCCAAAAGGAGCCAAACTTGGAAGGAAGCATCTATGTAAGGTTCTCTATAAAGTTTCTTCATTTCGTCCCGTTCAGTCAACAAATATGGCCGCTAAGGGCAATTCTTGTTTCTGATTGGCTACTGTTAAAAAAATCTTCTCCTCTGAAACTGCTTGGCCAAATGGAGCCAAACTTGACAGAAAGCATCTATGTAAGGTCCTCTATAAAGTTGTTTCGTTCCGTTTGGCCAACAAATATGGCTGCCAAGAGCAATTCTTGTTTCTGATTGATTAATGTTAAAAAAATCTTCTCCTCTGAAACTCCTTGGCCAAATTAAACCAAACTTGGCAGGAAGCAGCTATGTAAGATCCTCTATAAAGCTTCTTCATTTGGTTCCATTCGGCCAACAAACATGGCCGCCAAGAGCAATTCTTTTTTCTGATTGACTAATGTTAAAAAAATCTTCTCTGAAACTCCTTGGCCAAATGGGGCCAAACTTGACAGGAAGTATCTATGTAAGGTCCTCTATAAAGTTTCTTCGTTTCATTCCGTTTGGCCAACAAATATGGCTGCCAAGAGCAATTCTTGTTTTTGATTGGCTAATGTTTAAAAAATCTTCTCCTCTGAAACTCCTGGGCTAAATTAAACCAAACTTGGCAGGAAGCATCTATGTAAAATCCTCTATAAAGCTTCTTCATTTGGTTCCATTCGGCCAACAAACATGGCTGCCAAGAGCAATTCTTTTTTCTGATTGGCTAATGTTAAAAAAAAATCTTTTCCTCTGAAACTGCTTGGCCAAATGGAGCCAAACTTGGCAGGAAGCATCTATGTAAGGTCCTCTATTATTCCAAAATGGTTAATCTGATTTCAGTGGAACTTTGCACACAGCTAATGCACCATATGAAAATTTACAAAAAGGAGAGCTGCTCTCACTTAACATTACCTTTTGCATAAATATAAAAAGCATTTAAGGTAATGATTATTTTACTTTGAAATTTGCTTCAGTATCATTCTTGTGCCAGGTGAGCGATACAGGCTCAGCGGGCTGAGTCTCTAGTTCAATATCCCATATAAAATGTAAAGGAATTGTGAACAAGTCTATTAATAGAGAAAAATTAAAAGTATACAAAAATTTAATTTATTTTTGTATTCTTACTATTGTAACTTATAATTTGTAATGATCACATTTTGAAAATTAACTATTTGTTTTGAATGGGAATTATACTGAACTGCGAATTAAAAGTATCAAACAGCTTTATTTTGAAAGATAGCAATTTTGATAATAAATATTGGAAAGTCATTGCAAGCAGATTTCAAAACAAGTTTCTCAAATGTATTATTGGGTACTATTGTCAACAATACATCACAGAATTAGAAGAAATGATGAACGAAAGTCAGTATCTTGTATGTCCTCCATGGGACAAAGAATGGCACCACATGGGGTCTCAGGACTTGGTCTATGTAGGAAGCATCCGTAAGCCCATTATCTCTACCTTGGTCGATGTTCTGAAAGATGACGAGTCCGAGTTTGAAGTTTAGACCGATTCCACTCGTACCATGATGTTCAGTCCACCCCATGAGTTTCTTGCTGTAGGATATGCAGTCTTTTCGTGTTTTCAATTCCGTGCTCTTAAATGAATCCCACAACCCTTTCAAGGCACAATATTTTCACTTAAGTTAAAGTATGCTATCAACCATAAAATGTTTTCAGGGTTGATTATACAGACAGTTTACCTGTTCCAAACAAAAAAAATCACCAAGTTTGTATTTATAGCAGTGTTAGAAATTCCCGGTCGTCCGATCGTCAATGACAACCAAAAACGATTACGGACAACCTGAATTTGTAACAAAGTTGTCCGAGTGACGACCTGAAATTTTCTTTTTACCCAGATGCTGAAATTTATTCTTTTCAAGGTTTGTGAGTAGATATTCCTAAATTACCCCTTAAATTGGCTATAAATATAAAATTCTTCAAATAAACAATCATCGGAACTTTGGCATTGTTGATATTTGACTGGAATCTAATACCGATGCCGTTTCCGGTTATTGCTCGTATTTTATCAATTTCCGTTTCTCAAACATATGGAAGTTTGTGACCGGGACGAATTGAATAACAGGTTTAGAAAAGCTGGTTTATGTGCCAGGAAATGGCCAGATTGCATATTTTTGCACCTTAATCCACAGCTTCTGGGTGTCTTGTGACCTGTCCAGCAAAAATTTCAGTAAAAAAAAACCTACTATTTGAAGCTGAGATTTATGTGCCAGGATATGCCCAGAATGCAGGATTTTGCACCATTTACCCCAGAGCTTCTGGGGGCCTTGAGCTGGCTGTAAGGACCACCTCGCAAGCGAGGTGGGCAAGCCCCCCACTTTGCAGGCTTGATTGGACAACCAAACAATTTTTAGCTCAACTTGCCAAAGGCAATGTGAGCTTTTGCCATCACTTGTAGTCCGTCATCCGTTAACTTTTCACATTTTAATCTTCTCCTCTGAAACCCCTTAGCCAAATGAACTGAAACTTGGTAGGAAGCATCTAGGGAAGGTCCTCTATAAAATTTGCTCATTTCGTCCCGATCCATTAACAAACATGGCCACCACAGGCAATTCTTGTTTCTCATTGGCCAATTTTTAAAAATCTTCTTCTCTGAAACCGCTTGGCCAAATGAACCGAAACTTGGTAGGAAGCATCTATGGAAGGTTCTCTGTTAAGATTGCTCATTTCGTCCCGATCCGTTTGCAAACATGGCCACCAGACGATTCTTGTTTCTGATTGGCTGATTTTTTAAATTCTTCTCCTCTGAAACCGTTTGGCCAAATGAACCGTAACTTGATAGGAAGCATCTTTGTAAGGGTCTCTGTAAAGATTGCTCATTTCATCCTGATCCGTTAACAAACATGGCCACCACAGACAATTCATTTTTCTGATTGGTTGATTTCTAAAAAATCTTCTCCTCTGAAACCGCTTAGCCAAATAAACCGAAACTTGGTAGGTATCATCTATAGAAGGTCCTCTATAACAGAGTTGGCGAAAACTTTTTTTTTTCTGTCTGACATTGGGTCAGACAGGAACTGGGATTCTGTCTGACCCATGGCCTTTGTGTCTGTCCCACCATTTTTTTGTAATATTGTATACAATCTGTCAAATTTTGTTTTTTATACAGAACTGAATGCAAGATTACCTATGGTCATGATCATTAAACAACTCAATTAAATGTTTTTCTGTATACATATTTTTATCTAAAAAGATAATGCAGATATAGCCAACAATCCGTATAATAAGATCACGTTCCGAATATTATACATCAACTGTGCCTGAAATGGACGGTCGCCAAATGCGACTAATATCATATTCGGGCGACCAAAAGCTGCTCCAAATTAGGTAGTCACTGGCCCAACAAAAAACGTTTGGGCGATTGCCTATTAGACCGTTAAAAATTGTTGTTTTTTCCGAAACCCGACATAAACTGTAACGGTAGATAACTCTTCTGTTCTAGTCGAAAACAGTTTGTTACGAGCACAGCGATTGGTCCAAATACATTTTTGTAGCCAATGAATACACAGCTAATGTAATTTACTGTTCTCCCCAATTATGTATTTTTATCGAGCCAATCAATACACATTTTCATTTAATACACAAGTATTCACTAAATATTAGAAAAGAAACGTGTTTTTTTGTTTCTTTATGATTTAATTATTAAAATTGTTAAAAATCACGGACGAAGTGGAAAGTTGTGAACAATAAAGAAAATTCTGTCAACTTATAATGTTTGCGATCTGGTATCCACGACCACGGTTCGGAAATTTATTCATTCCATCTGCTGCAAAATGTACATCATACAACATGTACGAATTTCATTTTACAGAAATTGAAAACCTTTTTGTGTCAATCCTTAGGTAATCATTGAAAAACTTTTCCCCAACAACGGAGAGAAAATCGTTGACAGTAATGTCAAACTACGGAAACGATCTGGCCTGTCACTTCTATTAAACTTTTTATAGTTCATGTGTACACTGCTACATTTTAATGGCAATTAGGAGTGGTTTTCTTTTTTGGAACCAGAACTTTTGTTTACAAATTAAAAAAAACAGGAAAAGTTAACTTGTTTAATATATAGCAGAAAATGACAGCACCGTTTGTTATTTCAACAAACTGGTGAGATACTTGTTTGAAATGAATAACCAACTGACGTTACCCCGAACTGAGAGGTTATTTTACTTTAAAATCACTTCTTCATAGTGGATTGAAACAAGTGATGTCACTCTGGGGAGTGCAAGAGCGGTCCTTGTAGTGGCATTAGTCTACTCTTTTCCGGATGTCTTTAATGTGATCATGGCATTGATCTCCCCTTACACAAACCAGCCTTCTATTATCCCCATCCGATGGACTAGCATCGTTTCTTAAGACCACCCTAGCCAATGGTGTCAAGGTTGTCAAAAAGGTTATAACAAGTAAATTCAGGTTTCATTAGATAGCAATATATGCATTGGGGTGTTTTCGCAATTTCAGCTGCACACCTGTACATGTGTACCTACAAAAAAAACCTTGAAGACCCCCCCCCAACCCTCGTGAGACTAGTGAAAGAATTAATTTTATTGTTATTAATAAAAATTAATTAATCTGAACTGTTTATATATTGATATCTGATGGGGTTTTTTTTCCAAAAAAAATGTCACAAAATGATTAGGCCACCATTTGGACCAGTGACTCTAATTTTTTACTGGCCCAAAAAAAAAATTTCGGGCCAGCCAAAGGCTAGCCCTCATTTCAGGCACTGCATCAATGTCAGTTTCCAGTTTACCTACATTTTTTATTTCAGTTAAGAATATGAATCTGTTGTCATCTTCAATAGATAAGCATCTCAAAACATATTTAATTAAACACAAACAATCTTTGATACTTGGGGAGTGTGGAAGTCAACTTATTTCTGTGCTCAGTAATATATTTCAGTTTTAATGTTCCACGTTTTGCAGGTGCTCGTTCCTACTAAAAGGATGTTTACATTTACGCATAGGCGGTTCGATTACAAATAGGAACGTGTCGGTCTGACAGAATAAATAAACAAGTTTCAAGTCTGTGACATTTTAATAAAACTGAAAACGGAATTTAATGCCATTGGCAGTGGAAACTGGGAGTGAATAAATTTCAATCGTCAATTGAACGACCACAAAGTAATATTTTCGTGACGGACATTGGGACAGACACGGTTCATTAATTAGTCGGACCGACCGTTATTCTGCTGGTCGGGTCCGACGATTTTCGCCAACTCTGCTATAAATATTGCTTAATTTGTCCCGATCCATTAACAAACATGGCCGCCACAGGCGATTCTTGTTTCTGATTGGCTGATTTTTAAAATTCTTCTCTGAAACTGTTTGGCTAAATGAACCGAAACTTGGTTGGAAGCATCTATGGCAGGTTCTCTGAAGATTGCTAGTTTTGTTCTGATCCATTAACAAACATGGCCGCCACAGGCAATTCTTGTTTCTGATTGGTCGATTTCTAAAAAATCTTCTCCTCTGAAACTGCTTTGCTAAATGAACCGAAACTTGGTAGGAAGCATCTTTGGAAGGTCCTCTATATAGAATGCTCATTACGTCCCCATCTATTAACAATCATGGCCACCACAGGCAGTTCTTTTTTCTGATTGTTCGATTTCTAGAAATCTTCTCCTCTGAATCTGCTTTGCCAAATGAACCGAAACTTGATAGGAAGCATCTATGGAAGGTTCTCTATAGCGATTGCTCATTTCGTTTTGATCCGTTGACGAACATGGCCACCATAGGCAATGCTTGTTTCTGATTGGTCGATTTCTAAAAATCTTCTTCTCTGAAACTACTTAGCCAAATGAACCGAAACTTTTGGAAACATATATGGAAGATACTCTATAAAGTTTGCTAATTTTGTCCCAATCCGTTAACAAACATGGCTGCCATAGGCAATTCTTGTTTCTGGTTGGTCGATTTCTAAAAATCTTCTTCTCTGAAACTGCTTAGCCAAATGAACCGAAATTTGGTGGGAAGCACCTATGGAAGTTTCCTCAAAGCATAATGAAAGGTGAGCGACACAGGCTCAGCCCACTGAGCCTCTAGTTTGGACAACCTAAATTTTGATTTAGGTTGTCCAAATGACTACTAAATATTTTTGGGAGTTTCTAACACTTATAGTGATTTGGGTTTTTTTTGTGTGCAAACTTGGTAAAAATGTTTCTTTTGCTGTTCAATATACATGTATAATTAAACACAATAATGCCAAAAATGACATCGCAAAGTGTTTGGATAAGAATAAAAATGTGTTCCCTTTCAAGAAATAGATAGTTAATAATAAGTTTAGATCATTTTCAGTTGTCATTTTGAAACAAGAATTTCCTTGCTTTCATTACATTAAATTTCTTGTTTTCTTGGACCTTGTTCACAATTCTAGGTAATCATTGGAGTATGCTATCCTTTTCAGTCAGTCATTGTTAACAAAATATTGCTTTATCTGTTGTTATGCATGTTTTTTTTTTATTGGTTATCAACTTAATTTCAAAATTCTTTGATGATACAGTTGTTGAAAGAGGCTGAAGTTCAGTATAATGTAGATTTTATGTACTTCTTTCATAAATCAGTAAGATGGTAGAGACTTATTGGAATACCACATCACCAGTGTGGGAAACCATTTTTAGCTCACCTGGCCAAAGGCCATGTGAGCTTTTGCCATCACTTGGCATCCGTCGTCGTACGTCGTAAACTTTCACATTTAAATCTTCTCCTCTGAAACCCCTGAAACAAATTAAACCAAACCTGGCAGGGTGGGTCCTTTTCAAAATTGTGTCTGACAGACCCACCCTCCATTCAAGATGGCTGCTGTTACAAAAAAATAGACATTTCTTCAATTGTCCATTGTTGCTTTATTATAAAAAAATAGACATTTCTTCAATTGTCCATTGTTGCTTTATTATAAAAAAAAATAGACATTTCTTCAATTGTCCATTGTTGATTTATTATAAATCAAAATGAACTCAAATTTTAACTGCAGCTACATGACAATGAGTAGATTAGCATATATTCTGGGGTTTTTTTTGTGAAATTTTTCTTTTAACCGATTTATACCGATTATACAAATTAGACATATTTTGATAAAAGATCACATTTAAATTTTCTCCTCTGAAACTGCTGAACCAAATTAAAGCAAATTTGGTTAGGGTGGTCCCCTTTCAATATTGTGTCCGACAGCCCCGCCCTCCATTCAAAATGGCTGCTGTTACTAAAAATAGACATTTCTTTAGTTGTCAATTTCTGCTTTATTACAAATCAAAATGAACTCAAATTTTAACTGCAGCTACATGGCAATGAGTAGTTTAGCATATATTCTGGGTTTTTCTGTGAGATTTTTTCAGCCAGTTTATTCCATTTAGGAATATTGTGAGATAAAAATCACATCAAAATCTTTTGCTCAGAAATTTGAGTTGAAATGATCTTTGGGTGGCCCACTTTCAAAATTATGTGTAACGCCCCCATTTTCTATCAACTTTAGATGTCAAATTGAAAACCAGGTGAGCGATTACAGGCTCCTGGGAGCCTCTAGTTTTCAAACACTCGCCAAATTGGCGAGTGGAATGAAACAAGTACTCGCCAAAATGAAATAGAGTTCGCCATATTTGGCGAGTGACTTTTTTTTTTTTTAACTCTCCAACAAATACCTAATAAACAATACAGTAATGTTCAACAATTTATTTTGCAGATTTTGACAAGTCGTTAACTTGGTCAAGAAGGATCAACACTCTCTTAAGAGGTGCGTTGATCTCTTCTTCCTCAATTTCGTTGTCTTCGTCTTTTAAGTTTTAATGTGTGGTATAAAACATGCATGTCAAATCCGGTTCCCGACACATATTTAACTTTATGTTTTCGCTACGAATTCGTTTGAAATATTTCAAAACCAAATTATTTTATTTGCATTAATTTTAAAAGTCATCACATCTATTTGTAATGAAACAATATTTCATTTAATCGTGAAATCGACTTTGACAAAATTATGCGGGGTCGGAATTGTATGCTTAATTTTTCTGTTGACAGAAATGAAGTGTCATGGTGGAATGTTTTCTTATCGAGTACAATGATTAATAAAATGTTGGATAAATGACAGTTAACAGAAAATTTAAATGCTTGGGACCTATGATATTTTAAAGTTGTGAACCAGTTATCATGATGAGCATTTTCAAGTTCCTACTCGCCGGTCTGGCGAGTATAAAGTGGATCTTACTCGCAACCCGAAATTTTCACTCGCAATTGGCGAGTGGTCGTTTCCAACACTGCATCACCCATCAAATAATATAAAGCTGTATAGTCAGTGACCAAAGATAAAGTCAAGAAAATACTCCCAACCCAAAAATGTCAATAATGAAGAAAAGAAAAAAGGGGGATAGTTCATCCATGCATTTCAAGAAACCAGAAATATTTTGAAGCTTCATTATTTCAAAAGAGGATTTACAAAAAAAAACAACAAATGCATGGTTTTTAAGTGTGCATGATTCTAGTCTGTATTTTAGAATCAAGTTTAGGTTATAATGTAGCAACATTTTTGTATAGCATGGCTGACACACACACATCACTTTATCATTTTGTGTCATCCTGCTATACATTGGGATCTCAACACCTCCTGAACGTGTATCTGCTTTATAATATTTGACATGCTTATTTTCTTTTCTTTTTTCTTTTGAATTCTGGACTTTTTTTTTACTTGCCCAATTGAAATTTATTGCTGGGTATTGACTCGTTCAAATTTCTGGGGATTTGATTGCCACCCCATAGTGATGTACATATGAAAAAAAAAATATGAAAGGCTTTCTCTTCTGGTATTATTTATTATACACATATTAAATGAGGACAGGGAATGCTCGTCTTTATCAAAATGCTTATTTTTTTCGTTCATGGATTTATACACAACATGTTTTCATAAATATACCATGCTTGGTTATATAAAACAACTCTAATTTTATGCTATTGAATTTCAACCACTGTTTTGAGTTTGATTCCATCCTGTTGCCTCGGGGGGGGAAATAACCTTAGATGGGTTGACAATTCTGGAGACACACCTCCTAACCCATAAGTGTATATTATAAACCAGGTGATCCTCCCGTTTTCTTTGAATTGATTGTAAAATGTTACCAGTGTATTGTCGAATTACTTGCATAATATTTTCCAGCCATTTTAAGTATGCATTTAAGACGAATCTACTGTTTAGAAGTATTTCAGTATCGTATATGATGATTTTAGTGCTACACATTATGATTCATTGACCAGGACTTGGTTTTGTTGACTAAGCTTTTATTATCTATGCAATATAGTGTATTGAAATTTTTCATTCTTATTTTCTTTTCAGAATGATGGAAGTAAACCTGAAGAATGCAAACAACAATGAAAGTGGACATTTAGAACAAACAAATATGTTTCATCTGTTGATAGATTTCATTTCATCATCTTGTCAAATTTTTATTATTTTTGTTAAATGCCATCACATAGTAATATCTGTGTCATACACAGTTTGCATCCCAAGTCAGGTCATGGACAGGAAACAAAAATGCTTGCCTCAAGTTTTGTGTATGTTCACAACATGATTTAAAAAGAGGAAGTGTTATTCAGGTTGCATGTTGCAAATTATATGAAAAAGTAAGAAATGTATTTATTTGTTTGTGTATTAGGCCGTGTCTGTTTTTTTCTTTGTTTTGCGTCAACTGAATCTGTGAAAACCTACCAGCCAACCAGGAAAAAAACCACACACAACTAAAAAGGTTTGACTAACTTAATAGAGGTGGTCACTAAAGCAGGTTTGACTGTAACTTAATATAGGTGGTCACTAATGCAGGTTTGACTGTAACTTAATATAGGTGGTCACTAATGCAGGTTTGACTGTAACTTAATAGAGGTTGTCACTAAAGCAGGTTTTACTGTAACTTAATATAGGTGGTCACTAATGCAGGTTTGACTGTAACTTAATAGAGGTTGTCACTAAAGCAGGTTTTACTGTAACTTAATATAGGTGGTCACTAATGCAGGTTTGACTGTAACTTAATAGAGGTTGTCACTAAAGCAGGTTTTACTGTATATGAATCAAGTGATATTTAACCAGATAGGAAAACACCAATTTATATTAAACATGAGTTAGATAACTTTGGAAAATACTAATCAGGAATCATTAAACTAGTTTAACAAATTTTGAAAATCAATAGTCGCATCAGTTCAAAGCTTAAAGTTTCAGAATAATGAATCTCCAAACTGGTATTAAAGAAAATATTAAAATGAACAAATGTTACATTCCTTCACAGCTTTCAAAATATGAAATTAATCGTGTGTTCAGTTTGTCTTTCACACTTGCGATGTACAAACTTTCCAAAAGTTGTGAAAATGTTTCATTTCCGGCAAGTTCAAATGCATACGGAGCTAAGATAGTACGTTTATTTTTGTGTAATTCTCTCGCCGGCAAAAAGTTACTAGCCATCTTTAATACAGGTCAAACTCGAACAAACCACAGAAACTTTCCATCCATTCCATGATGGCTCACATGTATCAAAACATCGAAATCTAAGTCACTAAGACGCTTCAAATATACAGTGCACCCATTATTTAAAGCACTCTATCGATATACTAGACTAAAATACAAAACCAAGGTAGAGAAAACCGGAAATTCCGGATTCTTAGACCGAATAGAAAAAAAATAACTTGTGTTTGTTTTTCACCAAAACTGTCTTAAAACCTACCCGCACTCGGATGCAAAACAAAGAAAAACACAACTTTGGCCTTAATGGCAAATAATTTTTATAGTCAACCCTCGTTATCTTGAGCTATGATAACTGTAATACTCCGTTAATTTAAAGTTAGGTCATTGATACCTCCAATTGTACTAAGTAAATCATATTATATAGATGTACAAGCACTGGACAATTAAAATCTGATCTGATTTAAGATCATTAAAATCTGATCTGATTTAAGATCATATGTTGGTAGATTTATTTCTTATATCAATGAACTTCATTCTGTAATACAACCAACATTATTTAAACCTTTGTGACCTTTAAGACAACTTCTTGTTGGTTGTTTGTTCTTTTTGTTTTTTTTAATCTTAAATTTCTTAGTTTCATTAGATGTTCAGTCCAGAGCTTTTTACATGACCATGTTTTTTTTCTATGCATGGCTGACTTCTTATTTGTATAATAAGTACATTGTAAGAATTATATCAAAATATATACAAATGTAATATCAAAATGTTAAGCATGCAATTGAAGATGGGTCAGGAATACATTATCATTGATGTACCAAAAGCTGAGGGTTTTTTTTTATTGATTTTCTTGTTTTGTTTTTAGCTTGTGTGTGAAATGGTTTAAAGGCTTCATGATAGGAGTGTGGCTATTGTACAGGATTGTATTATTCTCAGGTCAAAACATAAATCTGTGAACTCTTTGCACCATGTTATTCTGTCATTTTATTTCTATTCCATAAACTCACTAATATTTAAGAACTAATTCATAAAAGCTTATGATGGGGAAAGTTGAAGAATTGACACACAACCATACTTCTTTGGCCAATGTCTGCTTTTTATACGCCCGTCTCGAGACGGGCCGTATTATGTGATTGGGTACGCGGACGGGAGGGCGTCCACACAGGTTTCCGCACAATAACTATTTTGGGTCAACGGTCAAGGTCCGTTACTATAAATAAAATTGTTGACAACACGGTCGTTTCCGCACGATAACTTTAGTTCTGTATATTGGATCTTTAACAAACTTGGCCACATGATTCCTCTGTGGAAGGGGGAAGAACCCTATTTAATTTGGGGTTATTACCATTATACCGTTTGATAATTTATATAGACGGGTGTATTTTGTGATGCACACATTTCTTGTTCTTAATAGATAAGAGACCAGTACTGGGTCAGTCAGCGATGTATAAATCAGAATGTCTTTCCCTCCTCCAATATACCGTAATTTAAATGGAAGCCCCCTTATAGAGGGTCTGGATGGTTAATATTGATTTTAGTCACCAATAACTACATCGATGTACATTTAAGCATCAGTTAGTGTCGATGTTGCTAATTTCAATGATATGCAGTAGCCCAGCTAGTCATTTGGGTGCAGCAACTTTACTTTGCACATGAAATATTCAAAATTTCAGTAACCATCTTGGCCAGAGTGGAAATTTTTATCGGGGGCCCAGGCCAAATTTTATTGGTCTTGGGCTACTAAGTTTTATCCCTGATATGTATAATCATGACAGGGGTATAACTTGAGTACTCCGGATGTACAGCATTGTAAAAGATTTATATTTGTGGATGTCTTGTCACATTTCAATCTTTGTTGTAATTGCTGTCTTTACAAATTTATACCTGCATTTCATTTAAGTATATTACTATGTTTAAAGGGTTTTATTTATTAATAGATTTCATATCAACAAGGTGGATGAAAAATGGAACAATTTAATGCATTTATATATATATATATATTACATATATTCTGAAAAAAATCTATTAAAGTTTTTATTGTCAGTTTTATTGATAAATTCATCAAACTATTGGCCAAGTCATTTTCATCAATTTATTGAATGAATTTATATGAGATCAAAAAAAAAACCAAGTTTGCTGATCTGTAGATTGATAAAATGATCAACATGACTGAAGTTTCTAAAAAAAAAAAATGGCTAAATAATGGTAGATGTTTTCAATAATGGTCAAAGAAAGTGGTGTGATTTTAATGATATTCATATCTCATACAGTGTCATAAAATTGAATTAAAATCAAATTGTGAAAGCATTTAGGAAAATCACGAATCTCTTATGTGTCATTTTTGTGTGATGGGTTATGAATGCAATTTGAAGTAAGTTAATGTTTTGAATTAACTTTTATTTTAACAATTGATGTATGACTGTGAATTTTGTTTTTCTATTACAGAGGTAATTTAAACTGAGCATTTCGAGAGAGAAAAATGTATGGAGGGTCAGGAAAATTAAGTTGATGAATAACTATATATTTTTTAATATTGTTTAACAGTTTCTTGATAATGATGTCAATAATGACTACCTTTCAAACCAGTCATACATTATTTTCTGGAAAACCACTTTTTTATGGGTGTTCGGGAAATTCAAATATAATGTTGATTTAATATGACCTTACCTACCCCTTTTGAAAAATGTTTTAACTGAATCTAACTTGAGTCAAAATTGCTGATATTTTTGGTTTTGTTTACAATGTTATCTGGGGAAAATGAACTCTTGCATATAAATGAGCAGTAAAGAGAAAATAGTGGAATTCATCTTTATTGTGTTGAGAATTTAATATAATAAAAAAATACAGAAAATTAAAAAAAGACACATATTATGCAATAATGGAAAAATATCAGTAACTTGTCTCAAATTATGAAAATCTGCATACACCAAGTTATATTCAACACGTAGGTAAAGGGAAGCAATTCACTTATTTTTGGAATTCCTGTCATGTTATAAATAACACATGTAAATGTTATGATTATTAATTGTCAATATCTTTTAATTAGTTGTTCAGTAAATTGTAAATATATTTGAAAACTGATCTTTTCAGACTTTACATAAAGTTCTTCATTTGTATGTGCTCGTCAAATATTATTGTATGTTATATCTGGCTCGTATGCATATCCTGCACAAGTTTCTTGTAAAAAGGAATAATAGAAAAAAGATAATATTTCCTGATACATGTTTATTATTCTGGAAGGTGCAAAAGATGCTTTTGAGGTCTTTTTTGATAAAATTCTTCTAATATGAATTAATAAAGAGTCTGTATGCAATTTTAGAGAGAATAAAAATTATATACTTGTGTTATTAGCTCACATGGCCATTTGTCATCACTTTGCATCCGTCATCCGCATCTGTAAACTTTTCATCTTCTTCTCTGAAACCACTGAACCGATTTGGACCAAATTTGGCAGAGATGTTCATTGGGGGGTCCTATACCAGAATTGTTATTTTGGTGCAGATCGGAAATCCAACATGGCTGCCAGGGCCAATAATGTGTTCTGATTGGTTGAAATTTTGAAAATCTTCTTGTCAGAAACTACTCAGCCGATGGAATTGTAACATTATAGAAATGATGACTGGGTGGTCCTCTACCAAGTTTGTTATTTTTGTGCCGATAGGAAATCCAAGATGGCAGCCACAGGGCGACTTAGTTTAACATTGGACCCTATGGTAATTTCATTCAAAGACCTTTTTGTGAGAAACTACTCGACAAATTGAATAATTTTGCATTATTTGAATGTTCCTTGATTTATTATTTTGGAGCAGATCGGAAATCGCCAAGGCCAATAATGTATTCTGATTGGGTGAAACTTTGAAGATCTTTTTAATTTTGACTTGCAAAACAAAAACTTTAGGTTTTCAGAATTTATGGAGCACACATTCAGTAGTAAGCAAATTGTGTCTAAAGTCGCAAGAAAATATGCATCTTTGTTAGACTTAGCATTTCTAAAGGTTTACCCTGCCAAGTTTTACCGGGTGAGCGATTACAGGCTCTTTAGAGCCTCTAGTTATATTAGAAGCAGCCATAACCATTATTTTACATTCTGGATTGAGTTATGAGTTGGTAAAGACTTTTGTAATAAATCTTAACAGGCATACAGACTCTGAAATCAAATTCAGAGTTGTGACAATGATTGACTCCTTTTCGATTCCTGTAAATAATTTGATGTCATAGAACACTTTTGATGCTGTTTTAAATTGCTTACATTATAATTTAAACTATTATCAAGATTTGTTTCCCCAAGTACAACATGTAAGAAGTCGAGCTAAGAAAAGATTTTTATTGATTTTTCTTTTTCTTCTGTTACTTTGTATGTTACGCTCTTGCTAATTTAATGCCTGAACACAACATGTTGTTGATATAAATTCTCGGTCTGATTAAATTTGGAATTCATTCTTTGTTGGGTTTTTTTCTAAACTCACTAATCCAAAGACCAAGTTAGCTTTTAGTATCAGTCTATCCATGAAGGATAACTTTAATATTCACATCTTAATCTTCTGGAAAAACTGCTCAGGAAAATGGAACTTATTTTAAACAACCTTGTTATTTATGTGTTCCAAGACCTGGGATCCATAGTTATACCCCCCCACTCACCGAAGGGGAAGGGGGGTATACTGTTTTACCTCTGTCCGTCCTTCCAAGATATTTTTCTCAATAACTGTTGATGGCAGAAATCTGATATTTGGTCACAAGCTTCATATAGGTACCCCATATCGTGGGAAGCGTTTTTGGACCCATCAGATTCCTACTTCCTGTTTGTTGATTTTTATACACATTGAACATATATGCTCATTTTTCTCAGCAACTATTGATGGCAGAAATCTGATATTTGGTCACAAGCTTCATATAGGTACCCCATATCGTGGGAAGTGTTTTTGGACCCGTCAGATTCCTACTTCTGTTTGCCGAAGAGCGGGGGTATCATAAGTGAGCATTAGCTCACAGTTCATCTTGTTTGACCTAGACTACAATGAGGACACTAATTTTCAGTAGAACCAGTTGTGTGAATGTAATTCTTAATTGTGATGTGTAATTTCAACCTTACACAAATGAATGCCCAAGGGTCAATGGGATTAATGTCTCGATTGTCCAAAATTTTACATGGGCTCCAATGTAGAGAATTAAAAACACTTGAAATGTATCTATAATTTCAATTTCCTTTTGTTTATACCTATATTCGCTTTTATTCACCTGCTGTCGTAGTTTATGGGGATTTTTACTGTCATCAATTTTGTCTGAGACATTCTTCATTCCTTTTTCCTTTGGGCTTCATTTTGAATAGCCTTCAGTATAAAGGAAAGGTTTGAGGACATTAGAAACAGTGAATCAAAGTACAGACAATACAATAGCCAAAAAATAAATGATGAGCAAAACAATGGTCCACAAACAGTACATAGACTAAAGATTGAGGCTACATGATCCTACTTGAAAAAAGATGTGGTGCCTGCTTGAATAGTGGCACCATGGTGTTACTCGTAGATATCCAGTGATATTAGGAGTTGACCTGATGAACAGACATTCTGTAACCGTTGAATAAGTCATAATGGCAACCTTGAAACTTCAGTGATAACTTTAATTTCGCCTTTAGGTACCCCCTGTAGCTTCCTTGTAAGCAACAACCCTCCATCAAGAAAATCAGATAGGCAACACCAGTTCTGGTATTAATTCACTATACAAAATTAGTCATTTTTAAAGAAATAAGTTCCTTTGGCTTTGTTGTATTTTGAAAGAGATTAAATGGAATGGCATAAATAAAATTGGATATTAAAGGTCAATATATAAGGATTAGTTTTGGTTCAATTTAGTTTTATTTTAATCCTTTATGGAGGTCTTGGTGCATATAAATACTGTAAATACTGAACATCTATTTTTAGCTCACCTGGCCTTTAGGCCATGTGAGCTGTTGTCATCACTTTTCGTCCGTCTGTCAACATTTCACATTTTAATCTTCTCCTCAGAAACCACTAGGCCAATTGCAACCAAACTTTGGTGGGATGGCCCCCTTCCAAAATTGTGTCCGGTGATCCCGACTTACAACCAAGATGGCCACCAAGCTAAAAATAGAAAAAAGGTGGGATGAAATTTTAATTGTCCATTGCTGCTTTAGTGTAAGTCAAAATGAGCTCAAATTTTTGCTGCAGCTACATGGCAAGGAGTAGTTTAACATACAAATGTATATTCCGGGTTTTTTTGTGAAATTTTTCTTTCAGCCGATATATACCGATTATGCAAATTGGGCATATTTTGATAAAAGATCACATTTAAATCTTCTCCTCTGAAACCACTGAACCAAATTAAACCAAACCTGGCAGGGATGGTCCCTTTCAAAATTGTGTCCGACAGCCCCGCCCTCCATTCAAGATGGCTGCTGTTACTAAAAATAGAAATTTCTTCAATTGTCCATTGCTGCTTTAGTATAAGTCAAAATGAGCTCAAATTTTAACTGCAGCTACATGGCAAGGAGTAGTTTAGCATATGTTCGGGGTTTTTGTTTGAAATTTTTCTTTCAGCCGATTTATACCGATTATGCAAATTAGGCATATTTTGATAAAAGATCACATTTAAATCTTCTCCTCTGAAACCGCTGAACCAAATTAAACCAAACCTGGGTGGGTCCCTTTCAGAATTGTGTCCGTCAGCGCCGTCCTGTATCCAAGATGGCCACCGTTACTAAAAATAGAAATTTCTTCAAATGGCCAAAACTGCTCTATTTTAAGCCAGAATGTGCCCAAATTTGAACTGTATAAGCATAATGATGAGCTTTTTAACATATATTACTGGATTTTTTTATGAACTTTGAACTTTTGTCGATTATGCAAATTAGAAAAAAGGGGGGGTGAAATTTAAAAAAAATCTTCTCCTCTGAAACTACTGAGCCAATCTCAACCAAACTTTGCTGAAATGATTCTTGGGTGGTCCTCTTCCAAAATTGTGTCCAGCATTTAAGAACTCCGACCAAGATGGCCACCACAGCCGAACTTAATTTAACATAGGACCCTATGGGAAATTCCCATAAAAATCTTGTCTGAAACCATTTACTCAATAACAACAAAATTTTGATAAAATAGTCATTGGATGGTTCTCTTCCAAAAATGTGTCCGGCGATTCGGCCCTTCGACCAAGATGGCCTCCACAGCCGAACTTAGCTTAACATAAGACCCTATGGGAAATTCACATAAAAATCTTCTCCTCAGAAACCACTGGGCCAATTGCAACCAAACTTTGGTGGAATAGTCCTTGGATGGCCCCCTTCCAAAATTGTTTCTGGTGATCCCGACTTCCAACCAAGATGGCCACCAAACTAGAAATAGAAAAAAGGGGGGATGCAATTTAAAAAAAATCTTCTCCTCTGAAACTACTAAGCCAATCTCAACCAAACTTTGCTGAAATGATCCTTGGGTGGTCCCCTTCCAAATTTATGTCTGGCATTTCAGACCTCCGACCAAGATGGCCGCCACAGCCGAACTTAATTTAACATAGGACCCTATGGGAAATTCCCATAAAAATCTTCTTGTTTGAAACCATTTGCTCAATAAGAACTAATTGTTGATGAAATAGTCATTGGATGGTTCTCTTCCAAAAATATGTCAGGCGGTTTGGCCCTTCGACCAAGATGGCCCCCACAGCCGAACTTAGTTTAACATAGGAACCTATGGGAAATTCACATAAAAATCTTGTTTGGAACCAGTTGCTCAGTTGGAACCAAACTTTGATAAAATAGTCACTGGATGGTCCAATTCCAAAATTGTGTCTGGTGGTCCCGCCCTCTGACCAATATGGCTGCACAGCTGAACTTAGTTTAAATAGGACCCTATGGGAAATTCACATAAAACCATCTTGTCTGGAACCAGTAGCTCAATTAGAACCAAACTTGGATGGAATAGTCATTGGATGGTCCTCTTCCAAAATTGTGTCCGGCAGTCGCGTTCTCCCACCAAGATGGCCACCACAGTGCAATTGCGTTGTTATTGAAAGCAGCTTTGATCCAGGTGAGCGATTACAGGCTCCTGGGAGCCTCTGGTTAGAGTATGTGATTTCACTGCAAGATTTTAAACATCCCATGATATTTTGACAATGTAGAGAAATTGATGTATGTTTCAGAAAATATATGGTGTTGGAAAGGTTAAACTTAAATGGTCAGGTAGACCCTAAAAACACAAATTGAGTATAAAATCTTAAATGTTAATCGAAAGATCACAATGGGAAAATTGATATAATTTCTCCTGTTAAATTGCATTCTCAATCGGCCCTCACTGTCAATTTTATGGTGTATGTGAAGGTATGTAGCATACCTATAGTCCAGTCTATATACGCCAGAAAAGGCGTGACCTAGAACAAATTGCAACAGAAGGTTTCTTGGGCTCATCTTGAAGCTGGGAGTGTCCTCATTAACATATTAAAAGTCGCCGAAAATCCCAAGTTGCCTTCTTGCAATTTTTGGGGTAAAAACAAGGGATTTTGAAGAAAAATCGCTGAAAACTGGAAATTTCACATGTTCACTCTACTTTGCAGAATATTACCAATTTCTCTAAAAAATATCTTGTTATTATTGAATATTCTTTCAAACAAAATAAAAAAATCTATCCATATTCTCCCTAGCTGGCTATTTTTTTGGTAAAATTTCATTAAAAAAAAAAATACTGAAAACTGAAATTTTGAAAAAATTATATTTTCCGTGGCAGAATAAATTAAATCATGACTGTTTCGGTACAGATTAATAAAGAATGTTTTGAAATATAATTAAATGTCATTTGTTAACAATCAGTTGGTGTTTGATTAATGAAAAAAAATAGAAACATCTTATTTTCCTTCCCTAGATTAACGACATTATGTGATAAAGTTTGTCAGTGACTTGTGACAGGTCGGTGGTTTTCTCCGGGTACTCCGGTTTCCTCCACCAATAAAACTGACGGCGACTATATAACTGAAATATTGTTGAAAGTGGGGCTAAACACCATAAACATACATACATACATACATAGATGAACGAAAATGGAAAATTTTAAAATTCACCAAAAAAATTAAATGAAAGTTCTGATATCGTATAAGTTAGAAAAACATGTATCTTTCAAATATCAACATTAGGCATCAACTATTCGTCTGAATCAGAGTCCTGATCTTCGCATGCAGACATGTTGCTACATGTATTCCCTCGGCATTCAGTGCAAGCGACAGAACATTCCAGACCATGCTTTCTACAGTTACAGCGTTTTGAATCGCAGTTTGTCTTACATCTGCAATATATCGTTTTTAGAAGTTCATCTGGAGCGGGTGGCAAACTCGATCTGATTGGCACGCACATGTTGTGTTCAATAGACCATCCCCAATCTTTTGCTTCCATATTGTCAGCCTCACCAATCCATTGTTTCACTTGATGAAACACTCGCAAAATATGAAAGTGTGCAGCGTTTGACGTCGGAAGCAAAACCGATGCCATCAACTATCGAGGAATAACAGTTCTGCCTGTAATTAGTTAGATCGTCGAAGCAGTGATCAGAGATAGAATACAACCATTGATCCATAATATGCAAAATCCAACGCAAAGAGGGTTTACGAAAGGATCGCCCCCCATGAATGCTGCTCTACCTGTCGAAGAAGCATACAGAATATTAACCGACGAAAAGCAAAATGGACATCTTGTACTTCTCGATGCTAAAGCTGCATTCGACAAAGTTATACATTCACATCTGTTCCGGCGTATGTACCACGCGGGAATTCAGGACAAAACGTGGACTATTATTAAAAGCTTGCACCACAATGCGAAAAGCTGCATAAAATGGACAGGAAGCACGTCCGATTGTTTTAAGGTCGGTATGGGAGTCCGACAAGGAGGTATCCTTAGCACTGATCTCTATAAACTATATATCAACCCACTATTAGACCGTTTGCAAGATGTAGGTATAGGACTGAAAATAGAAAACATCAACGTTAACAACACAGGATGTACAGACGACATCGCACTACTCAGTACTCAGCTCAGTGATGCACAGATCATGGTCAACGTGGCTCTTGACTTTGCGAACCTCGAGGGATATGAATTACAACCAAAGAAAAGTGTAGCAATCCACATTAGAGGAAACAACCAACGATAAACTTAATATGGGGAATATCACCATGCCCGAGGTGGAGCAAGCTACTCATTTAGGTATCAACAGAACAACAACGATGAAACACAATATCCAAACCAATGTTGATGAAAATATAACTAAAGCAAGACGTAGTGCATACAGTCTATTCGGATGTGGATTTCATGGACACAACGGCCTGGATCCCGAGTCCCTACTACACATCTACAAAACCTACATAACACCAGTATTGCTTTACGGTATGGAGCTATTATTACTGTCCTCAAAACCTCTTGAACAACTAGAACTCTTCCAGAAAAGGATACTAAAACAAATTCTGTTATTACCGATGAGCTGTCCGGACCCAGCCGTTTATATACTAACTGGAATTCTACCAATAGAAGCACAAATTCATATAAAAGCCCTCACATTCTTCACTAACGTCTGTCATCAGGGCGAAAAAAAACACTGAGAAAAAGCTTGCAAGAAGACAACTAACCGTGAAGGAGGAATCTAGTAACAGCTGGTTTATGTGTCAACAAAATACTACGAAAATACGACCTGAAAGAGGCGTACAACTATTTGGACAATCCTATCAAAACATCACGATGGATCTCGTTGGTGAAATCAAGAATGAATGACCACTGGTGTACCCAGCTAACAACTCTAGCACAACTCTACAAAGGGCTGCAATATCTTAGTAACCACAACCTGAGCAAGTGCAAAATACATCCTATTTTGAAGCACAGATGCTACTCATCATTAGACATCAGTAGAGTTCCAGTAAAATTAAGACTCGTCACCGGGACATACGTGCTGCAAACAAAACGTATTAAGTACTACAGAAATGAAACTGACCCAACATGCCTGCTATGCGGAGCAGCTGAAGAGAATGTACTACACTTCATTCTCCAATGTGAAAAACTACAGTTGGAGAGAGTAGCTTTACTGTCCGAGATCAACGCCATATGGCAAAATGAGTTCCAAAATAATGAACATTTTACGGACTTGAGCGAAGTTGACCAACTACAACTGCTAATGGACAATACAATCAAGGTGACACCTACCAAGAAAAACTCAGCCAGCGTAGCCAGACTCGAAGGTCTATCAAGGAGATTAATGTTCAAATTGTATATTAAGAGAACGAAGTTTCTGGAGAGTGATGGAGACAAAATACAGACAACAATGAAGAAACGGAACTAACATTGCGAAAAGGGGGAGGGGAGAGCCGTCCGGGGATTGCCCAAGAATCCATTACAATAAACTGTGATAATTGTTTTAGATTTTAGACTTTGAAAGATGACGTTTTAGATCTTAAACTGTAGATACGATTCGCTTTAGATTTTAGGATGTGACAATTACTTTTTAAACCTCGAACCAAACCGTAACAAATAGATTTTAGATTTTAACCATACGAACAGAGACTTTTAGATTTTAAACAGTGATGCGTCTTCTTAAATTTTTCCAATACATGCAACATGCATATTTTATACGTAATGTCGGGACAATCGTCGTGGATTGTTTTAACTTGATTTGATAAACTTTTATATCCCGTGTGAATAAGCCTGATTTTAGTGTACATAAATTTTATTCATGGATACGGAGGTGATGGGATTTTCACTCACACAGCACTATACAGCGCACCGCCACCCAACACACGTTTAACATACGACACAGTATGGTTCTCTTTCGAAGGGGGTAAAGATACAGAGATAAGGTAAGGTAAACTGGCGTTCCATAGATTTTTTTTCGTCCGCATCTACCTATTATGGAAATCCGCGAATTTAAGTGCTAATTCGATCAAACACTTGAATAAATATCTCTGTCTAATATATAATAATACATTTTTACACAAAATTTAGCAGAAAGTAATTTAAAAAGGTTTTACAAAGCTCTTTTTGGGTTGAGAATGGTGCATTATGGGAATTACGTCTGCTCAATTTGAATGTCATAGATATTGACCTGTTTGTTCACTTTTCATGGGTGTTTTGGTAAAATTGAACATACTTGTTGTAGTAACTTCCTAGAACTATATCATATTATTATTACGCTTACCTAGATATGGATGATAATTCCTATTTTCATTGCTTTCCGTCTGAGTTGTATTTTCCGGAAAATCTCTGATTTGGCTATGGAGGATCCGTAGTGACAAAACGATAGAAGTAAAAAGTACTCATTTTTTATCTTAATTTCTGTCTTTAATACATAAAATTTTCATGGCGATTTTTTATTGGTTACTCTATGGGTTAAAGTGAAAATGCTGGCGTATTTATAATTTCTGTTGCAATTTGTTTTGGGTCTACGGGTCTATTGACTGGACTACTACTATCTATGGAATTCTTTATTTCAAGATCAACAAAGTCACAGAACTTTGAATTATTCACTGAAAGTATATGGTCTATATATCGAAGTGTCTAATTAACTTGATTTTTAAGAATGAATTATTGAATTAAAGAATTGAATTACATGTGTAAAAAAGGGAGCACTGCTGTCAACAAGAATACCCGAGAAGGTAGAGATTTTTGTAAAAGGAAAACATCAAAAGAGCCAACAAAGTCTTGAATAAAACCACATGACACTGAAGATACTAAAGGAGTTATCAGAAGCACAGGTGCTCGTGGCATGGACCACCCCCCTTTTTTCTAACTTTCTGTTTACAAATTTATTTTCAATAAAATTTCTTTATTTCTTTATTATTTCATCTCTTTTTCCATATTTTAACTTGTTCGTGTCAATATTCATACAATCTTATGTTAACATCAAATTGCATGTGTCGACCCTAGGCTATATAGATACTAATAATCCACAAGGCATGAAACTCAGCAGGTTTAAAAATCGTATTAGTATCTATATAGGGTCGACACATGCAATTTGATGTTAACATAAGATTGTATGAATAATTTACACGAACAAGTTAAAATAAGGAAAAAGAGATGAAATAATAAAGAAATAAAGAAATTTTATCGAATATAAATTTGTAAACAGAAAGTTAGAAAAAGTTAGAGCACCTGTGATCAGAAGCTGTAAATCGAAGCACAAATAATAAGAAGAAGAAGCCAAAAGAAAAAGGACAAACAGATTACACTGTGTATCATCTGTACACGGGAAATAGCTACCATGGAATGGGCGATAATATTTTACATTCATAACAGGTAAGAAATAATCGAATTTTAAGGATTAAAACTGTATATTTTAATAACATGGCGTTTATTATATGTCCGGGAATAGTATTTCGTGACATTTAACGAACACTTTACAAGATCAGTCCTGTAATTGATTAAAATTCGAAACATGTGTGTCACTAGTACTTGCGAAACTTGCTCATTCCTGGCATTTAAAGATGATTCTAAGAGTACCAAATATATTTGTCAATCATAAACTACGGATATATGGTTCAATCAACAAACAACTAAGAGTGACCGGAAATTGATTTCATTTTTGCATCATTAAAGAGAAATCGGATACTTTTTACGATCAGAAAGTGTACGGTAGCTATAACCCGTACACAAACACATTTTTTCGGCTAAAACCCGTACACTAACGTCGATATTAATGTTGTTATAATTCCAAATCCAATTAACAGTGTATCAAAGGGGGTATACTGTTTTACCTCTGTCCGTCTGTCCGTCCTTCCAAGATATTTTTCTCAGTAACTGTTGATGGCAGAAATCTAATATTTGGTCACAAACATCATATAGGTATACCATATTGTGGGTAGCGTTTTTGGACCCGTCAGATTCCTACTTCCTGTTTGCCGACTTAGTTGGTCTTCATACACAATGAACATATATGCACATATTTCGTCACATTTTTCTCAGCAACTATTGATGAGAGATCTGATATTTGGTCACAAGCGTCATATAGGTACCCCATATCGTGGGAAGCGTTTTTGGACCCATCAGATTCCTACTTCCTGTTTGCCGACTTTGTTGATTTTTATACACATTGAACATATATGCTCATTTTTTGTCGCAATTTTCTCAGCAACTATTGATGACAGAAATCTGATATTTGGTCACAAGCTTCATATAGGTATGCCATATTGTGGGAAGCGTTTTTGGACCCGTCAGATTCCTACTTCCTGTTTGCCGACTTAGTTGATTTCTATACACATTGAACATATATGCACATTTTTCTCAGCAACTATTGATGGCAGAGATCTGATATTTGGTCACAAGCTTCATATAGGTACCCCATATCATGGGAAGCGTTTTTGGACCCATCAGATTCCTACTTCCTGTTTGCCGACTTTGTTGATTTTTCTACACATTGAACATATATGCTCATTTTTCGTCACATTTTTCTCAGCAACTATTGATGGCAGAAATCTGATATTTGGTCACAAGCTTCATATAGGTACCCCATATCGTGGGAAGCGTTTTTTGACCCGTCAGATTCCTACTTCCTGTTTGCCAAAGAGCGGGGGTATCATAGGTGAGCATTAGCTCACAGTTCATCTTGTTTCAGATGTTTTGTCACTAAATTTTACTTTTCCAGTTACGTTTTACTCGTGGAAAGCGTCTACATCATTTTATTTCGTAAAATTTTGTGAGGGAAAGTTGTTTTCTGAAGTACTAGGCGAGCATTATCACGCATCAACCAATTTTAACGAAGTTCCTTTATTATATGAGCCCAAAAAGTATAAGCGGTATTTATCTGGAATTTGCCATATTAACAGTTTCAACGAAAACGTTGTGCTTTCCCAGTAAAACAACTTCTTACTTACCTTGACAACTTGTAAATCGGTGTGTTGCGTTTCAGTAGTAGCTATTTCCCGTGTACAGATGATACACAGTGGGTTAGTGTTTGTCTAAATATTTGCAAATAAACATGCAAAATGAACAAGACAACTAAGTTTTATGAGTAGTTTAAAAATGTTGTATTTGCAAATAAACATACAACATGAAGTCTTCTACGGTTTACAATGAATATAAATAATGGAGCATGCAAATGTAATGTTATAAATCAGACTGTAACAAGAGAGAGAGAGGGGTATATGACAAATAGGACTTGCCTAACTGCTTTGACCACTGTTGTTAACTGGTTTAGGAGTTTTGTTAAGAAAATGTTTTAATGGCGAGTTATTATGCAATTGTAGTATTAAAATAAATCAATGATTAAATGAGAGTTAACACCACATGATTTAGTTATAATAAAATGAAACACAAAGTAATAATAATTACATGTATATGTATTACAAGAGAAAGTGCCAACAAAATCTTAGGAGCCGTCATGATCATATGGTAGTTGGATTTATAACTACCTGTGCAATCAATGCCTATCTAAAGTTGTGAGTTCGAACCCCGTTCAATTTCATGGCGAGGTGTACTCGATACAACAATATGTGACAAGTTTATCAGTGACTTGCGAGAACGATTTGTCATCATGAACCGGTTTAATCTAACAAAGTTAATAAAACTGGGAACTACAACTGACTACAACATCAGGTCTGGTTTTTTTTTCTTATTTACCAATATGTATATTATTGTACTTTTAATGTATAGTGTTGAAATAGTTTTATTATTTAATTCGTTTGAAATCAGAAAAAAAATACGTAACGGGTAAAACTCCTACGTTTTAAAATTAACATAAAATATAGACTAGAAAGTTACTTGTATACATGTTTTGTATATAATTACATTACTTCCGTTTTTCATTGAAATTTTACAATATGATTGGTTATGAAGTGGTCACATGATTATAAAAGAGATGTTTTACATCCCAATAAAACTCAAACCCGAACTTGCACGTGCCTCCATGACGACGTCAGATGTAAACAATCAATGGCGTAATAATTTCCAACACAAATAAAATTCACAACGAAAAATTCAACTATACACTCCGACAAAAGTTAATCACCACCCTATATTTTTATCGATATATTTTTTTACATCAACTGTTAAAACAATAAAATAGATATCACCATTTTTCTTGCACTTCTAAAATGACTACAACAACATCAGTGGTGATATTCACTGATTGCATAGGTAGTTGTAAATCCAACTAGCATACGATCACGGCCACGATGGCCCCTAAACTTTAATTTAATTGAGGTTTGTGTAACCCAGTCCAGTTAATATGATTCCATCACTTCTTTTCTTATAATTAGATATCTTATTCTTGTTATGATAAGAAAATTATTTACAGGATACTTCACTCTGCGGGTTGACTGGAGGTTCCTATTATGGCTTCTAAACTGGGATTTGCAGATCGGATCAAAGATAACAACTGCGATGGAAATGTATGGTAGTCTATCTTTCTACGATTTATACGGGATCTCTGAACACAAAAGGGGCAGTCGTGGACGTGATCGTATGATAGTTGGATTTACAACTACTTGTGTAATTTGTGCCTATCACCATTAACGTTGTGAGTTCGAATTCCGCTCACCACGAGGAGTACTTGATACCACACTATTTGATAAAGTTTGTCAGTGGTTTTCTCTAGGTCAGATTCCGGTTTCCTCAACCAATAAAACTGACCGCCACCATATAACTGAAATATTATTGAAAGTGGCGTTACACACTATAACCGGCCAACCCCGAACATAAAACAAAAAACATTTCATCAACGTTATAACAAGATTCAAGTTTTCAAGTTTTATTAATGCACTTAGACAGTTAATACATTGTGATTGTAACCAGATGGCGAGATACAGTTTACAAATTAACAATGGCGAGCAAGACATATACAAGCAATTCGAACATAACGTATATACAATCTATACAATTATACTATTTAAATGTAAAGATAGAAACTCCATATTATAACAAATATGATATTAATTACAATGTTATGAAAATGCTGAAGTTGCTTTATGGATTTACTTGCCCTTACGATTAGTAATAGAAAAAATATAATTGATACCCGACATTTGTTTACTGTAGTATATATACTAGTATGCCATTGTTAATTTAGATATCAATTGTGATAAATAAACAATCGTCGTTAAACTGTAACCATGGGGATATCAGAAATAACAGAATAAAATGAAAAACTAAAAAACTACCTAAGACCAGTGTTGTAAATGTATTGTGATTTTGTTTTAAGTTTTTGCTTTAGAAATTCTGTATCATTCCAGTCTCAATCAGCTATAGTCCTGAGCATAGAAAACTAGGGGAAAATTATGTCAAAATCTGTTTTGCAAAGGTAAGATAATTAATGAAAGGGCATATATATACCTGCTATAGACATACAAGAACGAAATACAAAACTAAAATCGACACATATTTATCAATGTTAAATAATACAGATGTCAGAATTCCCAATATTCTTACTGTTTCCAGTTGGCTTCAATTACCTAATGAAATTACTGTAGTGATTAACACAACATTTTATCATAAAAATACTAATTCACCAATGGGAGCTTAGAAAATGCACAAAAGTAGTCCTTTCTAAGCAAAAAAGTTCCTTTCACTTTGTTGAATTTTGAAAAATATTAAAAGTAATGGCATAAATAAACTTGGTAATTGAAGACCAATATATTAAAAGTAATGGCATAAATAAACTTGGTAATTGAAGACCAATATATTAAAAGTAATGGCATAAATAAACTTGGTAATTGAAGACCAATATGTATAAGGATTATTTTCAGCCCAATTTTGATAGAATTTTTGTATGGTTTGATTTGTTACCTATAAATGTCGAGTTTTCTGGAGATAATGTTGCTATCTTTAGAGTAGGGGTTGTCTCAGAGCATAGAAATTCATTGCAACATTTTAAACATCCAATGATATTTTGACAGAATGTAAAGGAATCATGTACGTTTCAGAAAATATATGGTGTAGGAATTGTTAAACTTTAGAGAATATAAATTCAGTTGAAATCTTGACGAAATTAGTCTAAAAACAAATATTTGATTTGTTTTAAAAAAAATCATTTAGATTCTCGCAATGAATACACTGAAGGTGATGTTATCAAAATGCTGGACTTGTTTTTCTGAAATCATATTTGTCGAGTTTCGGGGGTGGGGGGTTCAAAAGATTTGGCATTCCAGTGGGAACAAACTGTGCAACACTAGTTTCAGTTTATTTGTTACAATATTAAGGGGATGGGAATTTATGCAAGTGATTCTCTAAGATAAGAATACAGTAGAAGGCTTTAATCTCAACTTTTGAACTATAGACATCTTGCCACTCAACGACCCTGTTTGAGTCACCGTTTACCTCTATATAACAGTGAATTCAAAATTAAAACATACTACTGATACTGATTGATATGCTTCATGTTCAGACTTAAAATTAGATATTGACAGTCAGGAATAATAACACTCCAAAATTTATGATAAAAATAGTAATAGAAAATTTCCCTTTCTAGTGTAACAAAAATCATTGTCTGTCATGCTTACTGGGCGTTTAGTATCCCCATTGATACTCTTCTTATAAATATATTTTTTTACAGGGGGATACTCCTGTCTATAAATTTACTTAATCAGGGTTATTATCAACATAAGCTAATGACATCACTTCAGAAATTATATTATCATCATCATGAATTGGTTGATCCATATCAAATTCTAGTGTCTCCACTGGTTGTAGTTGTTTCTTATAATATCTTGAGATTCTGTTTCCTTGAGAGGCTTACTTTTGGGAATTAAGACTTCATGACAAGTGCTACTATAATGTGGCAGGAAATGCTAACCCTTCCGGAGCACTGGGCAACTCCCAGTTTTTATGTGAATTTGAAATGTCACAGTGCATGTTCATTTGTGTCTCTTTACTCAAATTTCTCTTAAGAACCTGTAAACTGCTTTAACCTTATTCAATTGTCACATGCAACCTCTGACATAATAAGATGGTCAGTATTTGGTAGAAGAAATAGAGGAATTTGGCTACTCTGTGTTCATAACTGGGTCATTATCCATGCTGGTGTATCATCCATCTTGTGGTCAGTATTTAGTTACTGACATGGTTTATAAGATATAGGTATTTTTTCTACAGTTTCTAAATAATGTAATATATTAAAACTAAAGTTCTCCTCCCTCAGACATAGGTGATATCCTTTGGTTTCCTTGCTTCCAAAGACTTATACATTTTTTGACTTTCCAATCTTTTGACTTTGAGCGTACTTGATGAAGTTAATTCCAGAAACTCATCGTGCACACTTAATTAGAAGAATTTTAATTTGAATTTTGGCGTTTAATGCCACTTTCAGCAATATTTCAGCTATATAATGGCGACCAGTTTTAGTGGTGGAGGAAGCCAGAGTACCCGGAGAGAACCACCGACCCTGGGCAAGCAACTGGTAAACTTTATCACTTGCGGCTGCGAGTCGAGTGCACCCTTTTTTGTAATTTACAAAGCTGGGTGCGAACCCATGCCGTATTGGTGATAGGCTTGTATGAGTTGTTAGATCCAACGACCTAACTCATTGAGCCACCCAGGCACTTAATTTGATATCAATGATGTTTTTATTAACGCCTTTTCTGTCATGAAAGTTGACTTTTGTTATATTTCCTCATTTTGATTGTTTGTTATGGTTTTGCTTAGTAGTCAGCAAGTTATTGGTAAATAAATCTTAATTTTAAACTTTAACATTTCAGACAAAAGAAACACTTGAAAAAGCCAGAAAGCTACTTCAGGACTGGAACAATTAGTCACAAACAGCTAAAGGAGATGTAACTGAAACTATTTAGAATAGACATTGATTTAAGAGATATACATATATTTATGATAATGCCGTGATAAACAGCATATTAATATATAAACAATTAATAATTTAACATGCTTTATAATAAACATTTTAGCTTTTATTGTTTTTAAAGCTTAGATTTACATATTTATTAAACTTCTATGTTTATTCTTTGTTTAGAAAAACATATAATATATATTAAACCTCTTATTATCCTGTAGTTACACTTCAAATTTGAGCTGATTCCAGATTAAAACAAAGCCATTTTTGCTATTAAAAGAAATATCTATTTTAGTAACAGCAGCCATCTTGGATGACACGGTTTCTGCTGGACACAGTTTTGAAAGGACCAACCTAGCAAGGTTTGGTTTATTATGACTAAATGGTTTTAGAAACTTCAAATGAATTTTGGTCCACTTATATCATGGAAATAGTAAGAGGCACAGAAAATATATTCAATGTTCAATAAAGAAAGGTTTATAAGGAACATCAAGAAAGAAAATCATCAAAATGGGTTGAAAAATAAATGCTCCACATTCAAAAACAAAAGACACACATTTTGACACCATTAGGGTTTTGTTTCTTTTGTGGATTTCTAAAAAACAAATCATAAACCTTTTAGAGGATCATGCAATGAACATTCCTACCAATTGGCCAAGTTGTTTCGGAAAACATTAAGATCTATAGTACATGTATAAGGTTTACAGATGACGACCAGCGCAAAATAATGGCAATAACTCACCTCACTCTGGGTCAGGTGAGCAGTGAGCTAAAATGAAACTGTCTGTAGGAGGCCAATACGTAGTCAAGGACACTAAAAATCCCATCATCATAATCATACTAAAATATGACTTTTAAACAGGTATAATAAACTCTTTGTAATGGGTTAGGGTTATGGTGTTTAATGCCACTTTCAACAATATTTCAGTTATATCGTGGCAGTCAGCGTTATTGGTGGAGGAAACCGGAGTATCTGGAGAAAATCACTGACCTGTCGCAAGTCACTGTCAAACTTTAACACTTAATGTTGTATCGAGTATACCTTGCCATGAGCGGGATTCAAACTCACAAATTCAGTGGTGATAGGTACTGATCCTGCAGGTAGTTGTAAACCCAACTACCATATGATCACGACCACAACGGCCCCGAAAATTTAATGACTGAAATAAATTGACTATTGTAAATATATACGATAAATTTAATAAATTTTATAACATTAACATTCTAACTGAACAAATATCTTTACTTCATCTGGTCTTCAACAAAAAATAACAATATAATCTTTCTGAACATTTTGAATAAACAGTGAAATTTTAATTACATAAGTATTTCTATTTGTTTTTTGTTTATTTCACATTAGAGGGTGAGTCTATTACTTTTTTGCTGATTTTACAGTAGAGGGTGACCCCATTCAAATTTATCTTGTGTCCACAAAAATCCAGTAATGTACTGATTGTAGGTCAAGTGTATTACTGTAATTCATATATGTGATATTTCTAATTGTACTTTTACAGTTAATGTCTAAATGTTTTTATCCTCCTTCACTAAAAACCTGATGTCTGGAGTTGAAACACTTTCGGACCTTTCTTCAACAAAAATCCCTGGTTGTTCAACGAGCTAATAAATCCCTCAAAATCAAGTACTTGTACACCACATTCCTAAAACAAAAACAGATTATATAAATACTGGTATATGAAAAAAACCAGTTAACAGATATCACCTAAGGGAGTATATCGTGATGGTCAGTTTTCTTGGTAGTGGAAATCGGAATATACGGAGAAAACCACTGACCTGTCGCAAGTCATCGACAAACTTTACCACATAATGTTGTATTGAGTACACCTTGCCATGAGCAGGATTTGAACTCACAACTTTAGAGGTGATAGGCACTGATTACAGACATATTTACTTTTGTATTGTAGTTGATTGGTTTTAAGTCCCTTCATATAGGAAGTTGCTCGATATCAATTGGCAAACTTGATAATATTATTGTGGTAAACATATCAGGTTAATGGTTGCGATTGCATCATTTCATCACTTGATCACTTTAATGTAGCGGTTGTTAGCTAGAATAATCGATAGAGTTCAAGACCTTTCTATAACAAATCAAATCAATCTCCTGCATTTTTGTTATTTGTTTTTACATATGGAAAAAAAATCAATTTCAATTTGTTTACAGGAGGTAAGAGGGTGTTTTTTTTTCAAGCAAAAACTCAAGCAAATGCAGAGTTCTAATTTTAATTAGACTGCATTATTTAGGAACTGTAAAGTTCAAATCATCGTTATTAAATACCTTTGCAATCTGTCTCATCTGTTGTACAGTAAATATTGAGTTATACGTCTGTTCTGACACTTTCTGTAGAGCAGCTATAAATCGTTTAGGCTGAAATTATATTGTACAGTAAATATAGAGTTATACGTCTGTTCTGACACTTTGACTTACGACAGGTCAGTGCTTTTCACCGGGTACTCAGGTTTCCTCCACCAATAAAACTGAACGATATAACTAAAATAACGTTAAACATCATAAACCAAACCAAACCAGATTTCCTTCATTTTTTATCGTAGGAGGAAAAAATATATACATGTTGTTTGTATCAACTTTTTGGCAAATTAATTAACATGAAAGACAGACATAAGTGAAATAAAAATCCACCTGTCACCCATTTAAATCTTTTAACGATAATTTTGAATGACAAGTATGGGATTGTAGGTAGCTATGAACAAAAACTATTACACAGATCTATTTCTCACTTTTGAGACAGACCAGTTCCTATTTTTAGCGATGTGAGATTTTCTTATCTTGCACTAGTGCAAGACAAAAAAATCACGTGCGTTTTACCGGCAAATGCATGCTATACAGTTTATGTCAACTGTCCCCCAATTCTCCATGCTTTTCCTTTTTAAAATAAACAATTAACCACGATTCTACTACATAAGTATTTTTAAATTCATTTATGTATTATATATTCTGCTAGCTAACATGCACCTTTCACGGTGTTTGATTCTTTTTTCAGGCTCTCTTCCAGTCAATGTTTGTTTACTTTGAGTAAATAATAGAGTGCTCTCCCTTGTTAATAACTAACGTAAAGAAAGAAATTACCTCCCTTTGACCAAATTCAAATATTTTTTTACAGGTATTTATATCTGTTGTAGTAACATTTATAATATATTTATTAAATACATTGTACTTTATGATGAAATACATTTGAAATACTGCCGAGATACGGTTGCATATGGATAAATCAAATATTTAAATTGCGGGAAAACACTCGATGGAATGTAAGCAAAAACAATTAGGTGTTTAGTGAGAAATAAAATCAAACACCGAAAAAAGTACAAGATAGGGAAATCTCCGACACCCTTGGGTAAGATTACAATCGTTCTCTAACTCGGCAAGCCTCGTAAAGAGAACGATTGAAATCTTACCCTCGGGTGTCGGAGATTTCCCTATCTTGTACTCTCTCCGGTGTTAGATTCTATATATCTCGTCTGCCCCCTGCAAATTATTTGTCACCTCATTAACACCATCAGCAATCATTTAAACCACATCGGTGGTGTAATGGTATGTGCTCTCCTCGATTGCGGTAGATCGTGGGTTCGAGTCCGGATCGGGTTAAATCAAAGACTATAAAATTGGTATTGTTGCTTCTCTGCTAAGCATGCAGCATTAAGGAGAAAGAGCAAATAAAAAGATAAAAATCCAGCTAAGACTGTTGGTCTAGTACAAAGCAGACCTCATCATCATCTCATTGAAAATCAACTTGTTCTCGCCATGATATAGCTGAAAAATTGCTGAATTGGCATTAAACAACAATCACTCACTCAAAAGTTTATCACATCACATCAGTTTACCACACAGGTTCATTTTAACCTTTACAAAATCATCGGAATAATATGAGGTATTCTCAACACATGATTGTATTAAATAAGCTATCAAATTACACAAAAACATCGCAGCATTACTAAACATCACCAAGCTTTTCCAAAAGACTACCTTCTGGTCAAAAAGTAATATGCAAATCAATATGGAACACAGCAGACAATCTGTATCTGACGACTGATGGTCTTGAATAAACAGTCACTTGTCTTATGCAGTCATTTTTCCTTTGTCCCAGCAATGACCATTGAATACAGGATTGACTGTATATCCAACTAACATTCAACCACAACAACTGAGGTCATTCTTTTGTTTATAACAATTATCATTGAAAGCTGATTTTGAATAGCTTTTTAAGATGGGGACTAGAGCATAGCGCATAATCTACATCAATTTCATTACAATAGAAATTTTATGAAAACAAATTTTAAACAGTGATGGTTAACAATCCTATCAAGACTGCTTGACCTATCTATGTCTTCACAATAAAATGTTGAAAGCAATATCTTTAAAACATCTGATTTCAAATAAAAACTAAAAACTAATAATAAAAGAAGTCTGACTGTCAAATCAAATCAGTCAATATTCAATGTTACACTTACTTGTGACCGTCCACTCATTCCAGAACCATGCTGGGACCTTTTAAAATCAAGACCACCAAACTGGTCAGTGTAAGTGTCAACCATGCTGGAAAATAATTATATATGTTTAACAAATCAGTTTATAGCATATAGAGATGCTGACTTCCTAATGCTATGCATATTATTTTGTTTACCGGTTGATCCTTTCTTTATATGTCAGGTGTTTTCATTTCGTTTTCTTGCAGTAGAAACTGCTAATGAATGGTTTAATTATCATTTTCTTGAGTAAATGAGCGAGTGAATATTGCTTAACGCCAAATGAGCAATTTTTAAGCTATATCATGGTGAGAACAAGTTATATTCAATGAGATGACATCTGCTTTTTACTAGACCAACATGCTTATTTGGATTTTTATGGTGCTAGGTCACTGAAACAACAGTCTGTGAGTAGTCATGTCGTTGCACTCCGATACATTATTCTGATTCCATTATTCAATCAGTCATTCTTTTTACACCTTAATGCTGCATGCTTAGCTGAGAAGCAACAAGTATCAATTTTATAGTCTTTGATTTGACCAGAATGAGGCTCTAACCTACAATATACTGCACAGGAGGTGAGCATGCTAACCACAACACCACCGATGTGCTTGTGTTAATCAATGAAATTAGTTATTTTAACAAGTCTTTATTTATTTCAAAACATTTCTCAAACGTTTCTCTGTATGCTGAAGCGTTTTAGTCATGGCACAATTTTTTATGGGGTAGTCCCATTTTAACAGCTTTAGAAATATGTTCCTGATGTCAAAAAATTATAAATTTAGTATCAAATGAAAGCTGCTGCCGCTAGGAAAATATTCCTTTCCAACGTCTCCAGCCTCCTCCTTATTAGCTACTTCTTTCAGTTCTGGTGAATGGTTAGATTATGGTGTTTAAGGCCACTTCCAACAATATTTCAGTTATATTGTGGAGGTCAGTTTTATTGCTGGAGGAAACCGGAGTATCCGGAGAAAATAACTGACCTGTCGCAATGTTGTATCGAGTACACCTCCCCATGAACGGGGTTTGAACTCACAACTTTAGTGGTGACAGGTAATTGAAAACCCAACTCCCATAAGATCAAGACAACAATGGCCCCCTCTCGCAGTTCTTGTCTAACTCTAGTACTACAGTGTTGTAGTGACAATACCTGTATTTCATGATTTCTATGACGTCTCCAGCATCCTCCTTGGTAGCTACTTCTCTAAGTTCTAGTCTAGCTCTAGCCTCTGTCAGTCTTATCAATGATTCTAGTTGTCTTGTTGTTATAGGGGTACTGTCTTGTGTCTGATGTTGTTTTCTTAATTCTAAGTAGAATTCCTGTAATAGAATTTATGGTTTAATTGAACATCCTAAACAGTGTTTTTTGTGGGTCTTTTGTCAAAACTGTGATATGTGAAAAACAGAAAATGAAGACATAAAAAGTTGATTTCTAGAGCAAGTGATCTGCAAAAGAAATGTTTTTTTTATAATAAATGATGTAAATGCATGAAAAACCATATAGTCATAAGTGTAAAGACAATCTCCTTTCCATTTTTACATTTATAACCAAATGCTTTTTGAATGGATCCCATATTATTTGGACACATTTTCTAAATATCAGTTAGGTCTAGTTGATAGACCTTTTGTCATTTGTCATCCAAATTTAATCAAAATAAGCCTAATTTGCACAATCGCTATAAATGCAGCTGAACAAAAATAACTAAAAAGATATGCCAAACTACTCATTGTCATGCAGCTGTAGTTTAAATCTTAGATCATTTTGACTAAAAATAAAGCTGTAATTTTCAATTAAAAAAAAAAACTATTTATAATAATGACAGCCATCTTGTTGAAGGATAATGCTGTCAGACACAAAATAAATCAAAGCAGTAATGGTCAATTGAATAAATTTCTACTTTAAGTAACGACGGCCTGCTAGGATGGAGGACAAGGCTGTCGGACATAACTTTGAAAATGGACCCCTGAAACACCATCAGAGTCTAAATTGATTTAATTTGGATCAATGGTTTCTGAAGAGACCCAGCATGTAGTAGGATGGTACCCAAACATTACATATTATCCCATGCACAATGTAACAGTGTGTAGCGAGATGGTACCCATATATGGACACATTATTTTGAGTACCAGTCTTGTCCATCCTTGCTCTTTTGCCTCAATACTACCTGCTTTATAAAAGAAAAGCAGCAAGTACCAATTTTACAGTTGATAGTTCGAAAAGCCAGGGATTCAAATCAGAACTGCTATTTGTTGATTTTAAACCAAACTCCCAGACCAAAGTCTATGCAAGCCAAATATGTAATAGTTTGTTAGAGATGTTGCTTAACGCCAAGTGTGCAATTTCTCAGCTATATCATGGCTAAACAAGTTACATTCGATGAAATGAGATAATGATGATGATGATGTCCGCTTTAGACCAACGTAATTAGTTGAAGTTTGATAGTGCTAGCTCAATGAAATAACAGTCTGTGATTAGACATATTGCCCCATTTGGACACATTATCCTGATTCCCAGCCAACCAGTCTTTGCTCTTACTCCTTAATACTGCATGCTTATCCAAAAAACAGAAAACACCAATTTCATAGTCTTTGGTTTGATCCAACTAGGACTCGAACCCACATCTACCGAACTTAAGGCGAGCATGCTAACCATTACACCACCGATGTTGTTCAAATATTTAATATCTGTACACATGTATAACATAATATAATTACCTGTATAACTTTAGCAGCATCTGGTCCTATTTTTGGATGGACATACTTTCTGGCATATCCAACATACTATAATTAGAAAATAAATTTCACCGACATTTTTACCAGTGAAGCAGCTGGTTTCTTTATCATAGTAGGAGAAACTTTATAATTGTGTGCTTTTTCAATAATAACAGAATAATTGTAATTACATTGAATTATAGTATTAGAATTATTGGAATGTACATACATCCAGAAAAGCAGAAATATATGTTTTAAGATGTTGATGTCATTAAATCATATTTCAATTAAAATTTGCTGTCATATCTAATATCTGAGTATCAATAATTTACATCATATTCGAAACTAGAGGCCCTTCCTTCCAAGCCTGAATTGATAACCTGGTTATTCATGCATTGTAAATTTACATCATATTCCAAACTAGAGGCCCTTCCTTCCAAGTCTGAATTGATAACCTGGTTATTCATGCATTGCTTGGTTTCAAGCAGAATTGCAGTTCTGAGAAAATAATTATCCACGACAATCATGTTTTTTTCACCCA
Source organism: Bathymodiolus brooksi (assembly GCA_963680875.1). Taxonomy (NCBI): domain Eukaryota; kingdom Metazoa; phylum Mollusca; class Bivalvia; order Mytilida; family Modiolidae; genus Bathymodiolus; species Bathymodiolus brooksi. The sequence goes on along the minus strand of OY804585.1, from coordinate 57,236,692 downwards.
ATCAGAAAACAAAATTACTCATGGCCCCCATGTTTAATCTTTCTAGAGGAAATCACATACATCATTTGTACCTTAGTTTCTGAGGAGAGGATCTAAAATAATCAACAAATCAAAACAAATATTGCAGATGGTGATCATGCTTTTTGCCAGATGAGGAATCTTTGTAAAGGACATCACAACATTTGTAATATGTCACAAATCATTTGGACTTGTACTTTCACATTAAAAGATTTTCAAAGATTCAAACAATCAGAAACAAAAATTGTCCAGAGCAACCATGATTATTGTTAGATCATGACATAATGAGGATTCTCTGTAGAGGACCTTGCAAATGTTAATTCAATTTAAACAGCATTTATTCGAAAAAATCATAAATAATACATAAGTTACAATGATTTCAAAATGTGGATTCAGAAACAACTTTAAAGCTTATGTTAATCTGACTTGCATACCTTGGGCCAGGTGAGCTAAAAAGAGATTTAATGTTTTTTGTTTGTCTTGATTTTTTTATTCTATTATAGACATACCTTTCTAAGTAACTGATGGGGAATAGGATCAAATGGTTCATGTCTAGGTGTCTTTAATCTATCACTCAACGGCTTGTCAGACTCCGTCAGTAAAATTGACTCGTTTATACAGGCATCCTAGAAAATAATAACACTTCAATATCTTAATAAAATCTAATATTAAATCATGATAAAAAGAAAGAAAAAGATCAAATAAGATAAGAAAACAGCATGTCAACCCTAAGGGAAGGTACTTTTTAAATCACATTTATGTACATTGTGGGTTCAATCAGATGTGTGATTTCTGAGATGACATGAAAACTTTGATTTCTCCATTGCTACTTTTTAAACATTTTCCTGTTGTGGTGGCTATTCTTGAATAACCCTGAGAACCACCTTGGATTTCTGACAGGCACAATTTTTTTTTCTAAAGATTTATTCCAGGAACATTCTAGCAGAGTTTCCTTTTTTAAACTTTTCAATTGTTTCTGATAAATACTTATATCAATTTAGGGAGCCCGGGTGGCTTAATAAGCTTGTATGAGTTGTTAGATCCAACGACCTATCACCAATACGGCACGAGTTCGCGCCCGGCTTTGTAAATTACAAAAAGGGTGCACTCGACTCGCAGCCGCAAGTGATAAAGCTTACCAGTTGCTTGCCCATGGTCGGTGGTTCTCTCTGGCTTCCTCCACAACTAAAACTGGTCGCCATGATATAGCTGAAATATTGTTGAAAGTGGCATTAAAACACCAAAAATCAATCTTATATCAATTTACCATAGGACCCCATGTTAAACTAAGCCCTAAAGAGGTGGACATCTCAGATTTTCAATAGCCGCAAATTAGTAATATATTTAGAGAAGAACCTGTTTGCTTATCTTTCCCATATGGTCTTATGTTAAACTAAGTTCTGTGGTGGCAGCCATCTTTGAATTTTGATTCATTAAAACATTTGATATGATTTTACAGCATATTTTTTTGTTCTGGAAAAGTTGTGGCAGATGGTGATAGCCAAGCTTGGTAGTACAAGTAGGGAATTTTAATAGGTGGGAAATGAACACAAATTTTATGATGGTAACAAGTTTTGCGATAAAACAAGGGGTGATATGGTGAGGAAGCACAGTATGTTATTAGTTCAATGTAATCGAAAGAGATTTTTTTGCAATGCCAATCATGCATTAAAATATTCACACATCTACAAATTTACAATGAAATTGAAAAATCAGTCAAAATACTTACTTTCTGTCTCCTAACTGTTACACTTAATGGTCTGAAATGAGAGACATACAATAAAATGCCTTACAAATATTTGAATTCTTTTTGAAAAATTCCATAAAATAAATTAGTCAGAAATGATAAGAATGTAAATGATCATGAGAGACTATCCAACTTTAAACTTAGACATAAAATTAAGTAAAGATACAGCTGTTCTACATTTCACATTCACAGTAGGATCTTCAACAATGACCTTAACTCATTCTCTAATATGAGTGGTCTGAATGCTCTTTAACAATGACCTTAACTCATTCTCTAATATGAGTGGTCTTAATGCTCTTTAACAATGACCTTAACTCATTCTCTAATATGAGTGGTCTGAATGCTCTTTAACAATGACCTTAACTTATTCTCTAATATGAGTGGTCTGAATGCTTTTTAACAATGACCTTAACTCATTCTCTAAAATGAGTGGTCTGAATGCTCTTTAACAATGACCTTAACTCATTCTCTAAAATGAGTGGTCTGAATGCTCTTTAACAATGACCTTAACTCATTCTCTAATATGAGTGGTCTGAATGCTCTTTAACAATGACCTTAACTCATTCTCTAAAATGAGTGGTCTGAATGCTCTTTAACAATGACCTTAACTCATTCTCTAATATGAGTGGTCTGAATGCTCTTTAACAATGACCTTAACTCATTCTCTAAAATGAGTGGTCTGAATGCTCTTTAACAATGACCTTAACTCATTCTCTAATATGAGTGGTCTGAATGCTCTTTAACAATGACCTTAACTCATTCTCTAATATGAGTGGTCTGAATGCTCTTTAACAATGACCTTAACTCATTCTCTAATATGAGTGGTCTGAATGCTCTTTAACAATGACCTTAACTCATTCTCTAATATGAGTGGTCTGAATGCTCTTTAACAATGACCTTAACTCATTCTCTAAAATGAGTGGTCTGAATGCTCTTTAACAATGACCTTAACTCATTCTCAAAAATGAGTGGTCTGAATGCTTTTTAACAATGACCTTAACTCATTCTCTAATATGAGTGGTCTGAATGCTCTTTAACAATGACCTTAACTCATTCTCTAATATGAGTGGTCTGAATGCTCTTTAACAATGACCTTAACTCATTCTCTAATATGAGTGGTCTGAATGCTCTTTAACAATGACCTTAACTCATTCTCTAAAATGAGTGGTCTGAATGCTCTTTAACAATGACCTTAACTCATTCTCTAATATGAGTGGTCTGAATGCTCTTTAACAATGACCTTAACTCATTCTCTAATATGAGTGGTCTGAATGCTCTTTAACAATGACCTTAACTCATTCTCTAATATGAGTGGTCTGAATCTGCTGAGGAACTATTTTGCTAGTGTGCTCCATCATCAAAGAATGAAATATTGTCCATTTATAGATTTCCGTATAAACTTGGTTTGAATAATCTCAGTATGGTGTTGTTTCAGTGATGTTATGTTAGCACATCATTTCAGTCATGGCAGTATGGCATTGCTTCTTTAAGTTGTGGTAGTATGGTGTTATTTCACTGAAGATATGGTGATATGATGTTGTCATTACAATAACTGAACAACAAATTTGTTGCAGCTGAACAAAAATGAAAATTCTCACCTGTTACTGCCAGCATGTAAAGCCATCACATGGTCTGATAACATGCTGTCCATTTCCTGCAATAAAGAGGTCAAATTGTTTTATTAGCTACACCTTGTGACAATAAAGATCTATTGGTCCCAATTTAGATTGACAAAACTTGTTGAATTATTGATGTTTATCACATTCAGCTATTATTCGGCTATATTGTAACTACCGAGCTTAATTGGGGTATGAAAGCAACAAGTTACAACGGACAGACCGCTGAAACTCCCAGCCGTGGGTAGGGGTCTAGTAACATAAACACTTGAGGTGTGTATCAGGGAGAAAAACCATGTCAGTGGTGCTAGAAATCATATATAACTTTAATCACTATATCACCCACGCTTCTCCAATTTATACACCAAGTAAATAAAAAAAAGCCCTCCATATAACAGAAATCAATAAGTGTACAATATATAATATATGCATAAATATAAAATAACGACAGCTTGGAATGTTGAGACAGACATTATAGCTAGTATCACAGTGAGTCTGATAGGCAGAGCCCTAATACTAAGGATGATGTATGATGCAACCTTCAAAACTGAACGTCATAATGAGAAATCATGCTGCTCAATATTTTTATCAGAAAAAGTCAGTGACATCACAGAAGAAAATGTCCAATTTATCGTTGATAATGATAAATCCTATCCTGGATTTGCAGTTTTTCTTTTCAATATTCAGTCAAACTTGTATTCAATGGTCACCGTTGGGAATAAAGTAAAAACAAGAAGTTTCCAAACTTTATGATGTTGATAATAGTATAACATACCTCATCTGGTTTGTCCAATAAAATAAATACTAAATCAAATCTGGACAGTAAAGCACTTCCCATTCTGTTTAAAAATAAATAAATGTTTATAGTCAGATCCTATGGTACAGAGGGTTCGATGATACCATGTATTCACATGCTATATTTTAGCAAATTTTTGCTGTCATCTTTTTAATTTAACTACCACAGTACCATCGGACCCCGATATACTAACTGCAATTTATATGATGAGAAAATATATTTGTGTGATACTGAACACAGCTATTTATCGATAAAGCAATGTTTACATGTTAAATAATGAGTACAACTATTTATCAATAGAGTACTGTGTCTATGTAGATGTGATGCTTGTTGTTTATAAAGATAAAAAATGATTTTACTTACGAACAATCAAAAACATCAAATGTTTATTCAAAGAAATACTTTAAAGAACACACTCAAATAACAGTACTTTTCAAATCTTACTTCATACATTTTTGGAGGAAAAACCAAGACAACATTACTTTATCAATGTATGAAAAACCAAGACAGCATAACTTTATCAATGTATGACGTATGAAATCACTTGCTTTTACAGTTAAATTTGCACAGATTCTGTCAATTACTTTGTCGTTAAACCTTTGCACATGTAAAAAATGATGTGATTTATAAAAAATTGTTGGATTTGTAAATTCTCATACTCTGTGTCAATAAACGAGTGTGTGATTGTTCTTTAATGTCAAATGAGCAATTTTTCAGCTATATCATGGCGAGAACAAGTTACATTCAATGAGTTGATAATGATGGCTGTTTAATATTTGACCAACACGCTTAGAAAGATTTTAGTAGTGCTAGCTCACTGAAACAACTGTATGCAGGCAGAAATGTCACTCCACTCGGCCACATCATCCTGATTCTGTGCCAACCAGTTTTTGCTCTTACTTATTAATGCTGTGTGCTTAGCGGAGAAGCACCAAATACCAATTTTACAATTTTTGGTTTGACCTGATCGGGGCTTGAACACAATTTACTGTACTCGAGGTGAGCAGGCTAATAATTACACCATTGATGCCATCTGTGTCGCAGTATGCAGTCATAGAATAGACAACACATAAAGAACTTACTTTAGATTCTCAGAGACAGTTTTAGCCTTGTTATAGTGACCTCCTACTGGATTAGCTGCTGCTAATATTGAGGTCCTAGCTGGTAAACTACAAGTGGATCCATAAAGGATTTTAATTCTTTTTTTTATCTAACGAAGATTGCCGACAGCCAGTGGCTATAAACAGTTTTCCTCATACATGAATAAATAATTTGAATCAAAATAATGCAAATATCAAAATAACGAGACAATATATATACAAGGCAAGACAACATTCACACACACACACACACACACACACTTTAAATTACAAACAATATCAGATTAATTTTTTGAACAGTAACTGATGTGGTAAAGATTTATTTTGGGTGGACATAAAACAAAAACAAATATTGTAGGGTGGATTAGCATGAACATCTTTTTTGTAGATTAATGAACTGTTTGTTTGATGGTGTTTATTGCCACTTTCAACAATATTTCAGTTATATCATGGCGGTCGGTTTTATTGGTGGAGGAAAGCGGAGGACCCGGAGAAAACCACTGACAAACTTTATCACATAATTATGTTGTACACCTCACCCTGATCGAGATTCTAACTCACACCATCTGTGGTGATAGGCACTGATTTCATAGATAGTTGTAAATCCAACTACCATACGATCACGGCCACGATTAATGAACTGAAAACCACAAAAAAAAGGTTTGTAGTTAACATTAACAGATAAATGATCATTCTTTCAGTCAAGATTTTACAGAAACAAAAAAGTAACATTACATATGACATAGACTAGTTTGTTACTTTAAACATATTTTATTGTCATACAAAACAAGACAAATGTATAAGACACAAGTTGTAAACTTATGAAGTCTTCTCCGGTACATATATAAACATTAGCAATGACAATATATTACAAATACAGATAATATGAATAACTACTATAACAAAAATTGAAGATAACATAACAGGACAAAAACAGTTCTATTGGCTGAAATATATAAGAGTCAGTTTTGTATAATACTTATCTTTAAACACAAATACGGAAACGTATATAAAAGGTTGATGTCGTCTGATGTATATTCAATATATAAATTTACTAGACAAATCTTTTAGAGTTAACAATGTATTTTTGGACGAGCAAGAACAGTTTAGAGTATTTGTCGTTTTCACAAGAGGCATTTCCAAATAATATATTTTCGGTGCCTATATCAAAACCCAAATTACTCATGCCACGGAATAGTTGTATTCTGTGTTCAGTATATATATTACATTTTAAAAAGAAATGGTCCACAGACTCGATGTAATTTCCACAATCACAATTACAAGAGGCAATTAAATTACATCTAAATAGATCACATTTGAGGCTACTACATTTTTGACGTAAACGAGCATGTAATATATTAGCAATTCTAATACCAGTAGAAAAATATACTGGTGGTTTGTCAGGCATGTCATAAACTTTTCGTATTTCGTTTTTAAACATTTGTTGGCAAGGAGAATTTCTCAAGTCTGTTGGCAGATTGTTCCAGAGTCTAATGGTACTTGGGGAAAAAAGAACTTTGATATAAACTAAGCCTTCCTGGGGGAATTGTGAAGTTTTTAGAGTTTCGTAAATTATAGTTATTGGTTTGACCCACTGTAATAGGTAATAAATCTTGAAGATTATCAGGTGATTGGCCACTGACTATGTCATAGAATAATGAAAGTTTTCTTTTTTCACGCCTAACTGAAAGTTTTTCCCATCGCGTTTCCTTATAGATAGACAGTAAGCTTGCATAAGACGTTAAACCGGTTACTATATGTGCGGCTTCAAGTTGAATTTTTTCAAGCCGTTCTGAGTCGGCGAGAGTACAATTATCCCAAACCTCTCCTGCATATTCTAAAAGTGGACGAATAAAAGTTAAATACATAGTTTCAAGAAAATTTTGAGATACCTTAAATTTAAGTTTTCGCAGAACTGCCACTTGTTTGGATGTTTTTTCAATAATAGTATTTATGTTGTTTGACCACTTACAATCTGCACTTAAAGTGATACCTAAATGCTTATGACATTTTACCGGATAAATTCTAGTTTTTCTATCCAGAAGAACAAACCAGGAGGTATGTCTCTAGTATTAAAATAGACAATGTCAGTTTTAGTAGGATTAAGTTTGACTAACCATTGTTTGGACCGTTCTGAAATATTTTTTTAGTCAGTATTTACCATGTTACATAAACTATTCATTTCATACGATTTTTCTCCTATGGATGTGTCATCTGCAAACAATCTACACAACCCTATCATTTCATCAGCAATGTCATTAATAAACATCAAGAAGAGAAGGGGACCAAGGATGGACCCCTGGGGAACACTTGCCTTAAGATTACCTTTCCCAGAAATTGCATTTTTTATTATTACCTGTTGTTCTCTGGCTGAAATATAACTACCTATCCACTGGGGAAGATTTCCTTTAATACTATATCTTTCTAATTTTAATAATAAGCCTAGTAACCACACTCTGCTGAAAGCTTTACTCACATCACAAAATATCAAACATATAAGCTCACGATTATCGAGTGCCATAAATATTTCATTAATAAGCTCTATAAGCTGGTGTGTTGTAGAATGGCCAGGGAGAAATCCAGACTGGAATTTGTATATCAATGCATTTTCCATTAGAAAATTCAATACATGTTCATAAACAACTTTCTCAAACACCTTGCTTATAGTACTAAGTAAAGCAACAAGACAATAATTGGACATGGACGATTTGTCACCAGATTTTAATATCGGGATAATATGGGCAAGTTTCCAATCCGCTGGAAATATTTTCTCTCTCAGCGACTTGTTAAACAGGAGACACAAAGGACCAGCGATTTCATACTTTACTTCCCTAAGCATCTTGCTACTAATACGGTCGGGGCCAACTGCCTTATTGGGATCAAGTAATGAGATTATATCAATAATATCTTGTTCAACAACAGTAATGTTAGTTAAAGTATTGGGACCCCGGTCGTCAAAGTCTGGTAATGGTATGTCGTCGTCTTGCAGGTCAGTTATGGAACAGAAGTAATCGTTAAGCAAGTTGCATTTGTCAGAATTGTCGAATGCTCTTGCGTCGTTCTGGTTTGGACTATGTAATGGGGGATATTCAGAAGATTGTCCCTCGCCTTTAATGAGCATTTTTATAGTTTTCCAATATTGTTTGCTATTAGTATTTTTTAATTCGGACAAAGATTCATTTATACTCACATAAAAGTTTTCCTTTGTAGATTTCTTCAAATTGTTCACTTTGTTCCGTTGATTTTTATACTTACGTTCATTTGTGCCTATTTTATTTTTAATATACTTTTTCCTAAGGCGATCTTGGATTCGTATTTCCTTTCTAATCTCAGATGTCATCCATATCTTATAGTTAGGTCTAATGGTAACATAGTTAGTGGGTATACATTCATGTGCAATTTGCATGAATTTTTTAGTAAACAGATTACAAGATATATCTATGTCAGTCTGATTGTTAATAATACCGTCCCAGTCAGTGTCCCCTACCCTCTGCTTAAATAACTCATAGTTACCTTTATTGTATAACCACACATTCCTTTTAAATATAAAACTAGTTTGTTACATAAAAGTAACATAACATATGACATAGACTAGTTTGTTACATAAAAGTAACATAACATATGACATACTAGACTAGTTTGTTACATAAAAGTAACATAACATATGACATACTAGACTAGTTTGTTACATAAAAGTAACATATCATATGACATACTAGACTAGTTTGTTACATAAAAGTAACATAACATATGACATAGACTAGTTTGTTACATAAAAGTAACATAACATATGACATAGACTAGTTTGTTACATAAAAGTAACATAACATATGACATAGACTAGTGTGTTACATAAAAGTAACATAACATATGACATAGACTAGTTTGTTACATAAAAGTAACATAACATATGACATAGTCTAGTTTGTTACATAAAAGTAACATAACATATGACATACTAGACTAGTTTGTTACATAAAAGTAACATAACATATGACATACTAGACTAGTTTGTTACATAAAAGTAACATAACATATGACATAGACTAGTTTGTTACATAAAAGTAACATAACATATGACATACTAGCCTAGTTTGTTACATAAAAATAACATAACATATGACATAGACTAGTTTGTTACATAAAAGTAACATAACATATGACATAGACTAGTTTGTTACATAAAAGTAACATAACATATGACATACTAGACTAGTTTGTTACATAAAAGTAACATAACATATGACATACTAGACTAGTTTGTTACATAAAAGTAACATAACATATGACATAGACTAGTATGTTACATAAAAGTAGCATAACATATGACATAGACTAGTATGTTACATACAAGTATCATATGACATAGACTAGTATGTTACAAATAATAGAATTTTCTAGACTTTGTCCACTCTCCAGTGTCTGTCTGCTTTGAACACTGTTCTTACAGAAGTTATGTTATTATCCATACATATATGTATATTTACCTACAAACAATCCCTGCTTTTGCAATACTTATACTCTGTTGTTCCTGTAAAAATATTCAATCATAATTGATATTTGGGTCAACTTTTTTTTTATAAAGTAAGAAGTTTATTAAAAGTATATTACTTATATTCATGCCCATTAATTTTCTAGCCAATTATGTATTCTGAAACTCCCCTCCCCCAGTCTCTTGAAATCTACTAAAAGGACCATTTAAAAAATACATATGCATAGAGGAAGTATTAGAATATTGTTTTTTCTTCTTCTCTAATTTTGATAGAACGATATAGTCAAACCTGTCTTATGTGATCTTCCAAGGGAAAGTGAAATATGGTCACATAAGACAGGTGGTCACTTAATACAGATTAAATTTATATGAAATGCACTGTGAAGGGAAATAAAACCCCAAAAACGGTCACATAATACAAGTTATTGCTTACTAGAGGTGGTCCCTAAAGCAGGTTTGACTGTATCTTAAAATGTTTTTACAATGCATTGCTATAACAGAAGTTCACATGCTGTCCAAATCCATTATTGTCAAGTTTATTATGCATAAAGTTCAAGATTAATGCATTCTTTATAACAACACTGCTCATCGAGTTATATGTTAGGGTTGTCATTTTATTCACATGTGAAAAAACATGTGTATGACCACATCGTTACACTAAGGGTTGAGGTTGGAGTCCATAAAATTAGTTTAACCTCACCTCTTTTTTTATTGAAGTGCCCATACCAAGCCAGGAAAAAGAGCTGTCATGTATATGTGTGTGTTAGTGGTACCTACTTTGCCTCAGAGCTGTAGAAATGCCATACTCAACTTGTATGAAGCTCTTCAGGACAAACAGATTTTTACTGCCTACTTGTCCTGGAAGTAACTTATCCTAAACACTTAAATAGTTCGACAAGTGAAAATTGTTATTGGGCGGGTAGTATTTTCTGTTTGACTTCTCCAGGACAATCGTCACAAGTTGATATTTCCACACCCCTGTTTCTATGATTTTGCTATTAGATTTAAGGAACTGTTTTGACAGTGTGGTATTTTTTTTTCCATTTTATTTCACATCAATTTAAATGGAGTGACTTTCATTGCACAAAATCAATCACAGAATATTTAGAAACTACTGACCATTGCTTCCAACAAGGCTTGGTGTTGATTTCCCATTTTATCAAACTCATCTATACAACAGCAACCAAGATCTGCCAACACCAAAGCTCCTGCTTCTAATGCAAAGTCACCAGAACCTTTGTCTCTGGATAAAGTCACCTACAATATAAAATATCACTACAACCAGTGCTCCAGATACTTTAAGTAATTGGGTTTTTTACTCCCTTTTTAGAAAACAATTGGGTGCCCTGTATTTGAAAATCAATCTGTGTATATTTTTGTTTTAGTTAGATATTTATTAATTTATAGTGAGTAAAATGAATAATTAATGGGACAAAAAGTTATTTTTAGAAATTGACCAACCAGAAACAAGAACTGCCTATGGTGGCAATGTTTGTTAACAGATCAGGAAAATGAGCAATCTTTATAGAGGACCTTCCATAGATGCTTCCAATCAAGTTTCGGTTCATTTGGCTAAGAGGTTTCAGATACGAAGATTTTTTTTAGAAATTGACCAACCAGAAACAAGAATTGGCTATGGTGGCCATGTTTGTTAATGGATCAGAACGAAATGAGCAATCTTAATAGAGGCCCTTCCTGCTTCTTACAAAGTTTTGGTTCATTTGGATTTTTCTAAAACTGACCAACCAGAAACAAGAATTGTGGTTTCAGAGGAGAAGAGTCAAATAAAAAAAGTTAACAGACGACAGATGTCAAGTGATGGCAAAAGTTCACATAACCTTTCGGCCAGGTGAGCTAAAATGGGTTCCTGTCCACCTATACAAACAAACAATCATTTATTTGATCAAACAATATAATTAAATTTTCTTTTTTTAATTCTAATGCAAACATTCGACTATTAAAAAAATTTCACTGCAAATATTTGATTTTCACAGATATTGTTACGTTAAATGTCAAAGGCACAGATTATTTACTTTTTTATTTTATGGGAATTATACATGGAAATGACTTTAGTCAATTTTCGCTATCTTGTTTAGGCCATTTGGTCATCTTGCTGCCAAAAATTTTAATTTATTTGGTTTTCCAATCTTTTGATATTGAGCTTACCCGATGAAGGTTATTCAAGAAATATGTCGTGAGCTTTAAATTGGATATCTATGATTTAAACTTACAGTGAGACCAGAGGTAGTAGTAGTGTTGCCACAGACATAAACACTTCTAGGGGCTATACTTGCTGTTGACTGTAACATCTATAAAAAGTAGAAAAAGAAACAAGTGAGTATTGTTTTACAGTGAAACCTGTCTAAACCAAAGAACTCTTTTTTTCTGAACAAAAAATTGTTCCATGGATGTTCAGTTTGGATAAGATTCACTGTATATCATGATGGGAGCAAACAATATTGTCAACTGCATATTTATGAACTAGGCTTATTAAAGAATGAATAATAGTTGTTTAATGCCAAATGAGTAATTTTTCAGCGATATCATGGCAAGATCAATGATGATGATGACGACGTCCACTTTGTGCTAGACCAACACTTAGTTGGATTTTTAGCTCACTGAAAACAAAAATCCGCGGATAAACATGTCACTCTACTCAGACACATTATCCTGATTCTGAGTCAACTAGTCTTTGATCTTACCTCCTGAATGCTTCATGATTAGCGGAAAAGCCACAAATACCAATTAGATAGTCTTTGGTTTGACCCGACCGGGGTTCAAACCCATGATCTACCGCACTCAAGGCGAACATGCTTACCATATATAACACCACCGATGAGGTGCAATAATTTAAGTTGAACATATAAATCCAATGAATAATTTCAGTTCTAACCTGACTCTTTCCTAATCCTGGATCTCCAACAACCAATATGTGTGGATCTCCTCTCACTGGAATTCTGTTCTGGAATTAAAACATATTCCAAATTAATAGGGTACAATTAATAGGTGAAATAAACAGTCAAACCAGACTTAATAGTCACATTGAAATAGAGGTCACATCATTTTTTAAAATGTCTGCTAAATATAGAAAGAGTCATGACTGGACTGAGAGAATTTCCTATTACTCAACCATAGGTCATGCTAGTGTCCAATGTTGATAATTGTTTTTATTATATCTTGACAAAACTTCTTTTTTGTTCTCTTTTCCAGCAGAATTTAGAACATGTCTCGTGCGACCTTTGGCATCAGTTGCCATTTCTAAATCAATAACTACTGTATGTCTGTGCAGCGGAACGTCATTAAAGTGTCTTTGTGACTGAATATTTGTTCCACATAATATAAGTTCCAACAGGAACCAAACCGTGTATAATAAAAGTTCTCCAGAACAAATGTTATATAATATTTGTTCTACGTTTATAAAAGAATTTCCAGGAATAAATCTTTATATTTGTTCCATCTATTGATGGAAATAATATTATGGTACATGTATAGGTAAGGTCATGTGATACATGTAATCAGTTTTTAAATCATCCACCTGTGACTTGTTTACTTTAATGCATGAAAAACATGGAAGCAGAGGAGTATGAAAAGATTTCCTCATATTTATCAGATGGCTCTTACATTAAAGGTAAGAACTTTTTATTTATTTACCAATATTAGTATTATGTTCCTATCTTTCTGTTCAAATAATTAAAAAAAGAATGTTGAATGTCATAATAATTTCTTTATTAGTTTGCTTGCACAAGTTTATCAGTCAAGTTAAAAAATCTCTTTGGATGTATTTTTCCTCTGTTGGAAATTTTATTGTGTAATTATAAAGTTCTGGAGGGAACTTTCCTTATATAATATTTTATCCAGTTCCATGGAAAATTCCTTATGGCATTGGATGAAATATTATATAAGGATAGTACCTAATGGAACTTTTTCTAGATAATAACATTTCTGAGGAACAAACATTATGGTGGAACTTATATTCCGTCACATCTTTACTAATCAAATGACGTACAACAGATGACGGTGACAGACGATGGATGCCAAGTAATGGAAAAAGTTCAGTTGGCCTTTGGCCATGTGAGCTAAAACAAAACAGAAATGGCTATTTTAAGAAATTTCTGTTTCTAAAAACAGTTGCCATCTTTGAAGGTGGGTGGGCCTCTGTCCGACATAATTAATGGGAACCAATCATGGAACCTCCTAGCCAAGATTAAGTCAAATTGGCCCAGTGGTTTCACAGGAGATGTCAAAAGTATGAAGATTACGTACTGACGACAGATGTCAAGTGATGGTAATAGCTCACATGGACCTTTGTTCTAGGTGAGATAAAAACATATCTATTACTGATAAATTTGTATTGTAATATCAATTTAGTTCAAAATTGAAATATATAATGCTCATCTTTAAATCATGTTCCAGTCATAAAAAAGTAATGTAGAGACCATTTCATGCAAATGAAGAAACATTTGTTTGAAGAGGTCAGAGAGCTTACAAAAATGTGAGTGAGTGATTGATTGTTGTTTAACTCAGCTATTTGTCAGCCATATCATGGAGAGAACAAGTTAATTTTTAATGAGATGATGATGATGAGGTCCACTTTGTACTAGACCAACACATTTAGTTGGATTTAAATAGTGCTAGCTCATTGAAACAACAGTCCATGGAGGATAGACATGTCACCCCAGTCGAATACATTATCCTGATTCCAAGCCAACCAGTCTTTGCTCTTTCTTCTTAATACTGCATGGTTAGTGGAGAAGCAACAAATACCAATTTTATAGTCTTTGATTTGACCCGGGAACTCAAACCCACGATCTACTGCACTCAAGACAAGCACGCTATCTACAAAAATGTGGATGACTTTTCTGTAAAAATTACAACTCACCTTATCATTAGTATATTTATGACTGCCACCAAATAATCCAAGAGTCAGACCAGCCTTCACTAACTGTCAATGAAGATTATTTTTTTTAATTAATATGCAATAAATCCCATGTGATTTTTTATTTTGTAATTCTATTTCAAAGCACAAGCATTCTTTCTTTTTTTCAAATTTTTAATATTTTTTTTAATTATTTTCAATCATAAAGAAGCAAAGAAATTGGTCTATAGATATTAATATTTCCTATTTTAGTGCTATATCATAAGAAATCACTGGTTACACAGGAGTTCATAACAGATAGATTGTAGTTTTTTGTTCTGAAGTTTTACTATTGCCATCATTGGTTGATCGTTACGAAGTGTCAGTCTCAGAGAAGACTCAGGATATGTTTTCCCTGTCGTTATCTCTTTCTGTCGCTTTTACCATATTTATTGGACTATTAACCTGAGTAACACAGCTGGTGCTACAAAGGAATCAAGAGCTTCTTACTCATCATGAGTATCTGAGTTAACATTCAGTTTTGGATGTGGTCTGTGTTACTCATCTGAGTTAACATTCAGTTTTGGATGTGGTCTGTGTTACTCATCTGAGTTAACATTCAGTTTTGGATGTGGTCTGTGTTACTCATCTGAGCTAACATTCAGTTTTGGATGTGGTCTGTGTTACTCATCTGAGTTAACATTCAGTTTTGGATGTGGTCTGTTGCTCAACTGAGTTAACATTCAGTTTTGGATGTGGTCTGTGTTGCTCATCTGAGTTAACATTCAGTTTTGGATGTGGTCTGTGTTGCTCATCTGAGTTAACATTCAGTTTTGGATGTGGTCTGTGTTGCTCATCTGAGTTAACATTCAGTTTTGGATGTGGTCTGTGTTACTCATCTGAGTTAACATTCAGTTTTGGATGTGGTCTGTGTTACTCATCTGAGTTAACATTCAGCTTTGGATGTGGTCTGTGTTGCTCATCTGAGTTAACATTCAGTTTTGGATGTGGTCTGTGTTACTCATCTGAGCTAACATTCAGTTTTGGATGTGGTCTGTGTTACTCATATGAGTTAACATTCAGTTTTGGATGTGGTCTGTGTTACTCATCTGAGTTAACATTCAGTTTTGGATGTGGTCTGTGTTACTCATCTGAGTTAACATTCAGTTTTGGATGTGGTCTGTGTTACTCATCTGAGTTAACATTCAGTTTTGGATGTGGTCTGTGTTACTCATCTGAGTTAACATACAGTTTTGGATGTGGTCTGTGTTACTCATCTGAGTTAACATTCAGTTTTGGATGTGGTCTGTGTTACTCATCTGAGTTAACATTCAGTTTTGGATGTGGTCTGTGTTACTCATCTGAGTTAACATTCAGTTTTGGATGTGGTCTGTGTTACTCATCTGAGTTAACATACAGTTTTGGATGTGGTCTGTGTTACTCATCTGAGTTAACATTCAGTTTTGGATGTGGTCTGTGTTACTCATCTGAGTTAACATACAGTTTTGGATGTGGTCTGTGTTACTCATCTGAGTTAACATTCAGTTTTGGATGTGGTCTGTGTTACTCATCTGAGTTAACATTCAGTTTTGGATGTGGTCTGTGTTACTCATCTGAGTTAACATTCAGTTTTGGATGTGGTCTGTGTTACTCATCTGAGTTAACATACAGTTTTGGATGTGGTCTGTGTTACTCATCTGAGTTAACATTCAGTTTTGGATGTGGTCTGTGTTGCTCATCTTTAGTTTTTCCTTGTTTGTTTGCATTGATTATTTTTTTGTCTTTTGTCTCGTTTTCATTTTTTGGCCACATGTTTGTCTTTCTATATCGATGTACAATTTTTTGTTTATCATGTCTTGACATCTTTTGCCTTTCTTATACATCTACAATGCTCATCTTATTAAGTACAAATTTTACCCTTATTACATTCTTGAACTTTGAGCCTTTTAAATTAATTGAATTCTTTAATTTAAACAAAACAGCTCCGACCGCTTGGATTTAAGATTGCTGTGAAAAAGGAACCAACACTTCTGAAAACCCCCCCTCACTCTCTGAGATATTCTGGTGAGTTGGCATGCAGAAGTTCTGGAGAAGAAATCATGTCTCAGCCAAGCAGAGGCCAAGGCAGCCATCTTGAATTTCAAATCTCTCTGCAAAGTAAAAACACTTAATAAGAACCTCTAGATGGAAATTTCTGGCTAGTCTACTGACTTGGCATACAGTAGTCAAAACTGTTACAGCCAATCAGACCATTGCGCTATTTTGGATTTCACTATCCACTTTGCATATTGTTCTTAATATACATGTGATATTGAATAATGAAGACCTAGGTCAGGATATTATTGTCATATATATACTAATGTTTCTTAATCAATATCTTACCTCATGGCCTAATATAGATGGACAAAGAGACCTGTAAAGAAAAAATATAGCAATCTTAGTTCTAGTTTGATTAATTATCTGATGCTTCGATGAGAAATTACCGTTTTCTGAATTTTGAGATTGCACAAGAAGAGGCCAATAACGAATCAAGCCTAATTCATTTAATCACAAATGCAAACATATATATGAGACGATTATAGTGTTTAATGTCACTTTCAACAATATCTCAGTTTATCGTTATATTGGTGGAGAAAACCGAAGTACATGGAGACAACCACTGACCTGCCACCAGTCACGGACAAACTTTATCACATAATGTTGCATCGAGTACACCTCACCTGAGCGGGATTCAAACTCTCAACGTTAGTAGTGATAGGCACTGATATGATAGATCAAAGTAGCCATAAGGTTTTTAAATATTCCATCATCAACTAATACTTTCCCCATGCATTTGATCGAGTTTTTTTACTTTGATTGACAAATTTCTTCTTTGTGCAGCCATCATAAAATGAAAAAATAAACTAAAAAATAGTACTGGTAGACAGCACAGGTGGTGCAATGGTTAGCGTGCTGGCATCAAGTGTGGTAGATCGTGGGTTTGAGCCCCGGTCTGATAATACAAAAGACTATAAAATTGGTATTTGTTGCTTCTCCTCTAAGCATGCAGCATTAAGGAGAAAGAGCAAAGACTGGTTAGCACAATAAAAATCATCCAACTAGCATTTTGATCTAAATATAAAGCAGATTTCATCATCATCATCTCATCGAATGTAACTTGTTCTCGCCATGATATAAAATGAAAAAATTGTTCATTTGGAGTAAATAATCACTCATTCAAAAATAGTCAAATCGTATTTATATTTTCGTGCAAAGAAAAGTCACAGAGAATCCTACTGAATTGGTTAATCCATCATCTGTCAGTCAATTAGGGTATTTTTAAAATCATCAAATGTATAAAGGTGACCAGATGTGGTTAATACTTTCACAGATCATTGCTGAATTTCATTCAAAATTAAATCCTTTATTTCACTGCATGACATCACATTACCAACATCATCACAAACGAAAATATTATCTGAGTGTCCAACAATGAAAAAACAAGTTCCTTGTTGAAATGACTTATAAGCACAAACAAAAGTGTAAACTCTATGTAAGGCCAAAAAAAAATATATATGTGTTTACTGTCACATGTCAAAAAAATCTAGGGTCGGTCAGTCAGCATTAATTTTTATTTAATTTTTTTTTTTTTTTTACTATCGGCCAAACCGGAAATAGTCGTTCCCGGTTCCTGAATTCGATATTTCATTTTCGTAATTTCCGGTAAGCCGTCATTTGTTTCGAAGCTGTTTTATGAGAGTTACGCAGTTTTTCTACCTTCTTTGCTCTCAATTTCGACAAAAAGCTAGCGGTTGAATAAATAAAACATTGCTGCTGAATAAACAACAAAAATGGTTATCCGAATTCTGTGTAAAAATTGATAGGGTCGCTAGCAAAAATTAGGGTCGGTCGGGTGACTACTTGAATTTCGAATATCAAAAATAAAATCACTCGTAACCAAACAGAGATGATAATTCACTCGTGCATTCATGAAATACTGTCTTATTCAATTACTCATGATTTATTATCGATATTTAGAATGCAGAGAGTAGCTATACGACGTGACCTACAGAAATCAGGTCAGTTGATAGGCATCACTATGTAAGTGGTATTATTTCATTGATCACAACACTTCCTATGACTATTAAACTTACCCAACAAGTAACCTGAAAATATTTTCCTCACTTTGGATTTCTTCAATAGCATACAATTCTTTCATGGTAAATTCCATGGCTAGTCCCGAGTTGTCACAAGATTTATTTCCCTTGGCATTCACAACAGAGTTTGCATACACATATAACAAAAACATACACTTATCCTTGTTTCTTCCCTTTCCTATAAAAAAGTTTTGAAATAAATCAGACAAATGTTTTGTTACAGGAAATACGGTAAAACTTGTACTCAACGGTTACCGTGGGACAGATGAAAAATGACATCATAAGATAATTGATCCTTTAGAGTTAGGATTATGGTGTTAAATGCCACTTTCAACAATATTTCAGCTATATTGGGCAGTCTGTTTTATTTGTGGAGGAAACCAGAGTACCCGCAGAAAACCACTGACCTGCAACAAGTCACTAATTGATCCTTTATAAAATATTGACTGATCCAGATTATCCGTTCCAGTCCACAATGATTTGCATATTAATGCTACCGGAGCTAATTTATTAGAAAACATGGCAATTGACTAGTGAGGATGTCGAGTCACAAGACAGCTGAAAATTAGCTGAAAGAGATGATAAATACCAATTACAGAGGTACACTCTTACGGAGGTATACTCATTGGAATGTTATGTGATATAATTTATACGGTGACTTCCGTGAGTTCTATGGTTTTCTCCAGTGTGTATTACATTATTACTGTCCTAACAACTTAGTCAGATAACTTTGACAGTGTGGTAAGAATTTGAAAAAATATGTTTATTCATGGAATAATGTTGTGTTTATGTTCCTTTCATTTTTCTTTTTGTTTTCTATTTGGGTATTTTTATATTGGTTTTATATGACATTGGCAATCTGATTGATTGATTGGTGTTTAACACCAATTTTAGTAGCATTTCAGCTATATCATGGCATTTAGCTACCTGATAACCAAATTCAAAATGAAACTCATACCTTAATATACATGTTTATAGATATAATAAAAGTTGCACACAGTCTTAAAAAATATTTCCCGTAGACTTCATACAGTAAATTGTAAAATACCTTCATCAACACTGTTGACTTTTACCATACCAGAAATAGTAACAACATCACCTGGTACACAGCTATCAACTGAAGTAGAAAGTGAAAGTACAAATATATTCTTAACATTATATATAGTGTCGGTGAAACAAATCCTATAAAAATCATCCTAATCATATATGCAACAGTTTAATTTATATAAAGATAGATGGTTGGTTTATGGTCTTTAACGCCACTTTCAACAATATTTCAGTTATATCGTGGTGGAGGAAACTAGAGTACCCTGAGAAAACCACCGACCTGCTGCAAGTCACTGACAAACTTTATCATATAATGTTGTATCAAGTACACCTCGTCATGAACGGGGTTCAAACTCACAACGTAGTGGTGATATACACTGATTGCACAGGTAGTTGTAAATCCAACTACCATACGATCACGACCATGACAGCCCCTTTAAAGATAGAGACTACATTGGTAGGGTACTTGTAACTGTGCTCTATTCTAGCAAAAGATTATAAAAATAAGCTAAAATTTCACATACAGTTCGTCGGAATTGTTTTAAACTGTCTATTTATGCAAGATGACCGTAATGGCAAGTACTGTACTGTACAGTAGACTGAAATATAATTTTTTTTAAATGTCAAATCACGCTTTCTTCTTTTTTCTGTTTGCTAAAATTCTATATTACATACAGTCAAACTTGTTTATAGCGACCATTGAAGGGAGTTCTGAAAATAGGTCGCATAAGACAGGGGGTCGTTGAATAGAGGTTGTGATATTTGCTCCCAAAATCTCGAGAGGAAAAACCTAGTTCGGGTATATAAATCCGCATCAACTTGTATCCCTTTCGTGTGGAGGACAAATGCATGAATAGAGCTTAAATTCTGGCAAGAAAAAGGTATAATGAAATAAAAAATATGTTCAATTATCATTAAATATTTCTGTCCTTTGTGGGTGAAATTAAAAAAAAAGAATATTAAATGATCGAGTTTTTTATTTTCGTTCAACAGCTATTGTTATCTTAATTGTTATCGTAATTAGAATTAACCATTATGATTAGAAGAATGTAATTTCCTGACAAAACGTTTTCAAACTTCAATCACTCGCCGAAAGCTATAAATAGCCTAATCACACAATCAGCATGTGTTTACTTTGATCTGTTACTGCACGTTAAACGAATGTTGACAGAAATATATGCTGGGAACCAGTACTTCATACAATTTAGTCGTTCAACACAGGACTTTCAGTCGACAACGACTCTGAAAACATGGTCGTTAGTCGCGTTAGACAGGGGGTCGTTATATAGAGGTCAAATGAATGGGAAAACGCAGGGGAGGAATAAATTAGGTCGGATAACACAGGAAGTCGTTATATGGAGGGGGTCGCTAAGGCAAGTTTGACTATATGTAAAATGAAAATGCAAGAATGGACTTATTCTTTTCATCTTTATTCAAAATTTACCCAAATCTTGTGCGAGTTCACAATTGACATCATTACTAAAAATTTACCCAAATCTTGTGTGAGTTCGCAGTCAATTGTTCTTGGTATTCTTCCAGTCTCTTTTTGTCTATCAACCATAATTTCTTGTACTCTTAAAAAAAATTAAACATAGTAATTAGAGTGTTAAACGCAAGCTGCAACACAGACACAAATAGGCAATTAAGGATTAGCAGATTAGTGTTAAGTTTTGAAACATGAAAAAAATTCTTTGTGTATAAAAATGAAAAACAATATTTAGGAAACCATGAGGCATAATAGACATAATCAAACATAATCTTTAAAATTATTGTGTATAAAAACCTAAACATTTGGTCAAGGGAAATCACAAATGAAGGGACATACATAACTCTTGAACCATAAAAGGGATAATAAACAAATTTGACCTTGACCAGTGTATTATGGCCAAATAAAATGAGTTTTAATAATTTTAAATATTTTGCTCAAGGGGAACTAAACATTTTAAAAATAAACCTGAGAAATTGGTGGGTTTTTTTGCAAATCAAGGGGCATAACTCCAGATGGAAATAGTATTCCATGTCAAAAATCAAACTTGTCCTGCCTTTTATTATCGTTCCTTGGATAACTCGAAATAAACAATTCGGCTGATTGCAGTAGCTTTCAGCTGAATTTATCACAGATATTTCAATTTACATGAAACTTTCTATGACAGGACAAGAAAAAGGTGACGTTTTAATACAGATGACTGTTTAATAGAGGTGACCGCTTCGACAGGTTTGACTGGATATAAATTACTGTTAAATCTGGAATGTTGTTGAAAGTGTTTTTAAACAAACATAAACCCAAGTCCATTGTGTATTACACTGCTGTGTAGTCAAGGTTTACCTAATTGTCTGCCAATCAATAGTCCTAGTAAGGTCAGAACTTCTCTTTGGAAAAAATGTTTTGCCTCTACAGTCTTGAGCTGGACACTGTTATATATAAATAAAAAAAATACAAATTGTTAAATTGTTATAAAATAATATAAATAACAAAAATACAAATTTTTTAATTGCTATAATAAATATAAATAAAAAAAATAAAAAAAATGAAATTGCTATAATAAACATAAATAACAATTAGATGTGTCCGAATGACATGAATGTCTCCGCCGTGAATATTACCAAACATCAAGTCAATATCTCCAAGCATAGTGAAAAAAAGTGGTGACAACTAAATATTTGGCCAAATTTCAAAGTCAAAGGGCCATAACTCGGCCAAAAATCATTGGACCGGAACGAAATGTAAACTTGATCTGTAACTCATCATTATACACTCATATACCAAAAATCAAGTCAATATCTCCAAGCATAGTGAAAAAAAGTGGTGACAACTAAATATTTGGCCAAATTTCAAAGTCCAAGGGCCATAACTCGGCCAAAAATCATTGGACCGGAACGAAATGTAAACTTGATCTGTAACTCATCATTATACACCCACATACCATATATCAAGTCAATATCTCAAAGCATAGCGAAAAAAAGTGGTCGCAACTGTTTTATTTCGGAAGTATGGACATGGGTAACACTATATGTCCATGGCCACTTGGTGGTGGGGACATAAAAATGCAAATTGTTAAATTGATGTAATAAATATAAATAACAAAAATACAAATTGTTAAATTGTTATAATATAAATAACAAAAATACAAATTGTTAAATTGTTATAATATAAATAACAAAAATACAAATGGTTAAATTGTTATAATATAAATAACAAAAATACAAATTGTTAAATTGTTATAATATAAATAACAAAAATACAAATGATCAAATTGTTATAATAATATAAAAATAACAAAAATACAAAATGTTAAATTGATGTAATAAATATAAATAACAAAAATACAAATTATACAATTGTTATAATAAATATACAATGAAAGTGTGCAAATGCTAAACACAAATTGAAGAAAATCTTTAGTGAAAAACATTTGATATAAACAATGTTTCCTCAATCACATGCCTCTATGTTGGTATTTACTTATTTATTGTTTGCTTATATTTGTATTACCGTTGGAGATCCAATTATCATGAGGCGGAGGGTTCTGGATACCATTAACCAGTTTAACCCAACTACATTTGTTTGCCTGTCCCTAGCCAAGACCTGGATCTCTATCAGGAAATGTTGTAGCCAAGACCTGCATCTCTATCAGGAAATGTTGTAGTCAAGACCTGGATCTCTATCAGGAAATGTTGTAGCCAAGATCTGGATCTCTATCAGGAAATGTTGTAGTCAAGACCTGGATCTCTATCAGGAAATGTTGTAGTCAAGACCTGGATCTCTATCAGGAAATGTTGTAGTCAAGACCTGCATCTCTATCAGGAAATGTTGTAGCCAAGACCTGCATCTCTATCAGGAAATGTTGTAGCCAAGACCTGCATCTCTATCAGGAAATGTTGTAGCCAAGATCTGGATCTCTATCAGGAAATGTTGTAGTCAAGACCTGGATCTCTATCAGGAAATGTTGTAGCCAAGACCTGGATCTCTATCAGGAAATGTTGTAGCCAAGACCTGGATCTCTATCAGGAAATGTTGTAGCCAAGACCTGGATTTCTATCAGGAAATGTTGTAGCCAAGACCTGCATCTCTATCAGGAAATGTTGTAGCCAAGACCTGCATCTCTATCAGGAAATGTTGTAGCCAAGACCTGCATCTCTATCAGGAAATTGTGTAGCCAAGACCTGCATCTCTATCAGGAAATGTTGTAGCCAAGACCTGGATCAGGAAATGTTGTAGCCTTTTTTTTGTATTCAATGATTTGAGGTGAGAGGTGGTTGTTTGTATTCAATGATTTGAGGTAAGAGGTGGTTGTTTGTATTCAATGATTTGAGGTGAGAGGTGGTTGTTTGTATTCAATGATTTGAGGTAAGAGGTGGTTGTTTGTATTCAATGATTTGAGGTAAGAGGTGGTTGTTTGTATTCAATGATTTGAGGTGAGAGGTGGTTGTTTGTATTCAATGATTTGAGGTAAGAGGTGGTTGTTTGTATTCCATGATTTGAGGTGAGAGGTGGTTGTCAATGATTTGAGGTAAGAGGTGGTTGTTTGTATTCAATGATTTGAGGTGAGAGGTGGTTGTTTGTATTCAATGATTTGAGGTGAAAGGTGGTTGTTTGTATTCAATGATTTGAGGTGAGAGGTGGTTGTTTGTATTCAATGATTTGAGGTAAGAGATGGTTGTTTGTATTCAATGATTTGAGGTAAGAGGTGGTTGTTTGTATTCAATGATTTGAGGTGAGAGGTGGTTGTTTGTATTCAATGATTTGAGGTAAGAGGTGGTTGTTTGTATTCAATGATTTGAGGTAAGAGATGGTTGTTTGTATTCAATGATTTGAGGTAAGAGGTGGTTGTTTGTATTCAATGATTTGAGGTGAGAGGTGGTTGTTTGTATTCAATGATTTGAAGTGAAAGGTGGTTGTTTGTATTCAATGATTTGAGGTGAGAGGTGGTTGTTTGTATTCAATGATTTGAGGTAAGAGATGGTTGTTTGTATTCAATGATTTGAGGTGAGAGGTGGTTGTTTGTATTCAATGATTTGAGGTAAGAGGTGGTTGTCAATGATTTGAGGTGAGAGGTGGTTGTTTGTATTCAATGATTTGAGATGAGAGGTGGTTGTCAATGATTTGAGGTAAGAGGTGGTTGTTTGTATTCAATGATTTGAGGTAAGAGATGGTTGTTTGTATTCAATGATTTAAGGTAAGAGGTGGTTGTTTGTATTCAATGATTTGAGGTAAGAGATGGTTGTTTGTATTCAATGATTTGAGGTAAGAGGTGGTTGTTTGTATTCAATGATTTGAGGTGAGAGGTGGTTGTTTGTATTCAATGATTTGAGGTAAAAGGTGGTTGTTTGTATTCAATGATTTGAGGTGAGAGGTGGTTGTTTGTATTCAATGATTTGAGGTAAGAGGTGGTTGTTTGTATTCAATGATTTGAGGTAAGAGGTGGTTGTTTGTATTCAATGATTTGAGGTAAGAGATGGTTGTTTGTATTCAATGATTTGAGGTAAGAGGTGGTTGTTTGTATTCAATGATTTGAGGTGAGAGGTGGTTGTTTGTATTCAATGATTTGAGGTGAAAGGTGGTTGTTTGTATTCAATGATTTGAGGTGAGAGGTGGTTGTTTGTATTCAATGATTTGAGGTAAGAGATGGTTGTTTGTATTCAATGATTTGAGGTAAGAGGTGGTTGTTTGTATTCAATGATTTGAGGTGAGAGGTGGTTGTTTGTATTCAATGATTTGAGGTAAGAGGTGGTTGTTTGTATTCAATGATTTGAGGTAAGAGATGGTTGTTTGTATTCAATGATTTGAGGTAAGAGGTGGTTGTTTGTATTCAATGATTTGAGGTAAGAGGTGGTTGTTTGTATTCAATGATTTGAGGTAAGAGGTGGTTGTTTGTATTCAATGATTTGAGGTAAGAGATGGTTGTTTGTATTCAATGATTTGAGGTAAGAGGTGGTTGTTTGTATTCAATGATTTGAGGTAAGAGGTGGTTGTTTGTATTCAATGATTTGAGGTGAAAGGTGGTTGTTTGTATTCAATGATTTGAGGTGAGAGGTGGTTGTTTGTATTCAATGATTTGAGGTAAGAGATGGTTGTTTGTATTCAATGATTTGAGGTAAGAGGTGGTTGTTTGTATTCAATGATTTGAGGTAAGAGGTGGTTGTTTGTATTCAATGATTTGAGGTAAGAGGTGGTTGTTTGTATTCAATGATTTGAGGTAAGAGATGGTTGTTTGTATTCAATGATTTGAGGTAAGAGGTGGTTGTTTGTATTCAATGATTTGAGGTAAGAGATGGTTGTTTGTATTCAATGATTTGAGGTAAGAGGTGGTTGTTTGTATTCAATGATTTGAGGTGAGAGGTGGTTGTTTGTATTCAATGATTTGAGGTGAAAGGTGGTTGTTTGTATTCAATGATTTGAGGTGAGAGGTGGTTGTTTGTATTCAATGATTTGAGGTAAGAGATGGTTGTTTGTATTCAATGATTTGAGGTAAGAGGTGGTTGTTTGTATTCAATGATTTGAGGTGAGAGGTGGTTGTTTGTATTCAATGATTTGAGGTAAGAGGTGGTTGTTTGTATTCAATGATTTGAGGTAAGAGATGGTTGTTTGTATTCAATGATTTGAGGTAAGAGGTGGTTGTTTGTATTCAATGATTTGAGGTAAGAGGTGGTTGTTTGTATTCAATGATTTGAGGTAAGAGGTGGTTGTTTGTATTCAATGATTTGAGGTAAGAGATGGTTGTTTGTATTCAATGATTTGAGGTAAGAGGTGGTTGTTTGTATTCAATGATTTGAGGTGAGAGGTGGTTGTTTGTATTCAATGATTTGAGGTGAAAGGTGGTTGTTTGTATTCAATGATTTGAGGTGAGAGGTGGTTGTTTGTATTCAATGATTTGAGGTAAGAGATGGTTGTTTGTATTCAATGATTTGAGGTAAGAGGTGGTTGTTTGTATTCAATGATTTGAGGTAAGAGGTGGTTGTTTGTATTCAATGATTTGAGGTAAGAGGTGGTTGTTTGTATTCAATGATTTGAGGTAAGAGATGGTTGTTTGTATTCAATGATTTGAGGTAAGAGGTGGTTGTTTGTATTCAATGATTTGAGGTGAGAGGTGGTTGTTTGTATTCAATGATTTGAGGTAAGAGGTGGTTGTTTGTATTCCATGATTTGAGGTGAGAGGTGGTTGTCAATGATTTGAGGTAAGAGGTGGTTGTTTGTATTCAATGATTTGAGGTGAGAGGTGGTTGTTTTTATTCAATGATTTGAGGTAAGAGGTGGTTGTCAATGATTTGAGGTGAGAGGTGGTTGTTTGTATTCAATGATTTGAGGTGAGAGGTGGTTGTCAATGATTTGAGGTAAGAGGTGGTTGTTTGTATTCAATGATTTGAGGTAAGAGGTGGTTGTTTGTATTCAATGATTTGAGGTAAGAGATGGTTGTTTGTATTCAATGATTTGAGGTAAGAGGTGGTTGTTTGTATTCAATGATTTGAGGTAAGAGATGGTTGTTTGTATTTAATGATTTGAGGTAAGAGGTGGTTGTTTGTATTCAATGATTTGAGGTGAGAGGTGGTTGTTTGTATTCAATGATTTGAGGTAAGAGGTGGTTGTTTGTATTCAATGATTTGAGGTGAGAGGTGGTTGTCAATGATTTGAGGTAAGAGGTGGTTGTTTGTATTCAATGATTTGAGGTGAGAGGTGGTTGTTTGTATTCAATGATTTGAGGTAAGAGGTGGTTGTTTGTATTCAATGATTTGAGGTGAGAGGTGGTTGTCAATGATTTGAGGTAAGAGGTGGTTGTTTGTATTCAATGATTTGAGGTGAGAGGTGGTTGTTTGTATTCAATGATTTGAGGTGAAAGGTGGTTGTTTGTATTCAATGATTTGAGGTAAGAGGTGGTTGTTTGTATTCAATGATTTGAGGTAAGAGGTGGTTGTTTGTATTCAATGATTTGAGGTAAGAGGTGGTTGTTTGTATTCGATGATTTGAGGTAAGAGGTGGTTGTCAATGATTTGAGGTAAGAGGTGGTTGTCAATGATTTGAGGTGAGAGGTGGCTGTCAATGATTTGAGGTAAAAGGTGGTTGTCAATGATTTGAGGTGAGAGGTGGTTGTCAATGATTTGAGGTAAGAGGTGGTTGTCAATGATTTGAGGTGAGAGGTGGTTGTCAATGATTTGAGGTAAGAGGTGGTTGTCAATGATTTGAGGTGAGAGGTAAGAGGTGGTTGTTTGCCTTGTTGTTAATGGTACAATAGTTGACCATCATCATGCTCACCATTTAAACATTGTTTGCGTACAGTGATGTCCAACATTTTGTCCTATCATATGTCCTTACGTTCTGAGTTCCGTGTTGTGATGTCTGCTACGATTTCCGCATAAAACGAAGTCCGGTTCGTCTTTACCCCCAGTTGTTTTTAGGACTCGTGTCTTATTTATGTTATTTTGTATTTGTTTGTAAATAGTGCTGTCCAACACATATTGACTATATGAGTAACATGGCTAGTGTCTTATAAGAGGCTTATCATTCGTGAGAACCCGAGTTCACACCACAGGTTTTTGGTGGGGTTTGTATTGCTCATCTTTTTAGTTTTCTGAGTTGTGTTGTGTTTTTGTGTTAAGTTTGTCTTCATCCTGTGTGTTGTGTGCCCAATCTTGCCAGTGTCTCTTGATTGTCCATTCTTGATTGCCCCTTTGGTTTTCTCTAACGTTTATTTCACAACATTTTTTTCCATACTCATATCCAATATTTCTTTACATTGCCAATGTATTAAATTTCCCTTGTTTTTTTCTTTATTATTTTGCCTTCAACATGTAGTCAGTATAATAGAGACACAGTCCTGGGATTCCTCTTTCTCTGAATCTACACCCATACTTTATTGTAAGAAGAGTTTGAAGATACCAAAGGGGTAATCAGAATCCATATATAGAAGAAGAACAGACAACACAATGGCCAAAAGAAAAAATATAAAAGGTCAAACAACGATCTACAAAACATCATTCGGATCTAGACTACAGTGAACAGAAATCAACAAAACTACTCAACAATGGACTTACCTGTTGAATTATTTGGACTTCTCAAGCACGCAGGGGTAGATGGGAAAAAATTAACTTGGGACCTACAGGTTAATTCCAGCGCTATATCAGTCAAGCTGATGTGGATCAAGGCTGAGAAACCCGTTGAAAAAACAGGACAAGTTACCAGCCAGGCCCAGAAAAAGAAACACCTCTCTCCTTCCACCAGGAAAAGAAATGCTCAACGCATCAACCAGTGGAAGGCGAAAAGGAATGAAGCCGTTGGTGACAGTAAAACATGTGCTCAAACACAGACAGACGACAGTAATTCCATAACAGACGAAACTACACAAACCGAGCAACTACACTGCAACGAACAAGCCCTCCACAAACCAACAACATTGACACAAATAAGGGAGTGAGCGACCCAGACAAGAAGAAACTTTAATGGCAGGCAATTAACGCCTACAAAATACCTCAATACGGAAGAATCCCGGACACCATGGAACAAATGTACAGCTGTACGAAGTCCGTACATCAGAGGTAAACTATCCTATAAGACTGAATTCAAAGACGGATTGGTGTCCTTCTCAGAGTCATTCGACCCGGACGACCCAGCATTAATAGATCGCTTCCCAGATTACACCACAGAAACAGACCTTGGTGACAGACCACCAACACCCACACAACAACGGGATGAAAACAGCAAGCGAAAGGCTTGCAAAAAGAAGAAAAATCTGTCTGCAATACCTCATTAGGTGAGTCGGACATAAAACTCTCATAATACTACTACTACAAAACATACACATAAAACTAAAGATCGAGTAACACGAACCCCACTAAAAACCGGGGGTGAACTCAGGTGATTTTATTGTTGTGTACATACCTTGGTTGGTACTGTGTATTTACCATCAGGTAGAGTGACACTCTGTAACAAAACAAAAATAAAATCAACCTCTTTCAATGATTCAGTATGAAGATATGGAAGAATGTGCTATATGACACATGTTCCATCTGCCAGTTAATGTAAACAGGGGCATAAACCCTGAACAGAAAATGTGGTAAAGACCACAATCAAAATTGGCCTTTCTTTTGTGGTTCCTGAAATAATTTGTTTAAAGGGAACTTACATGTGCCAACCTTGAGTCTTCAAAATGGTAGATCTTCCACTCTAAGATGTCAGCTCTGTAGAGATCCATCATTTATTTAGGTCTACAGATCTTACACCAAGCAGACATAAAGAGGGGGAACTCTCTCTTTGAAGGTTATAAAGTCTGACATCTTATTGAAGATTGTGTTGACCATCCTTACCTTCAAAATGAAAGACCCCTCTATGTGTATCAGCTTGATTCCAAGCCAGCCAGTCCTTATTTTCTTAAACCTTAATGCTGCATGCGTAACAGACAAGCATCAAATATCAATTTTCATGACATGTCATCAAACCACACTCATACTATCTATTACATCAATGAGGCAGTTCACTTGTCTAATGAATAAATTACAATGTTTGGAAAGAACAAGACACATTCCAATGTAATTCTACATTAAGTTTTCAAAATCTACTCTTTAACATGCAAGTCACGCATTAAAATACTTTGAAGTCCTAATTCAAAAGCTGAAAATTACTGTATCTTCAATGCAGAAGAAAAGTGCAAGATTTACGAGTTTCTCACAATTAAATCAAAAGAAGAAGGGATTAAACCTGTATTAGTAAACATAAGAATGGCACATAAATGGGAGAAAAACATAGAAATGATTAAAGAAATTAACTACTGACTTATCTATGCAACATATGAACACAGACTATGATCACCTCTGCTATACTAGCTTGATAAGCCATTGAGTGAGTGATTGTTGTTTAACCCCGAGTGACCAATTTTTCAGCTATATCATGGCAAGAACAAGCTACATTTCAATAAGATAATGACTTCCATTTTGTACTATACCAACACGCTTAGTTGGATTTTTGTATTGCTAGTTGATTCAAACAACAGTCCACAGGTATACATGTCAGTCCTCTTTGACACATTATGCCGATTCCAAGCCAACAAGTCTTTGCTCTTACTCCTTACTACCAGACAGAGGCTCAAACCCACTATTTACCGCACTTGGGACGAGAACGCTAACCACTTCATCACTGATGCGATATATCTACTACTTTGATATGGCAGGATGATAATGACTGACATTAAATTATTTTGTAACTCACCTGAACGGTTCCACAAGTCACACATTCGAAGGCTAACTTGGTACATATTGGTTTAATATTGCTGACTCTTACAACAGTTCCTTTTACAGACACAAATTTCCCTAAACAACAAAAAATTGCTACAGGATTAAACATTTATATTCCATGTCGTGGTCGTGATCGCATGGTTGTTGGATTTATAACTACCTATGCCATCAGTTCGAACCCCGCTTAGGTGAGGTGTACTCATTACAACATTATGTTTCCTCCACCAATAAAACTGACTGCCATGATATAATTGAAATATTGTTGAGAGTGGTATTAAACACCATTACCCTAACCACTTATAAAGTCACAAAATAAATACTGAGGCTTCAGAAGAAAATGTTCTTGTGGTTTTAAAGTAGCAGAATAGGGATTACATATTCTTTTCAAACAGTATTTGATGGTTATTTTTAAAACAGTCATGCTGTCTTAGAATTGAATCAAGGATTTTGCATAAAGAGGTCAAATGCCTTCTTTGTAATGAAAAACAGGAACAACAGAATATGGTACGTTTCTTGTCTAAATCAGGTTTTATATTATGAAAGTCAATTTCAAATTTTCCACTGATATACAGGATACCTGATGACTTCATCTCCATCAATTATAAAATGCTAGGATGTCCTGATAAAAGAATAAAGGTTGATTGATTGATTTTTGGTTTTTAACGCCACTTTCAGCTATATCATGGCGACCAGTTTTAGTGGTGGAAGAAGCCAGAGTACCCAGAGAGAACCACCGACCATGGGCAAGCAACTGGTAAACTTTACCACTTGCGGCTGCTATTCGAGTGCACCCTTTTTGTAATTTACAAAGCCGGGCATGAACTCACGCCGTATTGGTGATAGGTTTGTATGAGTTGTTAGGTAATCCAACCACCTAAATCATTGAGCCACCAGGGCCCTAAATAAAGTTTGAATTTGTAAGGTAAGAACTGCATTAAAATAGAACTGATTATTTTGTAAGTACTGGTAATGATTTTTTTTATGTCTCATTCACACTAGCAGCTCATTTTTCTGCAAATTACAAGCCCCAAAATTAAAATGTTATGTGATAATTAAACAAACCATAATAATTTGCTTTCAAGTTTTTCAATGGTATCTGTGATCCAAAGTTTACTACTCTAGCTATGATTATTGGCACTGAATAAACACAGTCATCTGATTGGCTAGTTTGTGGATCAATGGCTGCTTCTTGTAATCTTTTGTGGGTTAGTAACTGCAAATAAAAATTCAGACACTGATTGTGAATTAAATATTTTATTATAGGAAATACATTATAACTGAGTTCTCAGTTTCCTTTAGTATCATTAATTTTTTCACTCTCAGGTACAGAGAATATATATAGATTCTCCTTCAGTTGCCCGTGGGTTACGATATTTCTCCACTCAAGAGAGTTAAATTTAAAATTTTACCCACAAGCCGTCAGAATTTGTTTCTCCCATTATTTAACACGAACTTTATTTCAAAATCCTTTGGCGGACCTCTACACAATTCTGTTGCTAGGGCGCGAGGAAAGACACAAGTCATTTTAATCCTCTAGAGGATTACAGATTTTTCCACCACTGGTTCAGCGGGGTTTAAATTTAACTCTCGAGAGTGGAGAAATATCGTAACCCACATGGGCAACTGAAGGAGAATTTGTTTCTCCCATTATTTAACACGAAATTTATTTCAAAATCCTTGGCGGACCTCTACACAACATGTGGGGAAAGGCACGAGACATTTCAATCCTCTAGAGGATTACAGATTTTTCCACCACTGGTTCAGCTGGTTTAAAACGCCATAATAATGGGAGAAAACAGGTTCTACATCACTACACTCAGTAATAACCTCTGCCACATCTCAAAAAATAGGCTCCTCCCCTTTACTGCAGGACTATAATTTGAGGTCATTTGACTGAACTACTTTGTCTATAAAAAAAAGACAGAGTATGTAGGCATGGCTTATCTGCCATGAGTGAATTCTTTCATAGTGTTAACCAATGGTGTGGCAGACATGATAGTGATTGAAGTAGCATACCCAGAATCCTTTATGTACTTTTCTTTATTTCTTTCAAATCCATACAACTATATAGGGTTAAGTATTCATTTCAAGATGGATAAAAATTTATTGAATAGATCAACACCAAAAAACTAACTAAATCATCACATAATACCTCAATTTGTGCATTTTAGAAAACAAAAACATTTTTTTTAGGTTTATTACATAATTTGATCTCTTCATGAAAAACCCAACCACATAACACAACTGTACTTCAATTTTCATGCATTTGACATTTATTTAAGGTTTACATAATTTCTTCAGGTAAAAAAATCACCATTGTCTATCTAACCTGGTGAACAGCTAGCCCCATACAAGACAGAATTCTATCAGGCATATCTTTCATCTCTATTACTAGCTTGGGAATACCTTCCATTATAACTAAAACATAAAAACAGATATTATAACCTTACACTTGCTAGCTTGGGAATACCTTCCATTATAACTAAAACATAAAAACAGATATTATAACATTACACTTGCTAGCTTGGGAATACCTTCCATTATAACTAAAACATAAAAACAGATATTATAACATTACACTTGCTAAATCTTGTTATCTTTATATGTGGATATTGCATTCGTATTTTCAAATTTTTATTTCCCTCTCTTTGCCCAGCTTTTATACTGATTACAGAGCAATCCATATATAGGAAAGCTCACAGAAAAAAGAAAATTAATGATTTGATTTGTTATTGATGGTGTAGTGCATAATAATGACAGTATTTGTAATCTTACTTCTTCATTTACATTGTAAACCAATTTAATTGCATCATGTGGTAGAATTTCAAAGTTACACAGATTGGCTATATATAGAGGGAAACACACTGGCCAACCTATCAGAAATTTCTGTGTTGTTCTCTAAGGTGGTTTGTTGACATGGATGCTAGGCAGATTGGAACACTCCACCCCCCCCCCCCCATTTTTTTAAAGAAAAATTTGACATTTTAGGAGGTAAATCCTGAATTTTGAAGATATATGTGTATTCAACAAATTGAAGTAGATTCAACAAGATCATTTTTCTACTGAATATTTTCATATTTGTGATTTTTTTCTAGTATTATACAGGCATGATAAAGAGTGATTGTTGTTTAATGCCAACTCAGCAATTTTTCAGCTATATCATGGCGAGAACAAGTTAATTTTCAATGAGATGATGATGAGGTCTGATTTGTACTAGATCAACACGTTTAGTTGGATTTTAATAGTGCTAGCTCATTGAAACAACAGTCCGTGGATAGACATGTCGCCCTACTCTGACACATTATCCTGATTTCATGCAAAAATGTCTTTACTCTTTCTCCTTAATGCTGCATGCGTAGCAGAGAAGCAAAAAATACCAATTTTATTGTTTTTGGTTTGACTTGATCAGGGCTCGAACCCACAATCTACTGCATTTGAGGCGAGCACACCACTGATGCGGTTAGGTACAATGGTGTATTGAAAACACTTTGAAAGTTAATTACTGATAATCTTTAAAGTCTAGAATGAAAAGTGACCATAAAATACAGGTAAACTGATATGATGACAGCTGAATGCTTTATTGAGGTGACTGCTTATTTGAGCTAAAATAATACGTAAATCTGGTAAGGAAGGTTTTAAACAGACCATTTTAATAATGATGATGGATTCAGTTTTCAGTAGACAGTAAAACCAGCAAATCAGATAAGACTTACTCTGGTCTGATAATAAATCTTTCATATCTACAATAAAGTATCCCTTTTCTTCAACATCATCCTGAAAAAGGAAAAAAAAATCATAAATAAATCAAGTCTTGTCACCTGATTCTACACTACACACATATGGTTTTTAAAATGTCTGAGTATTTGAAGGTTTTTAAATAATTTACCAAAGATCTATGTCTCTCTAATTGATTGATTGATTTGTGTTTAATGCCAACATTGGCAATATTTCTATGTGACATTATAACTTTCTAAACAGCACCAAGAACAATTTATAGAATATACATACAAACTTTGAAAAGAATTGTCTACTTAAAATCCATTTACAGATGGGATGCATAATTAATCAAGAAGTTTCTGGAATCTGTTAAAATTATACATCTTGGATTTCTGATCAACCTAAATACACCACTTTTATAAAGGACCATCCAATGAAAATTCATGTACAGATTGAGTTCAGCTCAGCTCAGTTCTTGAAAGATTTGCTAAACAAATTTTCCTGAAGAGATCTATATTAAAATATGTTCTATTGTGAAAAATATCCTGATTTTGTAATGAGCAGTTTTTTTTTGTCCCATCAAGACAAAATGAGTATAATTTTGTTGATGATCTCAAAAAACATCATTCCAATTGGCCTAGTAGTTTCGGAAAGGATGAAAATGTGAATGCTTAAAAGCAGAAGATAGATATATGAACAAGGTTAAAACAATATGCCCCTCTCCCCCTGGATTTTATTCACTGAGACATACACAATTTTGGTCAACTTGAACCCTACACACCTTGGGACATTCACATGTTCTCATTTATATCAGCTATGTCAAACTTTGGACCTCAGGGACTCCACAGATCCAAGACCTTTGTAAAAATCTAAATCTTCATATCATAATGTTGCTGCACAACAAATATTGCTGCACAACAAATATTGCTGCATTTCTATTGTTGATTCTTGAAAAGAATATTTTTATTTTATTCCCCCTTTATTGTAACCTATTAGTCCCCCCCCCCCCCTCACTATGGAGGATCAACTAAAGCTGAATCTCCTCTTCCCAAGAACTACACTGCCAAGTTTGGTTCCATCTGATTGAGTTTCTCAAGAGAAGATGAAAATGGAGAAAAAAAATTAATCATGATGGACGCCTGACACAGAGTGACACTAAAAGCTCACTTGGACGTCGGTCACATAAGCTAAAAAGACTATACACATGAAGGCAGACATATGAAAAACATTTAATTCTTAAAATAGTAAACTATCATTCTTCAAACAAGTATCTATTATAAATACCATATATATATATGTTAATACTAACCCACTTATAAGACTGTGACCAGCTAAGAAAGTACTTCTCAAACACCTCAACCTTCTTAACAGTTGGAGAATGATCATTGTACACTAAAAAATATAAAAAAGAATAGTCAAACCTGCCCATGTGGTCACATCTATTAAGCAGTCACATGTATTAAAAGGTCACCTTTTTCTTGTCCTGTCATAGAAAATTCAAGATGAATGGAACCTCTTTTATGAGGTCACCTGTCTTAAAAGACCACTTTTTCTTTGTCTCAAAGGTGACCTCTTAATACAGGTTTGACTATTAGCTTTGTGATAGTTGTAAAATGTTTTACTCAAACACCTCAATCTTCTTCACAGTAGAAGAATGAATCAATCTAATGCAATTATTACAAAACAAGTTTTTTCACTGGCTAAATGTTTGAATTCAAATCCACAAGTTGACATCCCATAACTAAGGGTTTATATTGTGAACAAGTCGTCATATTGAATTCTTGAAATCTAACAATTGATAGAAAAGACATTTCCTACCTTCAAAATAATTTCTTATTAGACTTTATCAAAATTGACGCATACATTTTGCGAAAAAAAAAAACCAGTGTTTACGTTCTGTGCTGAAAATTTCACATGACATTTATGTACCAAAGTCATATTAACTTATTAGCTATGTGATAGTAGTTAAATGTTTTACATTCTTCTAATTAAACATCCAATGGAGTCTCGCTATGTCGAAGTAGAATGGACTGATGATTTTATTTCATAATTGTCAAGCAATCAGGTTATCTAAGATAAACTGAGTAGAATGCTACTATACTACTTGTATGACTGATTCAAAGTTTTACTTTTGATATTTCCAAGAGAACGACTTATCTGATCTTGAGGTAACAAAGTTTGCCTGTATTTTAGATTACCATAAAATAAAGTAACATGTAATTTCATTCAGAATTATAGTTCTTACAACATGTACAGTAGCTTCAATAGGTTCATTAACATTTTAATCTCAGTGGAAAACTACATGTATTAGGTAATTAAAGGTCGTTTTGAATGCAAAAACATAAGTCTCCCTCCACATTCTTCATCTTTTAAAAAAGCTATCAGCAGTCTATAGGATTTCATTCACATCATAATTTTAAATGCTAAATTTAAACACAAATATATTATTTTATTTTTATTTACCCTCATCCGGAAAATAGTATCTCCATCCTTTGTATGGAGACTGGACCTCAATGACAGCTTGAACCATTTGAGAAGCAGGCCTTCTGTTTGGTTGGGGGTCATCCATCATTCTTACTCCTCTGCCTTGAGATTCTGACCCCAAAAAAAACCAACTTATTAAACTAAGTATGAACACAAAGTTTTAAACATAAATATTTACAACTTTATCTTAAGAATTTTTTTTTTGGTTATTTCTGATTTAAATTCAATTTCTCATATATATTATTTGCTTACAAGAAATGACCAGTAGTGTCCTTATAAATTTGTCCAAAATTTACAATATTGGATGTATACTTAAGAACAAAAATGTATGACAAGTTTTTTTTCTGTCATTATCTTCCTTATGTCTAATATTCAAATAAAACAATCATTTACTTAACCTGTATTTTGCTTTCTTGTTGATAACACAGTATCTTGGTAATACAAATTATATACACCAAATAGCATCAAAATGACAAAGAAGACCAGATGTAGTGTTTATCGTCAAAAATACAGACTACTGTGCTCAACTGCAGGTTAGGGGCCATTTCACACTCATTTTAGGATATGAATTATGCTCCTTGTTGAAGACTACTGTGACTGTGAAATGTAGAACAGCAATAAAAGTGTTGTTCCTTTACTTAAATTTGCATCTAAGTGTAATGTGGGGTAGTCTCTCATGTTCAGTTACATCCATATGCTTTCTTACTAAGAGTATATCTAACAGAGGACCAATAGAAATGTGCCCAACATGTTGGCCCTAGTCCTATAAAATGTTTAGTTAGTAGTCAATAAATATCATTGCAATTTTGATTCCCATTCATGAAAAAGTTTGTCAGTGACTTGCAACAGGTCAGCAGTTTTCTATTGGTACTACGGTTTCATCAACCAATAAAACTGTCAGACTGCAACTGCATGATATAACAGAAATATTGTTGAAAGTGGCATTCAGCACTCATATCATGTACCGTATATTGTTCATAAAAAAATTACTAATAAAAAGAAGAAAGTCTACATGCAAGTCTTTAAAAATTACTTCCACTTACGCGAGTTTCCTCTCCCTCTATTGCCATGGTGTCTATAGTATCTTCCTCCACCTCCCTGACCTCTGTACCACCCACGACCTCTCCATCCTCTACCACCCTGCCAGCTACCAGCACTGGAGGTACTAGTCTGACTCATTCTTGCATGCTACATCTAAAAGAATTTTGAACTTTATTTCAAGATTCATAATTTTTACAAAAATTAATTGATTAATAAATTAATTAAATAAAATAACTTTTGTTGGAAATATATGTAGACTACTTCCACTAAAAATATCTTAATGTAAATTTGATTGTCAAGATTTCATGCTGGTTTCAACGTCTTTATATTTGAATACTTCAATAGTATGTCATACTTCCTGTGAATAGCACCCCAATAGTTTCGGACCGATATTCTGATTGGCTCCTCACTACATGTTTAATTAATGGAACAGCAGACACTTGTTACATGTAGCTTGTTACAGGTGGCAGTCCGTACCATAATATTTAAGAGATTCTAACAATCAACTAGAGGCTCCCAGGAGCCTGTAATCGCTCACCTGGTTTTCAATTTGACATCTAGTTGATAGAAAATGGGGGTGTTACACATAATTTTGAAGGTGGGCCACCCAAAGATAATTTCAACTCAAATTTCTGAGCAAAAGATTTTGATGTGATTTTTATCTCATAATATTCCTAAACGGAATAAACTGGCTGAAAAAATCTCACAGAAAAACCCAGAATATATGTTAAACTACTCATTGCCATGTAGCTGCAGCTAAAATTTGACAACTAAAGAAATTTCCATTTTAATAACAGCAGCGATTTTGAATGGAAGGCGGGGCTGTCGGACACAATTTTGAAATGGGACTACCCAAGGACTATCCCAGCCAAATTTGGTTTAATTTGGTTCAGCGGTTTCAGAGGAAAAGATTTAAATGTGATCTTTTATCAAAATATGCCC
This sequence comes from Bathymodiolus brooksi, assembly GCA_963680875.1. NCBI lineage: Eukaryota > Metazoa > Mollusca > Bivalvia > Mytilida > Modiolidae > Bathymodiolus > Bathymodiolus brooksi. The sequence continues at coordinate 57,197,481 of OY804585.1, read as the reverse complement.
AATTTGCATAATCTGTATAATTCTGCTGAACGAAAAATTCCACAGAAAAACTTGGATTATATGTAAAACTACTCACTGCAATGTAGCTACAGTTAAAATTTGAGCTCATTTTGATCTATAATAAATCAGCAATGAACAATTGAAGAAATTTCTATTTTTAGTAACAGCAGCCATCTTGAATGGAGGACGGGGCTGTCACTCAATTTTGAAAGGGACCCACACAAGAACCATCCCTGCCAGGTTTGGTGTAATTTGGTTCATCGGTTTCTGAGGAAAAGAATTAAATGTGATCTTTTATCAAAATATGCCTAATTTGCATAATCGGTATAAATCGGCTGAAAGAAAAATTTCACAGAAAAAAACGGAATATATGTTAAACTTCTCATTGCCATGTAGCTGCAATTAAAATTTAAGCTCATTTTGATTTATACTAAAGCAGCAATGGACAATTGAAGAAATTTCTATTTTTAGTAACAGCAGCCATCTCGAATGGAGGGCGGGGCTGTCGGACACAATTTTGAAAGGGACCCACCCAGGGACCATCCCTACCAGGCTTGGTTTAATTTGGTTCAGCGGTTTCAGAGGAGAAGATTTAAATGTGAAAGCTTACGACATACGCCGGACGGACGCCGGACGCCAAGTGATGGCAAAAGCTCACATGGCCTTTGGCCAGGTGAGCTAAAAACCTTAAGTTAAGTCAAAATAAACATATCATCATACGATACAAGACATTGAAGTTCAACATAAGATAGTAAAAATTGTGTTTTGCAAATAAGAAATGACACTTTTTATTTTCCAATATTTTTTGTTGATAGTATTTTCGCAGTTGTTATTTACTCATATGGCAGACGACATTAGGACATACTTTGCAACAGCTAATTATTGCACATTTTAAAGAATTTCAAGAGAGAAAAATGGAGTTAAGATAATTATACAATAACAATGATTATCCCATTGTACAATACTTGCATTCATCGAAAGCTGCCTGGACATTGATAGAGTTACAACAGTGTACTTACATGTACATGTATGTAAACACTGCCTTTAGGCTTATGATGTCATATGCAGCTAATCTGTTCATGTGAAATTAAAATGCACAATGACCAGTCCGAAACTGATACCCCGATGATATCAGTTGTGTTGGATAAAGATCACCAGTCAAAAGAATTAAATTTTCATTTTAAAACTGGCAATCTTGCCTCATAACCTAACTGATATAATTTCAGACACTTCTGCTCATGCATAGTCATATCAAATTTGTATATAGGCTTTTCTACATATGATCTGGATTTAACAATACAAATAGGAATTGAAACGAAAGGGGGAAAAGATGACCGGCCTTGTTTGTGCATATTCATCGATATAGTAACTTACGTGGATAGTCGACAAGGCCATGTGCAGTGCCGGATTTAGATAAAGCTAGGCTAATCCACTTGAGGTCCCTCCCAATCTCTCACCTTCACGACTGTAAGAAGATGGAAGTGTGCTTAATCAATTTCAACAAAGCCAAAGCCAAAGGGAAAGATGATAAATAAGGGGTGTTTAAAATTCTGAAATGACTATGGAGTGTAACTGTATAAGGAAAATTTCTGAAGGGTTGTTTAGAAAGTTCAGTACGTTATGACAGAATAAGTGTGAAAGTCCAATAACAGTGTTAAAATATTATACACCTGGGCAGGAGCTAGGCCCCCTAAATTCTGAGGCCCTACTGACGTACTGTAGCCGTAGGCCTATCGAGCCTATAATAGGTAAATCCGGCACTGGCCATGTGGTTGAACCCCTTCCCCCTAGCCACAACATACAGAACTTGAAAATTACTGTGAATAGATTTTGAAGTTAATGTTCATTTCCAGATGTTAACTATAATATGAGAAAGGTAATCTCTACTTTCACTTTCTAATTTCCCGCGCATTTTGGGTAGATTAATTTACGAATCAAGTCGGAATTGACGGTGTAATATTTACGGATGTTTTGCAGATCGTTGTTTGTCCTTTTTAGCTCACCCACAGGAGTATTTTTATATATGGAACGGGACAAAATAAATTTTTATTGATAAAACGTCAAGCTCCTGTGGTTCACCTTGCCAAAGGCAATGTGAGCTTTTGCCATCACTTGGCGTCCGTCGTCCGTCGTCTGTCGTCCGTTCTTTTCACATGTTAATCTTCTCCTCTGAAACCCCTCAGCCAAATGAAGTGAAACTTTGTAGGAAGCATCTATGGAAGGTCCTCTATAAAGATTGTTAATTTTATCCCGATTCATTAACAAACATGGCCGCCATAGGCAATTCTTGTTTCTGATTGGCCGATTTTTTTTTAATCTTCTCCTCCGAAACCGCTTGGCCAAATGAACTGTAACTTGGTAGGAAGCATCTATGGCATGTCTTCTATAAAGATAGCTCATTTCGTCCCGATCCGTGATTGGTTGATTTCTAAAAAATCTTCTCCTCTGAAACCATTTGGCCAAATGAATCGAAACTTGGTAGGAAGCATCCTTGGACTGCTCATTTTGTTTCAATCCGTTGACAAACATGGCCGCCACAGACAATTCTTGTTTCTGATTGGTTGATTTTTTTAAAAAATCTTCTCCTCTGAAGCCGCTTTCCAAATGAACCGAAACTTGGAAGGTCCTCTATAAAGATTGCTCATTTAGTTCCGATTCGTTAACAAACATGGCCGCCATAGGCAATTCTTGTTTCTGATTGGCCAATTTAAAAAAATCTTCTCTGAAACCACTTGGCCAAATAAACCGAAACTTGGTAGGAAGCATCTATGGCAGGTCCTCTATAAAGATTGCTAATTTTGTACCGATCCGTTAGCAAACATGGCCGCCACAGACAATTCTTGTTTCTGATTGGTTGATTTCTAAAAAATCTTCTCCTCTGCAACCGCTTGGCCAAATGAATCAAAATTTGGTAGGAGGCATCCGTGAAAGATCCTCTATCAAGACTGCTCATTTAGTTCCAATCCGTTAACAAACATGGCCGCCACAGACAATTCTTGTTTCTGATTGGTTGATTTCTAAAAAACCGTCTCCTCTGAAACCGCTTGGCCAAATGAATCGAAACTTGGTAGGAAGCATCCGTGGAAAGTCCTTTATAGAGATTGCTAATTTAGTTCCGATCCGTTGACAAACATGGCCGCCAAAGGCAATTCTCGTTTCTGATTGGTTGATTTCTAAAAAATCTTCTTCTCTGAAACCGCTTTGCCAAATGAATCGAAACTTGGTACCTAGGAAGCATCATTGGGAGGTCATCTATAAAGATTGCTCATTTAGTTCCGATCCGTCAATAAACATGGCCGCCACAGGCCATTCTTGTTTCTGATTGGTCGATTTCTAAATATCTTCTTCTTTGTAACTGTTTAGCCAAATGACCAAAACTTGGTGGGAAGCACCTATGGGAGGTTCTGTATTAAGTTTCCTCAAAGTAGAATGAAAGGTGAGCGACACAGGCTCAGCCCATTGAGCCTCTAGTTCTTTTGGTCATTGTGTTTACTGTCCTTCTTCGAATTACGGGGTTTTATTACCACTTTGGTATCTTCAAACTCTTCTTACTACATAAAAAATAAAAATGTAGATATCAAATTTAGTGTACGCGACGTGTTTCTGGAATAATATTCGTACTACTGTCTCAATGCGGATTGACTAGTTTACTGATGTGCCCCCTTAAAGCAACTATATGGAAAAGCACTAAAATGACGATATAATCATCATTTCTTAACCAATTTTCATAAAATTTTCAGAAAATGTTTGTAATAATATAACACACCTAATTCCAGGCCATTGCGTTTTTCCATGGGGCATTTCGTTAACTTTGAAAGGCATTTCGGTAATTCCGGGGCATTTCGGTAATTTGAGGTTCTCCTCCCTCAGGCATAGGTGACCATAGCCGATTTTGGCGATCCTGTTTAGACAACAGAAACGCGTCGTACGCAACTAAATTTAATATTTACGTTTTTATTATATATCTACATTATGTATAACCTCCTCTGAGATTTTTTTAATGTTTTCCCTTCCGATTTTTTGTAGCTATGAATGTCAGGGGGGGGGCGCACCCCGCGCGCGCCCCACCTAAAATTGGAAAAAATAGGATTTTTTGGCGTAAAATCGTGATTTTTCACACGAAATACCCCAAAAATTTTCGCGCCTCTCTCCGCTCGGCGCCCCCCTAACTTGAAATCCTGGAACCGCCCCTGGATGTCTCATTTTCTTTGAGTTGGTATCTGAAAAAGAATAATGGAAATGACTGCAATTCCCTTATTGACATTAAAGACTTTGCCATTATTATATAAAGTCTATTAATTAAGTATTCAAATAACAATTAAGCCGTAACGTACCGATCTTTCTCAATGTCTTCTTGTGCCAACCTCCAGTTAATAAAGTATCACGATTTAATATTAATATTTTATTACATCCATCAATCAAAGGTATATATATTTATCCATATATAAAATATTCACCATATTTTCGAAATGGTGACCACGACAACCAATTCTCATTGGGTTACAGAAGTAAATAGGAGACTTCATATATAATTCGTTCTAATACTAAGCGAAGACAAGAGAAACAGTGGTGTCATCCCTTTCGTTCCAAATGTTCGCATTTTGCAGGACTAGTACCACATCACTGCATATTCAATTTGTTCCTGTGAACACTTTTTACCACTAGAGAATAAATGCATCGAATGAAAACTCTTCCTTGTGCTGCAGGTATGTATCATTTATCAACTCTCAAGCCAATGAGGTGTCTTTTTAGTACTGATGTCTCTGAAATCGGTTTTTGGGAATCAAGACTTCATCATCTTGACGGGTGCCATTTAATGGGGGCATTAATCTCATTCAACAAAACAGGTCTACTATGCATGAATCCAATTGATTTTTTTTATTTTTGGTGTTTAACGCCACTTTTCAGCAATATTTCAGCTATATTATGGCGACCAGTTTTAGTGGTGGAAGAAGCCGGAGTACCCGCAGAGAACCATCGGCCATGGGCAAGCAACTGGTAAACTTTATCACTTGCGGCTGCGAGTTGAGTGCATTATTTTTGTAATTTACAAAGCCGGACGCGAACCCACGCCGTATTGGTGATAGGCTTGTATGAGCTGTTAGGTAATCCAACAACCTAACTCATTGCGCCACCCGAGCCCTGCATGAATCCAATAACAAAGCATGTTAACTATCAGTGAACCACATCAACAAAACAGGTCACTATGAGTGAATCACATCAATGAAAAAAAAGGGTCAAGCTATGCGTGAATCACACCCTACAAAATAGGTAACAATGCGTGAATCACATGCAAAAATAATAATCCCGTGTGTGTATTATATCCTACAAAACAGATAAGACAAAATAATACTACTATGACCTGACCAAAAGAAAAATGACAAAAGAACAAATACTACCATGATCTGACCAGAAGAAAAATGACAACAAGATAAATACTACTATGATCTGACCAGAAGAAAAATGACAACAAGACAAATACTACTATGATCTGACCAGAAGAAAAATGACAAAAGGACAAATACTACCTTCACCTGACCAAAAGAAAAATGACAACAGGACAAATACTACCATGATCTGACCAGAAGAAAAATGACAACAAGACAAATACTACCATGAACTGACCAGAAGAAAAATGACAACAAGACAAATACTACCATCACCTGACCAAAAGAAAAATGACAAAAGGACAAATACTACCTTCACCTGACCAAAAGAAAAATGACAACAAGACAAATACTACCATGACCTGACCAAAAGAAAAATGACAACAAGACAAATACTACCATGATCTGACCAAAAGAAAAATGACAAAAGAACAAATACTACCTTCACCTGACCAAAAGAAAAATGACAACAAGACAAATACTACCATGAACTGACCAAAAGAAAAATGACAACAAGACAAATACTACCATGAACTGACCAAAAGAAAAATGACAACAAGACAAATACTACCATGAACTGACCAAAAGAAAAATGACAACAAGACAAATACTACTATGACCTGACCAAAAGAAAAATGACAAAAGAACAAATACTACCATGACCTGACCAAAAGAAAAATGACAACAAGACAAATACTACCATGAACTGACCAAAAGAAAAATGACAACAAGACAAATACTACCATGACCTGACCAAAAGAAAAATGACAACAGGACAAATACTACCATGACCTGACCAAAAGAAAAATGACAACAAGACAAATACTACCATGAACTGACCAAAAGAAAAATGACAACAAGACAAATACTACCATGACCTGACCAAAAGAAAAATGACAACAGGACAAATACTACCATGACCTGACCAAAAGAAAAATGACAACAGGACAAATACTACCATGACCTGACCAAAAGAAAAATGACAACAAGACAAATACTACCATGAACTGACCAAAAGAAAAATGACAACAAGACAAATACTACCATGACCTGACTAAAAGAAAAATGACAACAGGACAAATACTACCATGACCTGACCAAAAGAAAAATGACAACAAGACAAATACTACCATGAACTGACCAAAAGAAAAATGACAACAAGACAAATACTACCATGACCTGACCAAAAGAAAAATGACAACAGGACAAATACTACCATGACCTGACCAAAAGAAAAATGACAAAAGGACAAATACTACCATGACCTGACCAAAAGAAAATGACAAAAGAACAAATACTACCATGACCTGACCAAAAGAAAAATGACAACAAGACAAATACTACTATGATCTGACCAAAAGAAAAATGACAAAAGAACAAATACTACCTTCACCTGACCAAAAGAAAAATGACAACAAGACAAATACTACCATGAACTGACCAAAAGAAAAATGACAACAAGACAAATACTACCATGACCTGACCAAAAGAAAAATGACAAAAGGACAAATACTACCTTCACCTGACCAAAAGAAAAATGACAACAAGACAAATACTACCATGACCTGACCAAAAGAAAAATGACAACAAGACAAATACTACCATGATCTGACCAAAAGAAAAATGACAAAAGAACAAATACTACCTTCACCTGACCAAAAGAAAAATGACAACAAGACAAATACTACCATGAACTGACCAAAAGAAAAATGACAACAAGACAAATACTACCATGAACTGACCAAAAGAAAAATGACAACAAGACAAATACTACCATGAACTGACCAAAAGAAAAATGACAACAAGACAAATACTACCATGACCTGACTAAAAGAAAAATGACAACAGGACAAATACTACCATGACCTGACCAAAAGAAAAATGACAACAAGACAAATACTACCATGAACTGACCAAAAGAAAAATGACAACAAGACAAATACTACCATGACCTGACCAAAAGAAAAATGACAACAGGACAAATACTACCATGACCTGACCAAAAGAAAAATGACAAAAGGACAAATACTACCATGACCTGACCAAAAGAAAATGACAAAAGAACAAATACTACCATGACCTGACCAAAAGAAAAATGACAACAAGACAAATACTACCATGATCTGACCAAAAGAAAAATGACAAAAGAACAAATACTACCTTCACCTGACCAAAAGAAAAATGACAACAAGACAAATACTACCATGAACTGACCAAAAGAAAAATGACAACAAGACAAATACTACCATGACCTGACCAAAAGAAAAATGACAAAAGGACAAATACTACCTTCACCTGACCAAAAGAAAAATGACAACAAGACAAATACTACCATGACCTGACCAAAAGAAAAATGACAACAAGACAAATACTACCATGATCTGACCAAAAGAAAAATGACAAAAGAACAAATACTACCTTCACCTGACCAAAAGAAAAATGACAACAAGACAAATACTACCATGAACTGACCAAAAGAAAAATGACAACAAGACAAATACTACCATGAACTGACCAAAAGAAAAATGACAACAAGACAAATACTACCATGAACTGACCAAAAGAAAAATGACAACAAGACAAATACTACTATGACCTGACCAAAAGAAAAATGACAAAAGAACAAATACTACCATGACCTGACCAAAAGAAAAATGACAACAAGACAAATACTACCATGAACTGACCAAAAGAAAAATGACAACAAGACAAATACTACCATGACCTGACCAAAAGAAAAATGACAACAGGACAAATACTACCATGACCTGACCAAAAGAAAAATGACAACAAGACAAATACTACCATGAACTGACCAAAAGAAAAATGACAACAAGACAAATACTACCATGACCTGACCAAAAGAAAAATGACAACAGGACAAATACTACCATGACCTGACCAAAAGAAAAATGACAACAGGACAAATACTACCATGACCTGACCAAAAGAAAAATGACAACAAGACAAATACTACCATGAACTGACCAAAAGAAAAATGACAACAGGACAAATACTACCATGACCTGACCAAAAGAAAAATGACAAAAGGACAAATACTACCATGACCTGACCAAAAGAAAATGACAAAAGAACAAATACTACCATGACCTGACCAAAAGAAAAATGACAACAAGACAAATACTACCATGAACTGACCAAAAGAAAAATGACAACAGGACAAATACTACCATGAACTGACCAAAAGAAAAATGACAACAGGACAAATACTACCTTCACCTGACCAAAAGAAAAATGACAACAGGACAAATACTACCATAACCTGACCAAAAGAAAAATGACAACAGGACAAATACTACTATGGCCTGACCAAAAGAAAAATGACAACAGGACAAATACTACCATGAACTGACCAAAAGAAAAATGACAACAAGACAAATACTACCATGACCTGACCAAAAGAAAAATGACAAAAGGACAAATACTACCTTCACCTGACCAAAAGAAAAATGACAACAGGACAAATACTACCATAACCTGACCAAAAGGAAAATGACAAAAGGACAAATACTACCATGACCTGACCAAAAGAAAAATGACAACAGGACAAATACTACTATGGCCTGACCAAAAGAAAAATGACAACAGGACAAATACTACCATGACCTGACCAAAAGAAAAAATGACAACAGGACATATACTACCATGAACTGACCAAAAGAAAAATGACAACAGGACAAATACTACCATGACCTGACCAAAAGAAAAATGACAACAGGACAAATACTACCATGACCTGACCAAAAGAAAAATGACAACAGGACAAATACTACCATGACCTGACCAAAAGGAAAATGACAAAAGGACAAATACTACCATGACCTGACCAAAAGAAAAATGACAACAAGACAAATACTACCTTGACCTGACCAAGAGAAAATGACAAAAGAACAAATACTACCATCACCTGACCAAAAGAAAAATGACAACAGGACAAATACTACCATGACCTGACCAAAAGAAAAATGACAAAAGGACAAATACTACCATGAACTGACCAAAAGAAAATGACAAAAGAACAAATACTACCATGACCTGACCAAAAGAAAAATGACAACAGGACAAATACTACCATAACCTGACCAAAAGAAAAATGACAACAGGACAAATACTACTATGGCCTGACCAAAAGAAAAATGACAACAGGACAAATACTACCATGAACTGACCAAAAGAAAAATGACAACAAGACAAATACTACCATGACCTGACCAAAAGAAAAATGACAAAAGGACAAATACTACCTTCACCTGACCAAAAGAAAAATGACAACAGGACAAATACTACCATAACCTGACCAAAAAGAAAATGACAAAAGGACAAATACTACCATGAACTGACCAAAAGAAAAATGACAACAGGACAAATACTACTATGGCCTGACCAAAAGAAAAATGACAACAGGACAAATACTACCATGACCTGACCAAAAGAAAAAATGACAACAGGACAAATACTACCATGAACTGACCAAAAGAAAAATGACAACAGGACAAATACTACCATGACCTGACCAAAAGAAAAATGACAACAGGACAAATACTACCATGAACTGACCAAAAGGAAAATGACAAAAGGACAAATACTACCATGACCTGACCAAAAGAAAAATGACAACAGGACAAATACTACCATCACCTGACCAAAAGGAAAATGACAACAGGACAAATACTACCATGAACTGACCAAGAGAAAATGACAAAAGAACAAATACTACCATGATCTGACCAGAAGAAAAATGACAACAAGACAAATACTACCATGACCTGACCAAAAGAAAAATGACAAAAGGACAAATACTACCATGACCTGACCAAAAGGAAAATGACAAAAGGACAAATACTACCATGACCTGACCAAAAGAAAAATGACAACAGGACAAATACTACCATGAACTGACCAAAAGAAAATGACAACAAGACAAATACTACCATGACCTGACCAAAAGGAAATGACAAAAGGACAAATACTACCTTCACCTGACCAAAAGAAAAATGACAACAAGACAAATACTACCATCACCTGACCAAAAGGAAAATGACAACAGGACAAATACTACCTTGAACTGACCAAAAGAAAATGACAAAAGAACAAATACTACCATCACCTGACCAAAAGAAAAATGACAACAGGACAAATACTACCATGACCTGACCAAAAGGAAAATGACAAAAGGACAAATACTACCTTCACCTGACCAAAAGAAAAATGACAACAAGACAAATACTACCATGACCTGACCAAAAGAAAAATGACAACAAGACAAATACTACTATGACCTGACCAAAAGAAAATGACAAAAGAACAAATACTACTATGATCTGACCAGAAGAAAAATGACAACAAGACAAATACTACTATGACCTGACCAAAAGAAAATGACAAAAGAACAAATACTACCATGACCTGACCAAAAGAAAATGACAACAGGACAAATACTACCATGATCTGACCAAAAGGAAAATGACAACAGGACAAATACTACCATCACCTGACCAGAAGAAAAATGACAACAAGACAAATACTACTATGACCTGACCAAAAGAAAATGACAAAAGAACAAATACTACTATGGCCTGACCAAAAGAAAATGACAACAGGACAAATACTACTATGATCTGACCAGAAGAAAAATGACAACAAGACAAATACTACCATGACCTGACCAAAAGAAAAATGACAACAGGACAAATACTACCATGACCTGACCAAAAGAAAAATGACAACAGGACAAATACTACCATGACCTGACCAAAAGAAAAATGACAAAAGGACAAATACTACTATGACCTGACCAAAAGAAAAATGACAACAGGACAAATACTACCATGACCTGACCAAAAGAAAAATGACAACAGGACAAATACTACCATGACCTGACCAAAAGAAAAATGACAAAAGGACAAATACTACCTTCACCTGACCAAAAGAAAAATGACAACAGGACAAATACTACCATGACCTGACCAAAAGGAAAATGACAAAAGGACAAATATTACCATGACCTGACCAAAAGAAAAATGACAACAGGACAAATACTACCATGACCTGACCAAAAGAAAAATGACAAAAGGACAAATACTACCATGACCTGACCAAAAGAAAAATGACAACAGGACAAATACTACTATGGCCTGACCAAAAGAAAAATGACAACAGGACAAATACTACCATGACCTGACCAAAAGAAAAAATGACAACAGGACAAATACTACCATGAACTGACCAAAAGAAAAATGACAACAGGACAAATACTACCATGACCTGACCAAAAGAAAAATGACAACAGGACAAATACTACCATGAACTGACCAAAAGAAAAATGACAACAGGACAAATACTACCATCACCTGACCAAAAGAAAAATGACAAAAGGACAAATACTACCATCACCTGACCAAAAGAAAAATGACAACAAGACAAATAATACTATGGCCTGACCAAAAGAAAAATGACAACAGGACAAATACTACCATGACCTGACCAAAAGAAAAAATGACAACAGGACAAATACTACCATGAACTGACCAAAAGAAAAATGACAACAGGACAAATACTACCATGACCTGACCAAAAGAAAAATGACAAAAGGACAAATACTACCATCACCTGACCAAAAGTAAAATGACAACAGGACAAATACTACTATGGCCTGACCAAAAGAAAAATGACAACAGGACAAATACTACCATGACCTGACCAAAAGAAAAAATGACAACAGGACAAATACTACCATGAACTGACCAAAAGAAAAATGACAACAGGATAAATACTACCATGACCTGACCAAAAGAAAAATGACAACAGGACAAATACTACCATGACCTGACCAAGAGAAAAATGACAAAAGGACAAATACTACCATGACCTGACCAAAAGAAAAAATGACAACAGGACAAATACTACCATGAACTGACCAAAAGAAAAATGACAACAGGACAAATACTACCATGACCTGACCAAAAGAAAAATGACAACAGGACAAATACTACCATGAACTGACCAAAAGAAAAATGACAACAGGACAAATACTACCATCACCTGACCAAAAGAAAAATAACAAAAGGACAAATACTACCATGACCTGACCAAAAGAAAAATGACAAAAGAACAAACAACGATCTACAAAACATACTAAAGATAGAGACACACGAACCCCACAAAAACGAGATGAACTCAAATGTCACGGAAGGTAAGCAGTTTTACCTTGGTGTTTGTACTGCGCTTTTGTTTTTCTTTTATCAAAATCGCCCCTTTACTCTAATATACATCCAAACTTTGAGCACCATGCGCTGTCTTGCATAAGTTCCGAAGTTAAACTCAACATGATTACATAAGTTTGAATACAAGCAAGTTGTAAATGTGAGGACAAAGTTTCTAAATCAGATATTAGTCTTTAGATAGAATCTAAATATCAATGTTAATTGTGACCAAAGAACAAACAGCAATCTTAATAAATATGCATGACACTCTTTTCAGATGTCATAGTTTAAAATTTCTGTGTATATTTATATAGATTACATAATACCATTGAATGAAGAGAAACTACACAGACAAGCTACAAAATAATCAAGATTCATTACCAATTTCACAAAATGACCTCCTTTTTTGTGGCGGCTGGTGAACCGTCATCTTTGCCGAATCAAAATTATACCTTAGACGAAAGAAAATTGATGGCTGACATATTATATGAAGATTTGAACAACCAAAGAGGTAAGAAATGTTAAATTATATTGAAAACAGTGCCCACCTGTTTGATTGTATCTGTTTTAAATGGAGTCAGCTGTTTTAGATATGCAATAAAAACTTATAGTTTCAAGCTTATGCATAAAACTACAAATTTATTTAGAAAGTTGATTTAGAAGATTATTGATGAAAATCACACTTTCGACATACAATGTATTTTGATTATCCAATTTAATAAACAAATACGGAATATAAATTAAAATATATACATGAAAGAGAAAAAAAAATAGCTTTTAATTTTTGATTATTTATGACATGTTCCAAATAAAAGAAACCTTATATCCTAATAATTTGAACTGCACTTGCTCAATGACCTGATAATATTTGCATTGACCAATCACAAACATTTAAATACTCCATGATATAACTGTACGATCCACTGAATCAATATCCTTATTTGGAACATTTGTTGTTGTTTTTTTCCAGCAACGGTGAGATTCAACAGAGAGGAACGACGTATAATGGCGGAAGTAGCACGTGAGAAGGATCTGGAATCTAAAGGTAGTAAATGTTCAATACAAATTGTAGTTGAATTTTAATTTATTTACAAACAAAGTAGACTGAAAATTGCTTATAAATTAGATTGAATTAAACTGGCTTTTCAATTTTGTGGAGCAACATTTTTGTGCATGTCCTAAGCCAGGACCTGGATTTCCAACGTCATATGTTGTTGGAGTTTTTGTTGGTTCAGTGAGTTGTGGTTAGAGGTAGTTTTGTTGGTATTGGAGGAATTGTTGACCAATTTCCATCACTGTTTATACTTCCCTTTCATAATAATGAGTGCATATATGTCAATCTACACTCGTCTTATTCAGGAAAAGTTAAATTTAATATAAATACGTTAAAGATTGAAACCTGCCTAGCCTATAAAGAGCTATGGCAAGGATACATTTTAGTTAAGAATTGAATGTATTTTTTTGTAGTTTTATTGGCGTGTAAAAGCGTGGACCGGAGCACATTTTGTATGAAGCGCAGCAAAAATGTACCTCGGTCCACGCTTTTACACGCCTGTAGAACTACAAAAAATGCATTCAATTCTTATAATTACATTTAAATCACACCAAAATTTAATATAGTTGAATTTTTCGTTGTGAATTTTATTTGTGTTAGATTATTTGCTGTTGGAAATTACTACGCCATTGATTGTTTACATCTGACGTGCAAGTTCGGGTTTGAGTTTTATTGGGATGTAAAACATCTCTTTTATAATCATGTGACCACTTCATAACCAATCATATTGTAACATTTCAATGAAAAACGGAAGTAATGTAATTATTAAAGAAATAATTCATGGAAGCCATAGTTTGTACGTGGTTATAACATGGGTAACTTTATTTTCGTAAAAAAAAAGTATATCCCAAGAGACAACAAGGGATAAAATGCAAAAAAAAATTTTTTTTACCCATGTTAAAACTTACATTTTCATAAATTTAAATGAGCACACTCCCTGAAAAATATCAGAGGTAAATTTAGTGAATAACCTATTCTCCAATTTAATTTCTAAGAGAAAATGGGTTATAGCTAACAAAAACTCACGCATAGATCAGGTTTTGACTTTCCTGTTAAGGCCTTTTATTGCTCATGCTCCCAAAAACTTTGATTTGGTTTCCAATCTTTTGACTTTGAGCGGACATGATGAAGGTTATTATAGAAACGCGCCGTGCGCACTAAATTAGATATCTACCTTTTTATTGAACAGAACAACACCGATCTTTATTTATTCAATCTGCGTTTTTATCTTTTATCTTTAATTAGTTAAATATTTTTCTCTAAATTTCGTTGTCAGCAAATTACATTGTCATTGAAACAAATTAATGTTATCTTTTTTACCACAGCCAATCAGGCCAAGCTATACACGGAAAAACTTCAACAGGTGCAGACCAAAAGAGAAGAAATGGAAGCTGTCAAAGTAGCTAAAGCACAGTCAAAACTGAAACGAGTGGATATAACGGAAAAACCGGACTTGGTATCTAATATTGTCAAAAAGTATGACATGAAACGCTCCGAAGTGTTAGAACGAATCCACAAAAAAGAACAGGAGTTGATAATGAAGATAGAGAGAACAATGAACAGAGAAAAGCCCGAATTACTTTCTGAGATTACGAAAAAGTATGACGAAAAAAGAACGAAAGTTTTGGAAAGAATAGAAAGGAAGAAGGAAGAGACAAGATTAAAACACGAAGAGAAAATGAACAGGGTTCCTCAAGATAAGTCTGCCTTGTTGCCCGACATTGCTAGAAACTATGAGAAAAGAAGATCGGAAGTCATCAATAGAATAAACTGCATGGAAGAAGAAAAGAAAATGAAACTTGAAAAGAAAATGAAACGTGTTGAAGACGTAAACAAGCGACATAAAGATAATATTCAAATTGTTCGTGAAAAATCAATGATGAATGGATTTGATCAGAGCCTAGAGGAATTTAATGACCTTGATGGAGACCAGGGTTACAATGGAGGATCAGGTGAAGATGACCAAATGGTACCTGACGTAAAAAACCAAATGACAGATACAGATAATGAAGGATATCAGCCTGATGGACAACAGTCAAATAATACAGTTGGGTTAATGTCAAGTTATAATACCTTGATAACTAAAACCGTATTACCACCAATAGGATGTAACTGACACGGAAACAATCACTAAGGTGAAAGAAAAGGATTCAGTAAAAAAAAATGTATAGATAAAACAGATCAAAACATGTGTGTGAAAAAAGTATATATAGAATCACAAGATCATGAATAAAAAGTTATTAAAGATTACAGTATGAAATTATCAACTTGCTATCAATGGACGATTACCGTAACTAGTAACAAAAAAAAACGTGGTCTACCATTTACCACTCTTGTTTGGTATTTATTGTGGGGTTTTTTTGGTTTTGTTTTGTTTTTGTTTTGTTTTGTTTTTGTTTTGTTTTGTTTTTTGTTGCTTTGTTTGTTTTGTCATGATCTTCTTTTGTCATAGTTTATATTGGCAAACATTTGAGATCGTTGATCTTAATGTCACGAATAGCTTTAATCTTATTTTTAATGCATTCCGTGTCTTTCCCAATTATCTTGCTTTATATTTTTGCCTGGATCCTATTGTTTTCTAGACGAATCAAAGCTCTCAACAAAATGGATTCTGGTTTGAAGTTAAGCTGAGGTTAGAAATACTGATTATCAAACATGTATACTTAATTAATTGTTTAACGTGATTTAGCACTATGTCAGCTAAATTCATGATGATCAGTGCCAGATTTACCATTGTGCTTAGGTGTGCTTAAGCACAGGCCCCGTTGGCCAGGGGGCCTATCTTTCTGCCAAGCAAAAGTTTTTACGAAGGATTTTTGCTTATGTGGTGCAATTTTAATATTTCAACTATTCATAATTTTCCTGAGCATGTATGCCTGACTGCCTGTGTAGGTCTACCGGGTCTACCTCCTTCAGGGTCCAAATAAGGGGTCTCATAACTTAACTAGCACAGGGCCTCATTTGACCTAAATCCGGCACTGATGATGATTACATGACACTAAACACCACACGGGCACAAAGGTGGTAGTGGGTCGGTTGTTTTGTTTAACATAAGTAAACGAAGTTACATTGAAACATTCCACTAACGAGTACTACAAACTTGTCTTAGTTACGTCCCTTCTTATCAACGATTTATGCAAATGATTCATCATTCATAGCAAGCGGGTTCATTTTCAGAGGAGCTATATCCAACAGAGGGGAAAGACTAGGCCCTATTTCTATATCATTGGCTTCTCTAAGGGACTCCAACCTATTTTAGTAGAGCAAAATGCTTAAACATTAGAAATAAGGACATATTATGGTTGCTTGTTTTGTTGGTCTCTATTCTGTGTCTTGTGCCCAATGTTGCCTTTGTCTCTGAGTTGTCGATTCTTAAATGGCCCTTCGGGTTTCTTTAAGAAAAGCTTGAAGATACCAAAGGGGAAGTCAGAAGCCGTAAATTGAAGAAGGACAGACAATAATCTACGAAACACTGCACAGAAAACAAACTAAAGATGGAACAACACGAACCCCACTAAAAACCGGGATGAATTCAGGTACTCCGGAAGGGAATGCAGTTCTTGCTCCACATGTGGCATCCATCGTGATACTTATTACAAACCTGATGATAAGTTATGAATGAGGAAAGGACCGGATTGTGCTTACGACCAACGGAGATGCTCCGTGGTCTTTGTCAGACAAATATTCAGTAACAGTTAATCAGGTCATGGTGGTGACCATAAAACTTTCAAAGTGATGACTTCAATTTAACCAGTAGGAACCCTTGGTTCAGTTGCTTTTTGTTAGCATCAACCCCCTATCAAGGAAATCATGATAGGAAGCAGGAACCTCACATGTAACCTTAGCAAATTTTGGCTATCCTATTTTTCATGCTCCCAAAGACCTTTAGATTATTTGGCTTTTTAATCTATTGACTTTGAGCGTTCTTGGTGATGGTTATTAAAACATAACACATAGTCGCACCAAATTAGATATTTACTTTTGCATTATTAAAGGACGAAGTCTTTATAACGGTAGTCTGTCCGATTTTTCCTTCTATATTGATAGCCAAATATCTGTTCACCGGAAGTTTAAAAAATAGATCAATTGTTAATTTAGAAACGCAAAAGAAATATATTTCAATGAAAAATTCCCAATTCTTTAATTATTTACTCTATGCAAAATCGAAATAAACTTGAAATAAAATTCTAATAAAAAAATATCTTTCTACGAAACTCCCGACGGAAGAGCGGCGTACAGTAGGTAAAATGAACAGAACATCCATAACAAACTGAAATCGGCTACAAAATTCATTCAAAATAACTTGTACAGATCATCGTATTATTGAAATTTTAGGACTTCGTCCTTCAAACAGGTTGCCTGTCTCATATTAGCAATATAACGCTTACCATATTATGCAGGGATTTTCATATCAACAATGAATTGTTAATTATTTAGATTGTAATCCATTAGGACAATATCGATAGACAGGTTCCCAAGAGTCGTTTTCCGATTAAACGAATATCTCTGTATAACTATTAGAGACAACTATCATTAGAATTTAATAGCCTTATAATGGCTACGACCGAATGGTAGTTGAATTTGCATCTACATATGCAATCGGCCAATCATCACTAACGTTGTCCGCCTGTGACGAGATGTGCTCTGTACAACTGTGTGTGACAAAAAATTGTTTATGGCTTGGCTGAGACAGATTGGTTGTTTTTTTGGGGTTACAAAACCAATAAAAGTGACTACCACCATATAACTGCAATATTGTAAAAAAAATTGTGTTAAACATACATAATTCCACAGAACGAACATGAATGATTTCGCATCACTACACTCAAATATTTACACCACATGTCGAAAAGTATGCTCCTCCCCTTTTCTGCGAGACTACATATTTATGCAATTTGACTGACTATTTCGTCGTCTGTGTGTGATGTTTGTTAATAAAGACTGAGCATGAAGGCGAGGCTTATATCTCTCATGATGTCAGCCAATGGGGTGGCAGATATCAAAGTGGTTGATATAGAATTCCCCGAGTCCCTTGCATGAAGATTGACATAACTCATCCAACTATTATGAGATACCCCTGGTGTAATGATTTCCAGAACTAAAATACAACTATTAGTTGAATCAAGCTTTTGTTCTTTGATATAAAGTATGGCTATTAAACAACACTTCTTCAGTCAATTTGCTGATGTTTACTGCAAAGAAAAGAAAACAATTATAAATGATAAAATTCGACTTCTATCATCATAAATGTTAATACACATATACGACTACTCCATCATAAAAAAATAAATCTAACATTCAAAACCTTTGTTGCAAAGATTAAGAGCACTCAGGTTTATCATAACATACATCATAACAATTGTCGTTGCCATACAAGGACCCGGGTGACTCAATGAGTTATGTAGTTGGATTACCTAACAACGCATACAAGCCTATCACCAATACGGCGTGGGTTCGCGCCCGGCTTTGTAAATTACAAAAAGGGTGCACTCGACTCGCAACCGCAAGTGATAAAGTTGACCAGTTTCTTGCTCATGGTCGGTGATTCTCTCCGGGTACTCCGGCTTCTTCCACCACTAAAACTGGTCGTCATGATATAGCTGAAATATTGTTGAAAGTGGCGTTAAACACCAAAAATCAAAAATCAATCAATCGTTGCCATACATGATTCCTTATTGTCGTGTCACGTGTTTTATATGCCACAAAATGTTATTCATGTTCCGGTGGAAATATAGAAAAGCCATAAGGATGTGTATGCGTTTTTGTAAAAGAAAAAAATATGAATATGTTTTCCATATGACAAATACAATCTGATTCCACTTCCGCTATAATATATTAGTGGGAGGGTTTACATAATATCTTTAGACTCGTATACATATTAGCGTGGGAACATAATTTTGCACGCCAAAATGCTACTTGTGCCGCTATAAACTACCGATGCCATGTATCATCTGGAAATTGCGGGTACTTTTGGTCCCGCTATAAAAATATTCCGAGTAAAATAAATATATTTTTTCTAGTTTAAAAGGTACTTGGAATGGGTTTCCTAGTTGAGAAAAGTTTTGAGATATACCAAAGGTGTAATCAGAAGCCGTGAATCGAATAAGGACGGACAATAAAATGGCCACAAGAAAAAAAGACAAAAAAACAAACAATGATCTATAAAACACTTGATGGAAAACTAAAGATTGATCAACACCGACCTCACTAAATATCGGGGGTGAACTCGGGCACTTCGGGTGTGTGGATAGTTCCTGCACCTCTAGTGACACCCGTCGTGTTACTACGCAGTGATAAGCCATAAAGGAGGTAAGAACATTATTGTGATTACGACAAACGGAACATATCCGTGGTCATTTGTAACACAGATATTCCGTAATGGCTAACCAAGTAATGGTGGCAGCTGTAACATTTTCAAGGAGGTGACATAAGGAAGCCTTGGTTCAGTGATTTCCTTGTTAGCAGCAACAACGTATCAAGGATTCACATGTTCAGGAATATAGTATCATCAGAGCGATATATGACGGTACTGCTGGAATTGTTGCTACATATAAATAGAAAGTTCACAATCTTTTGTTGTAAAGTTTCGTTTTTTAACCGATCCTCATTGTCAATTTCTAGGTTCAGTGAAAGTATGAAGATACCAAATGGGAAATCAGAATCCATAAATCGAAGGACAGATAATGTAAGTAGGTTAATGTATGAAGCAGACCTATATGTATCTGTGGCATCCTTTATTTCAAGGTCAATTGGATAGATGCGATCAAAATAATCATCAAACTTAGATTTATTTAGTGTGAGGACATCATTTCAAAAAGCGGAACGTGAAATTAAATGAGCTGGTTAGTCTGCCTCATACGAATAAAAGTCGGTTAGAAGAGGAGCACAGTAGATACCCATAGGTATGTCGACTGGAGGCCCATCGAAGAATATCGTACTAATTTTGTTATTAATTAGAGGCTTATCCAAGTATGTATCAATCTTTTACTTATAAATAACATGTTTATCATTCAATTATCTTTTTTGGTTTAGTTTTATCAACAGTTGTTTTCTTTGTGTTTGCAAATAAAATGGCCACCTTTTTTATTGGCCATTATCTAGTGTCCTCGGATCTTTCTACATCATCATTAGGAATATTATTTTCTGAGTGTACTTACATGGTGTATCATGTTACATTTGGTTGTATATCTTGGTTTCTCCCAGGCAACATCAATTACTACACAGTGAAACGATGTCTAAAATGGGTAAAAATACAAATAAAATAGCCTGCTAGATAATAAAATCAACACCAAATATGGTATGTCACATGTTCAGTTACGTCACAAATAATATATGTAGCAGGAATAATTTGAAAGACAATGGTAAAATAGGAAACACGGAAATCATCAAAAATAACAATAATAAAAACAAAACAAACATCAAGTAAATTAAAGAATATTTGTTAAATAAACGAATTGTTACACAAAACAAGCTAAATTCCCAAAATGAAACAAGATATTTACAAATGAAACAAACTATTTACAAACAAATTAGCATTTTCACAAATAAAACATGATATTTTAAAACGAAACAAGCACATTAACTGGTCTAACTCAGCCACATTTGTGTGCCTGTCCCAAGCCAGGACATATATTTCCAAAGTCATATATCTATTTTATGTTCAATGTGTTGAGATAAGAGGCGATTGTTCGTTTAGTTGATATTGGTGGAATTGTTAACCATCATTATTTAAACTTTATTTTCATAATAATGAGTGCAAACACAAAAACAAACAAACAAACAAAACCAAAAAAGAAAAAAAAAAAGAGAAAGTTTATTGGCGGTCTTATAACTTTTTTGTGGCAGCCCTTTTGTGCTACAAAACAAAACAAACTTAAACAGGACCATCCATGTTCAACTATGGGCAGTTCCAATTCAAATATTTTCTGGGAACGATACCTTTGACATATAATACCACAGAGTCACGTGGCCATTTTGGTCGTCCTCCAATTAGCAAATCATATCATATCTTTTGAGGTTTTTGTGAGGTGATTATCAAGGATACACAAATCAGAGCACTGATATCTTGTGACGCATACCATTAAACACAAATTTCGTATATGAACACTTAGTTTTGTTTTGTTTTAAGTGGTCCGGTGAGTTCAGACGACAAATGACAGATGAATAGTGACGAGAACAGCAGTTCACCTGAACCACTGATCCTTTGTAAATCAGTTAAACTTACTGTATATATATATGATGCACTAATAATGGAAACATTTTCCCCCCTCATTTTGAGCCAGAAATTTAAACTCCCCCTGTCCTCAAAAATCCGTAATAAATTTGTATTGATAATGAGATATAAAATTGTGATTATTTCCATGAGTAGCTAACAGGAAGGTGAAATGACATCTTTTTAAATATTATGTGAATTTGTATTCTGTATACTACAAAAAGCATTAATATTGAAACGATATTAATATAAGAGATGACCATTGTTGAGCGATATTATGGTAATATTGTACGGTACTGTTAAACTATATATGTGAGGTTAAAATTTCCAATCTTTCGATTTTGAGCGGACATGATGAAGGTTATGTCAGAAACGAGTAGTACCCACTAAATTTGATGTATACGGTTTTATTAGTGACACGATCGGGAATGGCACTAATGGAGCAGTGTCTTCTTATCATTCCGGACCACATGACGTCACACCTGATTTTGAGTGGGGTTCTGTGTAGTGGTTTTAACAAAAAAATTGTTTATTGTTTGTCCCTTTGTCTGTTTTCTTTTAGCTAGCATTTGTTTTGTCTATTCTTTGAATTATGTCTTCTAATTATCCCTTTGGTATCTCCAAACCTTTCGTAACAGGTAATTTTCCACTTTAAAATTGTACGAAATAGTACAAATGCATATTGTTTTTTCTATTCTGTCATACATTTAATTGCTTTTTGCAACTAAAATGTATAATAAAACCATGTTATGTGATATCATACACGGAGCACCCGAGTTCACCCCCGGTTTTTAGTGGGGTTCGTGTTACTCGATCTTTAGTTTTATGTGTATGTTTTGTAGATCGTTGTTTGTCTTTTGTATTTTTTCTTTTGGCCATTGTCTTGTCTATTCTTCTTCGATATACTGATTCTGATTCCCCGTTTGGTATCTTCAAACTCTTCTTACATTAAGGTTTTGAAAATGTTTTTTGCATAATAAATATTTGTATGTTTACGGATATTCGAAAAAAAAAAAAAACCGCCACGATATAGCTGAGATATTGCTACCGTTGGCGTTAAGCACCAATCAACCAACCAACGAAAGAGAACAAAACCAGTACAATTGTAGGTTAAAAGGCAATTCACATATTTTTGCATCTATATCTTTACTTACTGTTGAAGAGCTCATGGCTGGTGGACATTCAGTCAGCGTAGCATAGAAATGTTCCTTTGTATTTTTACATTGATCTGCTATTTGGAAATCCACATTAAATGTGTACTTCATTCCGCTAATAACCTGTCAATACATTCAACCAGATATTATATACTGCTTTCGGTTCCACAATGTCTAAAACGAGTATCTTGGGGGTTCCTCAACATACGTGACCACCCGGTGTCATTTGGGGCTTCTCTATATGTGACCCATTTATATGTGTTGCATTATCGATGAACATTTATTGGTACATTTCCATATTATGGAAGGAGTATTTAGGGATATCAACCTATCACCTAACTTACATTATATGTTGATTACTTCAATGTGAGTACGTGTTTTACTTATATGTTAACGTGGTTTATTCAACAAATCGCATACTTATGACCTATAAATCACAGTATCAAATGCACTCTTACCTGATTACACATAGTTGTCAGGGGGCCGTCGTGGTCGTGATCGTATGGTAGTTGGATTTACACTACCTGTGCAATTCGTGCTGATCACCACTAAAGTTGTGAGTTCGAACCCCGTTCATGGCGAGGTGTACTCGATACAACATTATGTGATAAAGTTTGTCACTGACTTATCCGGATACTCCGGATTCCTCCACCAAGAAAACTGACCGCCACGATATAACTGAGATATAGTTGAATGTGGCGTTAATCACCATAAACCATAAACCAAACAATAGTTGACATGTTTTGATAGATATGACTGACGCATAGTTGACGTTTTGTTTTAACTGATTCACGTATAGCTGACCTGTTTTGTTGGATGTGATTTACACATGGTTGACATTTACTATAGGATGTGATTGACGGATAGCTGGTCTGCTTTTGAATGGGGTTCAGCATAGTTGACATATTTTGCTATGCCATTCACGCATAGTTGACATATTTTGTTATGGCATTCAAGCATAGTTGACATATTTTGTTATGGCATTCACGCATAGTTGACATATGGCATTCACGTACACTTGACGTTTTTCCTATCTGTTTCACGCAAAGATACAACATTCATCTAATTTTAATTAGAATGTTGTTTTAGTTGATCTGATTTGTAGGTTTGATAACTTATATTTCGAAAATGGTGTGAATCCCAAATGGCTGTAAAGGCAAAGAGTACAATTACGTTAAAGTACATTTATAAATCCCAATATGACACAAACATGTTGTACAATGCAAATACACTAAGGCCAGGTGATGCCAGATACTGGACGAGTCCTTAGTGATCAACCATTTCATATCTTTAAGACACCAACCATTCTGACCAAAAATGTTTTATATATAAAAAGTTAAGATGTTCCACACTTTCCCAATATGACATTTGTAAATAAAAAAAATAAAATGCACGCGTCGACCACAGGGCGAAACACATTCTGTCAAAACAAGGAATCCCGACCAAGCCCCGATAAGAAAATGGTTGTTCCCTAAGGACTAAATAATTTATAGATTAGAATAGAAATATAATGCTATGCCAATAAATTGGCTGATATGATAAAATACATGCACAAAGTTTTTGCTTTGTAGGTTCCTTTGGCCATTGTATTGTCTGTTCTTCTTCAATATACGGATTCTGATTGCCCCTTTGGTATCTTCAAGCTCTTCTTACTCACACAGCTTACTGTTTAGGGCGTGTTAAGCACACGTACTTGTTTAATTGTCATTAAAACTCAGTTTCTCCTCACTCAGGCATAGGTTATGTTAGCTGATTCTGACTATCCTGCTTAAGCAGTGTCTTTAAAGATGTTAAGATTATTTGGCTTTCCAATCTTTTCACTCTTGAGTGTCGGTACTCTTGAGTGTACCTGATGAAGGTCATTCCTGAAACTCGTCATGCGCACTAAATTTGATATTTTGTATTCATTTTTCAAGGGTGTGACACATATACACATCATATTACGGTAATTTCATATTTTTATATTGTTTTTATATAGGAAGTGATTGCTAACCTGTTTTGTAGCCTTTGATACATGTACAACAGTCATATGGTTAATAGAGTTGGACATCATGTTAACTGATTTACTGGCTGAATTAACAGCTCCTTGTAGTCCTGTGTCGGTAACATCAACTTGTGCAACACCTCCTGCCATGAAACCTCCAAGTTGTCTTTTTACAGCTCTACAAATGGGGGCTTGATTACTGTGGGCGTTGTCCATCAGATCTAGGTATATGTTAAATGTACACAGATGGGACTAGAAATATACAGAATATTTTAGTAAGCGATTTTAAAAGTATAATCATGCTTGGTATTTTAATAGTGAATTTATTTTCAGTAGCTTCATTATATTATCTAGAATCGTGTTGTCCTGCAAAATCGTTCTGTTCGTAAGATTATTGTCATTTTATCAGTCATTTGCTTCGTTTTTCTTGACCAGTCATTTATTTCGTTTTGTCTATATCAGGCACGTATTTTGTTTTGTCTAGATCTGTCATGTGTTGTGTTTTGTCAGGATCAATAATTTGTTTCGTTTGTCTTGAGCAATCATTTGTTTAATTTTTCTTGATCAGTCATTTGTTTCATTTGTCTTGACCAGTCATGTGTTTCGTTTTGTCTAGATCAATCATGCGTTTTGTTTTGTTTAGATCAGTCATGTGTTTTATTTTGTCATGGTATGTCTTTTGTTTCGTTTGTCTTGGACAGCCATTTGTTTCGTTTGTCTTGAGCAATCATTTGTTAAATTTGTTTTGGTCAGTAGGCTTGACCACTCATTTGTGTCCTGTGCAATCACAATCTTTTGTCTCTTTTGCTTGATCAGTTATTTTTAGTTCGATTGACTTGAGCAATCATTTGTTTCGTTTGTCCACATTAGTCATTTGTTGCGATTATCTTAAACAGTCATTTGTTTCGTTTGTCTGAAAATAAATATGATTGGCTATTTCGGTTGTCAAATAACTTAGTAAAAAAATTACATTATAGAAATTAAAAGGTAAGTTAAACGGTAAAGAAAAGGTTCGTTTTGTGGCCCCATAATACAGTATAAGTTCTTCTAATGTAACATACTATATTGATGTATCAAAAGAGTATATTGTCAAGTCAAAAGCCATCATATCTCAGTAGTCATGCCCATTATCGTTACCCAGTTGTAAAAAGGCATGCATCCTCACCATCACACTGGTTCCCTATTGTATACAAAATAATTCCAGACTTTTTCCTAGATATTTTCATTACATCCACGATCACAGTCGAGCCAATTACATTTCTAAAAAAACCATGTTCTATAGATATACATGTAGCAACAAATTTGAGATACATGTGACGAAATGAGACCAAGGACAGCGGAAGTTGTTTCTTTGATCTCACGCTTGAGACATATTAATCAGTCTATGAAGATGTGTGGACACCATTTCCTATTTTTTTCTGAACTGGATTATCCCAGGTAGGGCGATATGAAGTCATATATTTCAGATAGACTGCATGCAATATGACTCGAGCGTTTTGGGCCATTGTACTTTATAACGTGTATGTATATCATATCCACCGATCTTAACAATGCCCCGGTCGCTTTCTAATTGTTGATTATTTACTTACTGATGATGAACCAGCAGCTACATGGAATTTGTAATTAACTCCAGCAACAACCTGTTAAAAGGAACAACATTATAGATATTGATGAGGACCTATATGAATTAAACATATTTTATTGCTCTAATATCAGCCGTGGGATTGGGCACACATTATAACATCATAAACACAACACCCTCTCCCAACAATTTACAACATAGCATAATACATGGCAAAAATCAATAATATATATTACGTATATATATATATTAGAACTAATGAAAGTAACACCTGCAACAATCAATCAACCCTATGACTATTACGTATGAACGTTTGAACTGCTGTAAAAATATCAACATTTTGCTCTACAGTTAAAATTTCGTTTCCGTATAAAATTATATCTATATCTATAGCTCTGTAAATTTGAAGTATTAAAAAGGGGTATGTCTGATGTAGTGTTAATTAATTGGACATCAAAGAAAAAAATTAGATTCATTTTCGCACTCAAAACCACAAGCAAAATTGTCCATTAAATTAAATTTAAATAAATCGTAGTTAAGAATACTATAATTATAACGTAATTTAGTTTGAACTAATGTTTCTCAACTAGTTTCCTTTTAAAACTAGTATAACTGGGGGCATTTCTATTCTTAGTCCGAGATTCCTCTGCCGTCCGCCGGCTTTTTTTTTGCTAGAGCCATGGGACAGACGGCAGAGGAATCTCGGACTATTCTATTCTCTAAATCAAAAGAGTTCCAGGCACGAAGTGTAGATGAGTAGAAACTATAATTTGTTAGAGCTAATCGATAGCTAGTAATGGTATAATTTTCACTGTTTCTTAAAGGAATGAGGATCTATGATACATGTACGTGTAAATCTAAGAAAACCTTGAAGATGCCAAAGGGATAATCAGAAGCAGTAAATATAAGATACCAAAGGAATAATCAGAAGCAGTATATCTAAGATACCAAAGGAATAATCAGAAGCAGTATATCTAAGATACCAAAGAAATGATCAGAAGCCGTAAATCTAAGATACCAAAGGGATAATCAGAAGCAGTAAATCTAAGATACCAAGGGGGTAATCAGAAGCAGTATATCTAAGATACCAAAGGAGTAACCAGAAGCACTATATCTAAGATACCAAAGGAATAATCAGAAGCAGTATATCTAAGATACCAAAGGGATAATCAGAAGCCGTAAATCTAAGATACCAAAGGGATAATCAGAAGCAGTAAATCTAAGATACCAAAGGGGTAATCAGAAGCAGTATATCTAAGATACCAAAGGAGTAATCAGAAGCAGTATATCTAAGATACCAAAGGAATAATCAGAAGCAGTACTAGTATATCTAAGATACCAAAGGGATAATCAGAAGCAGTAAATCTAAGATACCAAAGGGATAATCAGAAGCAGTATATCTAAGATACCAAAGGAATAATCAGAAGCAGTATATCTAAGATACCAAAGGGATAATCAGAAGCCGTAAATCTAAGACCCCAAAGGGATAATCAGAAGCAGTAAATCTAATATACCAAAGGGATAATCAGAAGCAGTAAATCTAAGATACCAAAGGGATAATCAGAAGCAGTATATCTAAGATACCAAAGGGATAATCAGAAGCAGTATATCTAAGATACCAAAGGGATAATCAGAAGCAGTAAATCTAAGATACCAAAGGGATAATCAGAAGCAGTAAATCTAAGATACCAAAGGGATAATCAGAAGCAGTATATCTAAGATACCAAAGGAGTAACCGGAAGCAGTATATCTAAGATACCAAAGGAATAATCAGAAGCAGTATATCTAAGATACCAAAGGGATAATCAGAAGCCGTAAATCTAAGATACCAAAGGGGTAATCAGAAGCAGTATATCTAAGATACCAAAGGAGTAACCAGAAGCAGTATATCTAAGATACCAAAGGAATAATCAGAAGCAGTATATCTAAGATACCAAAGGGATAATCAGAAGCCGTAAATCTAAGATACCAAAGGGATAATCAGAAGCAGTAAATCTAAGATACCAAAGGGGTAATCAGAAGCAGTATATCTAAGATACCAAAGCAATAATCAGAAGCAGTATATCTAAGATACCAAAGGAATAATCAGAAGCAGTAAATCTAAGATACCAAAGGGATAATCAGAAGCAGTAAATCTAAGTTACCAAAGGGATAATCAGAAGCAGTATATCTAAGATACCAAAGGATTAATCAGAAGCAGTATATCTAAGATACCAAAGGGATAATCAGAAGCAGTAAATCTAAGATACCAAAGGGGTAATCAGAAGCCGTAAATCTAAGATACCAAAGGGATAATCAGAAGCAGTAAATCTAATATACCAAAGGGATAATCAGAAGCAGTAAATCTAAGATACCAAAGGGATAATCAGAAGCAGTATATCTAAGATACCAACGGGATAATCAGAAGCAGTAAATCTAAGATACCAAAGTGATAATCAGAAGCAGTAAATCTAAGATACCAAAGGGATAATCAGAAGCAGTATATCTAAGATACCAAAGGAATAATCAGAAGCAGTATATCGAAAAAGGAAAAAAGGACAAACAGCGATCTGCAAAGCATTACACAGAAATCTGAAGATCGAGCAACACGGACATCACTAAAAACCGGGGGTGAACTCAAATGTTCTGGAAGGGTAAGCAGTTCCCACTAAACATGCGGCACCGCTCGTGTTACTCTTGATACAAACTCGGTGATAAGTTATGAATAATGAGAGGAACTGGTTGTGATCACGACAAATGAAACTTATCCGTGGTCATTTGTGACACGGATACTCCGCTACGGTTTACCAAGTCATGGTGGTGACCGTCAAACTTTCGAAGTGATGACTTCAATTTCACCACTAGGAACCTTTGGTTCAATAACTTCCTTGTTAGCGGCAGCCCTCTACACAGGAAATCATGCTAGAAACCAACTCTCTGGAATATCGGATCAACTGAGAGAAATATACTCCATATATATAAAGATAATAGATGTGTTTTATCTACCTTGATAATTAGTGATTGGACTTTAGTATCTCGGATTTAGTTTATTCCTACTGAAATGCATTATTTACATATGGGTATTAATTGCAAAATACTATCATTTCTTATTAGAGATGTTTAAAGCAGTAATTTCAGAAAGATTAACGCCACTTTCAAAAATATTTCAGTTATACTGTGACGGTCAGTTATATTGGTGGAGGAAACCGGAGTACCCGAACTTTATCACAAAATGTTATATCGAGTACACCTCGCCATAAACGGGATTCGAACTCACAACTTTAGTGGTGATAGGCACTGATTGCACAGGTAGTTTTAAATCCATCTACCATGCGATTACGACCACATGCCCCCCCCCCCCCCCCCCTTGTTGTGATCGGATGGACTTTCTTAACTGCTTGATTACGAAAAGATAACTTTACATTAATATGTGAAAAAGAGTATATTGTCAACATCTCGGAACTTTGACCTTTGTTGCATCCACAGCTTAGGCCAAATAATGAGAACTTGAACGCTGTAGGGTTTGTCGAAGACTATGTAATTTGTAGGTATGATTTGTAAATATCCGAGTTAATAAAATATGTTAATTATCTAAATACCTGTGTTTGCATATCATGGTCACTTGTTGCAAAGTTGGTCGTTTCCATATTCATTTTGCGCAATGTTTCCCTTGCAAAATCTACAACTTTTTGTGGAAGAGTACCATGAAATGGATGCCATCCACCAAGTCCAAACTGTGCGGAAATTAATCCTATTAGCCCAAAGAAGATAATCACTTTCATTTCGATTTGTATGTGTGAAGCAGCAAAGACTCTGATATGTATATTCTCTGGTTTATATACTAACGGTATAAGGGAATGTGTATGTGATAATAGCCAAGATAAACAGGTGGTGAAGACATTTCACCTTGTATTTGGTATTTCCTAACTCTAGTCCTCCACAATGAAATGGTCCGATGTCTTTCAAATAGGTCAGGTCTAGTACATGATATTGTCTATGGAGAAACCAGTGACAGTTCAATTATTTAAGATAACCTTTGGTAATTTGCTTTAATAAAAACCTAGATATCAAATTTAGTGGGCCTGGAATTACGTGACCTTTTGTCAGGTACGCTACATTTTTAAATCTCGAAATATTGGTAAGCCAAATAATGTAAAAGTGTTTGGGCCTAAAAAAGAAAACAAAAATCGACACTAAGGTCACCTATACCTGAGGGGGGAGAGCCTTGGTAATTTTAGCGGTTTATAATAAGTGTAAACTGTCCCAAGCCATGTTATATCGTATATAACCTGTTCAAACATTGAAAATATTCCTTAAATACATCAAACACGTGTTCACTTTGAGTGAGAAACGATTCAGTTCGGTTTCTACTGGAAAACTGGTTAATGCCAAACGAAAATCGTGATCGTTCAAAACCGGTTGCAAAAGTTATCTGCAATGAGAAGACTTTTTGTTGCCGGAGTCGTCACATGGGTTTTAGAAGATTTTTCGCTTTTTAATCTGAATAAACGAACGATTTTTATATTTAACTTTTTATAAATTAATTTAAAGGGACTTTCCTATTTTAGTTTAATTTAATCTATGTAATACTTTTGTTTTCATATATGCCTTCCTTTTTTGCAGATATCTTTTCATTTATTTGCTGTAATGTTTGAGAATTAAGTACGATATATTTCTCTTTTTTATTCACATATACACCTGCAAGATGGCGGGAGAAATATGATTTCTGATTTCTGAACAACCATTAAATGTCACTAGATATTAATAGGCACGATTTGTTTGTAGAATATAAAGGTATCGATGAAAATAGAGAATAATTGTTCTAAAATACAACTTTAAACAAATTGTCATAGATGACAAGATCATAATATTTGAGACAAAGTCACTTTGTACTGGCATTAGGACTTTTTAGGGGCCGTCCTGACGGAAGCAGGTCGATGCGGCCCCAATACCCGTCCGGCCCCAGTCGTTCCGGCCCTAGTCGATCCGACCCCAAATAACATAGTCGTTTCGGCCTCAATATAAAATATCACGAATACACTATATTACAAAACATTTACTAGCTGTGGAACCGTAGTTATGGTCCTTGCCCTTGGCCAGTTTTCTGATATTTGCGGACCATAGGGCTACGGATTTCACCCTATCAAAAACTTTCGAAACTGCGCAGTGAAAATGTTGCGCCGCTTTTTTGCAAATTTTTGTCATGAAATCGGGTGCGAGAACGATCAAACATATATATTTCGTTTCGTTAAATATTTATCTACATTCTTCTATACTTACCTGTTAATATTCATTTCCAGCTCATTATCATAACAAGTTTCGATATTAACTGATCCCGCCTACTTCGTTTCGCCATCTTGTCATTGTGGTATTCTCGCTTTGAGCAGGTTATGGAAACGATTATCCCCCTTGGCTATATACTCAGCCATTACAAAATATAGGGGGGTGCTATAGTGTGTATCGTGTTGGGTAAATGAGTTTGCCAGACATTTATTTATGGATATATTTTGACAAAATATGGATGTAATAGTTTGAAATATATAATTTCCCAAGGAGGTTTGTATTATTTTACATTCAACATACCTCTTCTTGTAAAATTTTGGATGTGAAGTAAAATACAATCAAATTTTGGGCCAAATGTTACCAGCGAGCTGCTGGTAAGATCAGGATCAGAATCAAGAAGATTTTTAGTTTCACAAATTTTTTTGAATGGCTTTTTCTTCTTTTGTAAGGTATTTTTACCTTAATAATTATATATAAAAACAGGAAATATAGGTTATATATTTTTATGAAATAAATTAATTTAAAAAAAACACGTGTTTTCTTAGAATATGGTAAATCTGAGGATTTACGATATGCAAAGCAGATATTTGTTTACAAACAATAATTATATATATAAATGTATTTTGTAAGCAACTAATGGTACGTAGATACATTGTATCTAACATAGTTAACACTTAATCCAAATTGTATTTAGCATACATTGCATTTTGATTATTTTATTCTATGAATATGAATTGTTATTAAAAACAGAGGATCTATTTAGATCATAGATGGGCTTCACACTCCTATAAGGAGTACAGAGAGTATTGTAAAATATTTATTTCATTTTTTTTTTTTTAAATATAAGCTTATAGACAAACTGTTTTTTTATAGACAAAAAGTTTTTCAGTAGTAATTTTATAGTACTACACAGTACTATGATTATCTCCCTTTATTTAAATTCCTTAAAAAGCATTTTCCCCAATAATTATTGTTAATTCAACTTTTTGCATTTAATTTTTATATTTTGAAATTGTTATCAATATTAAACAATAATTTTTTTTATTTTCATATTTACATGAATATTATAGTTGCAATTATTTAAATTAAATATATCTACCTTGAAGAACTTTCGATTTATTTATATAATCAACGCCCACTTTCTTATAAATATATTGCCAAATTTCCTTTGATATTTTCCGTATATTACAATTATACTATTACAATTATACGTCTGTATTTTCCGATTTATTTCGATCGATTCTAAATTTGCATAGACACTTCAAATGCGTCAAAAAAAAATTCAATGAAAAGTTTCTCGATATACGAGAACTAGACGAGAATTTCCTTACTTATTATAAAATCCTGAGATACTTCGAATGGTAAAATCGGCCATTTTCTAGCATCATTATTTGCTGATTCCATCCCCTTTCCCTATGACATCCCCTGCTTTGAGCCAAAGTTTGAGGTCATGTGACTTTTGAGAGATCACTTTAACAGCAAAACATGTGTTCAGTTTGTTTACATGAAAAACTTGAAAATGTTGAATGAGAGTTCACCTCAATTGGAATAACCATAGAAGAAAATAACATTTCTGGTTAATATTTGTAAAATATTTCACTCTAGGTTGACTAAATATTTTATTTCAGATACAAAATCGCAGTGCAAAACCTCCAGTAAAACGTAAACAAACCGAACACGTGTTTTTTTCTTAGAGTGATCTCTCAAAAGTCATGTGATCTCAAAGCAAGAATACCACAATGACAAGATGGTGGAACGAAGTAGGCGGGATCAGTTAATATCGAAACACTTGTTATGATAATGAGCTGGAAATGAATATTAACAGGTAAGTAAGTATAGAAGAATGTAGATAAATATTTAACGAAACAAGATATATATGTTTTATGTTTGATCGTTCTCGCACCCGATTTCATTACAAAAATTTGCAAAAAAGCGGCGCAACATTTTCACTGCGCAGTTTCGAAAGTTTTTGATAGGGTGAAATCCGTAGCCTATGGTCCGCAAATATCAGGAAACTGGCCAAGGACCATAAGGGCTACGGTTCCGCAGCTACACATTTACATGCTTTATAGAGGTTTTAAAGTAGTTCTAATAATAAAACCCTAAATGCTCGCTTACTCGCAAGGGTTTTAACGGGATGCCATTACACGTAATGGAGCAGCCGCCGAGATTTTTTGCGCTCGCTTACAGAGTTTCTGACGCCTGCATTTATCAATTATAAGACATAACCTTTCCTTTTGTCCACTATTATAACAAGTTTTTATCACCTACCAGTATTTTAGAATGTAATTCCCACAAAATGAAAATCCATGTTTACTTTCTCTGAACATTTTAAATTTCGTCTTTTCCGGCCTCACTTTGGTATTTTCCTTATTTGGATGTCGATACCATATTTGGCGATTTGAGGCATGAATGTTTACATCAACCGTAGTAAACGTGTAGTAAGAAATACCATATTTAGAAAAGCTCCGCCTTCCGTAGTTTCCGGTTATGGCGAACGATCGATAAATTTGAACAAGGTTGTTGCTACCTTTGAAAAGCACACATTTCTTAGCCAAACCGATTTAACAAGGACTGGGATCATCAGTAATAGTTATAATGAAATGTTTGAAGCGTAAATAGTGAGTTTTTATGTTTCAACTGCAATTTATTTTTTGCTCCATTGTGACGAATGTAGCTCCGCCGAGATACAAGTTACATTATTGCATCTAGTTTTAAAGTAAAAACAGTTATTAAGTTACTGTAAAGTCATTAATATTTTTCTTTGATGTTTTTCATTTTCTTTTGATTTAAACTTATTTTATTGTTCATAATAACAACAAATGGATGGATCAGACACAAGTTTTACAACTTAGAAATGTCTTCTCCGCTATTTACATCAATTTACATATAATCAGAACAGTATTAAATACATAATAATAAAATATTTGTTCAGAATATTAAGACGAAGAAAAAAAAAACATACAATAGAACGAAAAATGCAAATTTCAAAAGTCGATGAAATATACTGTGTGCTAAGGTATAATATATGGCAAATCGAGCACACCTCAAAGACAATTCTTAAACACGTGGTGTATGTGTGTTGCATACTTGGATCGTATTATGATTAGACATAATTTATATGTTGGGATTTAATTAATTCATGGGGATCTTGCATAGGAAAGTACAATTTGAACTGAATAAAGGTGTCAAACCATTAATTCACCAATCAGAGCTTAGAACATATATGAAAGTAGTCCCTTTTCTGTTTTCAAGAAAAAAATTCCTTTCACTTTGTAGTATTGTGAAAACTACTGAATGGAATGGACTAATTAAAATTGATAATTGAAGTTAAATATATAGGGATTATTTTGAGCCCAAATTTGATGGACTTAGTTGTATATTACAGTGTTTTCATTTGAAGCCGGGAACCGGCGCATTTCACCGGCTATTGCTATAAAATCCCCGGCTATGAACTTTCCAAGCATGGGTTTTAATGTTCAAAAATAAATTGCGTTGTCTTTTCTATTTTAATTCTGTAAATTTGTCATTTGCAGACACGTACTCTCGGAGTGAACAAGGGATTATAATTCGGCGACTGAAAACACATATTAGTGTTTGAACTTGGCTACGATTTTACCTTTATTTCGTGTATGAAAAAGCGCTGCTGTGACGAAGAAACGAGTCGATGGCCATTTTTTTTCTTTCGGCCTCAAATCCTCGTCCCATTTATGAGATTTCAATTACTTCCGGTTTTTATCTAACAGTTTCGTTTACTTCAGAGGATAAATATGCTATGAACGAAGGCTGAAGAAGTGAAGAATTAATTATTTATTATGTTAAAACAGTACGATTCACAGTAGGAATAATAAATCAAATTTAATTATTCCAATGGAAGATTGGAGGCCGACTAGCTTTGGTCCGAATGACCTTGATATCACGACCTAGCAGCAGAAATAAATTTTGGATTTTTGTCCCAAAAAAGCAAAACGGTGATTAAAATAATTTGATTTAATTGATTGAAAGAGTGAAGGAAATATAACCCACTTTTATGCTTTCTATCAAAGTAAGCAGGGTTTGATCTTGTAAAGTTGTATCAGTATGGGGGGGGGAGTCCTCACGAATATACGATGAGCACAAGTCCTCCGACCCAAGACCAGTAAAACTTTGTTCAGACCTGTAATTATGTCTCCCCTTCGAACGAAGGGAGACATATTGTTTTAGTCTGATTTTTTCTTCCGCTTTTTCTCAGCGAAGCTTGTCCGGACCATAACTTTTTTGTCTTTCGAGATAGGTCAATGATATTTGGTATGTGGGTGCATGACCATAAGGCGGTGTGTCGCATACCATAATGACCTTTGTGGGCCTTGACGTTTGACCTCAAGGTCAAATAATTGTTTTTTTAAATAGTATTTTCTTGTCCGGGCCATAACATTTTTGTCTGTCCATCCGTTTCACATGTCGCGCTCTAACCTGAGAACCCCTTGGCCAATTCACTTCAAATTTCACAGAGTTATTGGAATTGATGGTCTTACGGTCTGTATACTTTATGGTGAAATTTCGAATTTTCATTCCAGAGTTATGGGACTTTATTCATCAAATTGTAGGAGATTTTTCGTATGACCCACTGTAAATTGAGAACCCCTTCGCCAATTCACTTCAAACTTCGTACTGTTATTGGAATTGATAGTCTTTACTGATTTCTCAAAAAATGTGTCATATGTATAAATGTTCCAATTCATGTTTATGGTGCAGCTGTTGGTGAAATTTAGATTTTTCATTCAAGAGTTATGGGAAAGAAAGTCTTTACAAATATCGTATGAATGTTGACGACGGGCGTATCATGCGCTCTTGGGGCAGCTGTTTATTTAAATAGTATTTTCTTGTCTGGGCCATAACATTTTTGTCTTTCGAGATAGGTTGTTGTACAGATGGCCGCATTAAGGGGAGACATAAGTTTTAGGTATCTAAAACAGTTCATCCTAGTTATTTTTAGTTTTTATTTAGAACTATGTAAAAATAAATGCAGGAATTTGATTCAGACCAGTAAATTCATTGGTTCATTTCGGGGACTGGGCTAGTTGGGATGTAAGATGCCACATTCCTTTCAAGTTCTGATGTCGATGTCCTGTCATTTTGAAGAGTCCCCTGCCTGAAATTATTTTGATTTTCAGTTTGATGACATGGGATATACATGTAAATGCATCAACATGAAAAGGTCTCTAGTCTGTGAAACTATAGACTATCTCAGTATCTGCAGATGTCAAGAATATAAGGAATTGACTGATCCCCTTCTGAAGCACATGAGTTCCCCCTTAAAATATTTTATGGGGGTTTGTTTCATTTGTGATTGTATATTTTCAACAAAATAAAAGTTTATTGAAATGTATGAGTCTTTGACTACTTTCATTCTTAATTTTGTATTGATACTGGTTTGTGGTTACATTAACAATCAGATTCATGAATATTACTTGCTTTTGAAAGTTCTTTTCTGTTATTAAAAAAAGTTAAATGCATACTTTATTTCAAAATCTTAAGAGAGAAATTACATTAAGAATATAAAAAGGCTAGCAAATTAACAAGTATATTCTTTAAATGTGCATTTAATATGATAATATAAGCTTTAAGATAAGAAATTCCTATAATGATGCTATTTTAGTTATTAAAAAACTGCAAAGAATCTGAATGTTGATATAACTTCATGATATGTCAAGAAAATGAAGCAAACACCAATATTATCAAATCTTTATTTTCAATGATACATAATCATAGGGGAAGTCCATATTTCTTTTCTGAATGATCAAGTTTATTTCTACCAAACTCATACATTTGTCTTTGACCTGAAAAAATGCAGACCCATGTGACATCTTTCTAAGAAATAACAATGGAAAATGACTGATGGTTGTTAATCTTGAGAAATCATTCCCAATGCACTACTAGTACTAGTCTAATGAAAAATTTTTCAATGGTCAAGAAAATCCTGATAATCCTGTCTGAAAAAAGGTTTATTACATTTTTCTTTTTTTCAAAGTTAATCAGTGTAAATTTAAGCAAAAAGAAACAATTTTAAAGCTAGGAAACCCCCTCAACAGCAAGTCAAAATTCACCAAATCCAAAATCGGCTGGGGTGCTTTACCCTGAACCCACTGGGGGCCTTCTGACTCTCGGTCGAATTTTCTCTCCATCTATAATTCTAAAATCTCCCCCTATCAAAATTTGTAGTGAAAACACTTGATTTTAATACCTCTATGGAGGATTTGATGCATGACCTATAAATACTGAATTTCTTGGGGATGACCGAGGTATTTTTAGAGTAGGTGTTTTCCGTAGCATGGCATTTCACTGCAAGATTTTAAACATGCTCTGATATTTTGACAGAACATAGAGGAATCATGTACGTTTCAGAAAATATATGGTCTTGGAAAGGTTAAACTTAAGATAAAATGGCCAGGCAGGCTCGAAAAAACACAAATTTAGTAGAAAACCTTACAGAAATTAATTAGTGGTTTCACACCTTAGCACATGTATATTTCATCGACTTGTGACACGTCAATCAA
The DNA here is from genome assembly GCA_963680875.1 of Bathymodiolus brooksi. Lineage (NCBI taxonomy): Eukaryota > Metazoa > Mollusca > Bivalvia > Mytilida > Modiolidae > Bathymodiolus > Bathymodiolus brooksi. Next base: position 57,159,087 of record OY804585.1, on the reverse strand, counting down.
TCAATACCCCATGCGCGACCAAGAAAAGAATATACATACATGTAGAAGTACACAATGTTGACAATTGTCAATAATGTTATGCATGTTGACTTGTTAGTTCAAGAGAAACGCCGTGTATCTTTTATGTATTTTTGTACACATGAAAATATAAACGTGTTTATTTCTACAGACAGGTTATCATTTCCAAATAACAAAATATCGATATTTACCGGTAGACCCCCCATATCAAGCATATTTAATTCAATGAGCATGTTATTTCAAAGTAAATTGAATTTATTGCAATATAATAGAAAATGCTCGGAACATTCATTTTTATATCCACATGAACAAGAAGCACTAGGCACCAAATTCGATTTAAATAAATCGCTGTTCAGAGAATTACATTTATTTCTAAGTCTAGCATGCAATACATTAAGATATCGGTCTCCAAAAGAAAAGTAAGAAGGTACAGTTTTCGGTTGAAAATATTTTTGTTGCAATTTGGATTTATAAGACGGAAGTGTCGGCAGTTGACGAAAGTTCAGATCTAGAGTGTTCCATAATTTAATCGTACTTTGAAAATAAGACTGTTGATATGTAGATAATCGGTATGATGGTTGTGAAATATTTAGTCTGTTCCTTAAATTATAATTATTAGTGTCAACAACTGTAGGTGGTACCAATTTTGTTAAATAATCAGGTACTTGACCGGTTAACGATTTTATAAAATAGCACCAATTTTCTTACCTCCCTTCTAGTTTTCAACTTTTCCCACCCCGTCTCGATATAAATAGAATTTATACTGGCAAACGATGGTAATCCCGTAACAATACCGTGAAAACACGCAACTTCAAGTTGTACTTTTTCTAATCTGTCTGAATTTATTTGTCCACAATTATCCCACACTTCAGATGCATATTCCAATACAAGTCTAACAAATGTTAAGTAAATTTTTTCTAAGTAATTTCTGTTAAGACAGTATTTTAATTTTCTGAGTACATTAAGTTGTTTCGAAGCTGATTCAATTAATTTGTCTATGCGCTTAGTCCACTTACAGTCGCTGCTGAATACAATCCCTAAATGTTTGTGTGTTAACTGGATCAATAGTTGTTTGATCAAAATTAAATGTTAAATTACATTCAATGCCATTGACATGAAAAATAATAATTTCAGTTTTGGTGGGATTAAACTTTAATAACCACCTGTTTGACCTTTTTTTCAGGTGATTCAGATCTGTATTAATCATATTTATTAGTGTGCTTTCATCTTGTGCTATTATTCGTGGCGGTCAGTTTTATTGATGGAGGAAACTGGAGTACCCGTAGAAAACCACAGACCTGTTGCAAGTCACTGACAAACTTTTATCACATAATATTATATCGAGTATATGTATACCTCGCCATGAACAGGGTTCGAACTATCAACTTTAGTGGTGATAGGCAATGAATGCACAGGTAGTTGTATATCCAACGACCATATGATCACGGCCACAACGGCCCCCGTTTATGTTTGAACCAGATGCACAAGTTTGAATCTAATTACTTGAAAGGAAACCTTTGACCGTGTAAATACACCTTTAATCTTCAAATACACTAATACTGAGTCAAATGAAACCAAACTTGGCAGAAAAAATGCTTCATAGTTTGTCTTCTTTCTGATTTGTATTTGGTGCAGATCCAAATTTAGATGACTGTCGGAGCCAAATTGGTTCTTTATTAATTTGACTGGGATATGTTAAAATCTTCTTTTCACAAACAACATGACCGATGTGCAATGCCAATATCATTATATATTTTTCAGATATTCTACAAAGATACATATTAGAACATCACAAGGATGATTTGGTGGACATTTTATTGTGTGAAGATGATGAAGAACACTTTTCTGTCACTGTCAAGTAATTATATATATTTGATTAATTGTGTATTAGAGAAATAAATATGTCAGTCTGAAAAATATGAATAGATAATACATTGTATGCGTTCTACATATACATTTCTATATGTATATCATTATGGCTTTATTCTTTTCTTTTTTCTTTTATTTGTACGTACATGTATAACTTGATTGTTTTTTTTATACAAATGTGTCTTATTTCAAAAGAACTTGTAGTTGAGGGAATTAATTTATAAAAAAAATTCATGCCATGATATAGCTGAAATACTGCTAAGTTCAACACCAATCAATCAGCTGTCAGTCTGAACAATTAATTTTTTTTTTTAAATTTCATGACAATTCTTAATGCAGTTTAAACCAGTGGATTTTTATCACCTTCAGTGTTCTAGGATTTTTTTGCAACAGCAATTTCCTATGGGAAAGTGCATACCAAAAATTCACTTGCCCACAGACCAAATTTACTTTCCCTGATTAATTAATTTTTGTCGCTTGATTTAATGTTATTGAGATGAAAGACATTTTAATCCAGTAATAATGCTGTTGTGTTTAGCTAATGTAAAGTAATCTTTGTACAGTAATATGATTAAAACATTTGATCCTGTTGGTCATATTTGGGCCAAGTAAATGAGCTTTTCAAAATGGAACAAAAGAATGGTTCCTTATAGCATCACTATATATCTTGTCTCTTTAGTTTTTATCCATTTAAATTTTCATTGTTTAGAGGTGTACAACATTAATTTACCATAATTTTTTTTTATCCAATATAAATTTAACTTTTACTCTTAATAATTAAATTTATAAATTAAAGTAAGTTAAGACAGGATATAATATCCCAAGTGGGAGTGCTCAAGTCATTACTGGTGGAAAATACCAGAACAGAACAAGCATTTCCCTGATATTACTCATGTTTCCTTCACCTAAACTATAATATCCCATCAGACTGTTGGTGACGATCTCGTATGAAAACACAATTTTAAATAAAAGTATGATTCTTCATTTGTACAATTATGCAAAAGAGAAAGTTTTGAAATCATTTAAAATGTACTCTTCAATCCAGTAGTTGAAATTTACTTGCCCACGGACAACTAAGGTTTGGAGATGAGTTCCATTATTTATTAAAATGTGACTATTTCAGTGAAAAAAGAAAGATTTGTATAGATAAAAAAATACTTTAAAAATTGTAATATTCTGAAATTTGGTACTTTGTCTTTGCTGAATCTGACAAAAAAAATAAAAATAAAAAAAACTTTGCACCTTTATAAGATATATTAATGAAAATGTCTGCCCTCATGGCTGAAAAATGTAACTCTCTTTCTCTCTCTCATTTTGTAAATATTGTATATAGTTGTTTTCTTATTATGTATTGTATTGTATCTTATTGTGTATTATGTTTGTATTTAATTTGTTATCTGTATACCAATGTATCAACAAAGGTTACCAGAAATAAAGATATATTCAAGAAATCCACTTTCCCCTGACCAAAATTCACTTTCTACGAGTAACGGGAAATGGGAATCCTAGAACACTGCACCTTGGACCAGAGACCCATTCCTTGATATATGTAGTAAGTGAGAGTTTTGTCAACTGTTTTATATATACATGTACATGTAAAACTTGATTTATGTAGAAAACACTTTAATACCTGTATTCTTAGAATTGTTAATACTGGTACATATTTTTATGTAAAGCAATAGCAGAGATTTAAAGATTGATGATAAAATTATAATGCTGCTAGATTTTATTTTCCAGTGCATTGTCCTTGTTTGAACACAACATGTCTATATGTGAGGTCCTGCTGTCTAACCCAGACAAGTTGCTTGCTGTGTTTGATGCTGCTATGGTGGAGAGTCAGAGTGTTACAATGTCAGATCACCCTCATATAAATAATATGGTAATTCACAATTTGTACGGTATTGTCTTGTTACATGTACAGTAGTCGAAGAATAGACATGCTACATGTACAGTAGTCGAAGAATAGACATGCCAATCTTCTTAGTGAAACTGATATTTTTTGCTCTGTGATAAATCACTGATAAACATGTCACTCTTCTTAGTGAAACTGATATTTTTTCCTCTGTGGTAAATCACTGTGATAGACAGGTCACTCTTCTTAGTGAAACTGATATCTTTTGCTGTGTGATAAATCACTGTGATAGACGTGTCACTTTTCTAAGTGAAGGGGCCGTCATGGCCGTGATCGTATGGTAGTTGGATTTTCAACTACCTATACCATCAGTGCCTATCACCACTGATGTTGTGAGTTCGAATCTCGAACAGGGCGAAGTGTACAACATTATGTGATAAAGTTTGTCAGTGACTTGCGACAGGTTGATGGTTTTCTCTGGGTCCTCCGGTTTCCTCCACCAATAAAACTGACCGCCACGATATAACTGAAATATTGTTGAAAGTGGCGTTAAACACCATCAAACAAACAAACAAACATCTTCTAAGGGAAAGTGATATCTTTTGTTCTATGATAAATCACTGTGTCTGTGATAGAAGTGTCACTCTTCTTAGTGAAACTGATATCTTTTGCTCTGTTTAATATATTTATTTTTACTTTCTTATGTTTTTTTGGTGATATCAAGAAACATTCTAAATATAAAAGAAATTTTGAAGATATAATGAACAAATATCTATCACAGTGATCCATTATACTATGTCTCTGTGTACTGTACTTGTATGTCTTCACAATGTCACTAATATCTAAATTAGGAGCCGTCGTGACCGTGATCATATGGTAATTGGATTTACAACTACCTATGCAATCAATTTATATCACCATTTAGATAGTGAGTTTTTTTACCTTGGAGATTTATCATACCCCCCCAACAGGTCTATGTAGAAAATACATAGTCATCGACTAAGCCTTGCAGCGTTCATGTTCTTATTATTTGGTTTAAGCTGTAGGGTGCAACAAACCTCGATGTTCAAAGATGTTGACAATGTACTCTTTTTCACACTTTAATGTAAAGTTAACATTTCGAAATCAAATATTCCATTAAGATTCAAAGAAAACATTATTAATTTCTATTTTTATTACTGTAATTGCTGGTTTACATGATCAAATAGTGAAATACACTGGAAAACACAGATAGGACATTGCACATGTGCTAAAAATAATTTTACATTTCTTGTGTCTAAGTTACACTCTTCATTCAAGTTATGCAATTTGAGAGTAGTGAATTGTGATTTTTTTTTTTTTAATCTTTACAGAATGTGAAAAAGAATATACATGCGAGAATTATCTCCCTTCCTGTATGCCCTGAGCTGACCAGAACCACACTACCTCGTACAGCTGATGTTGATACCTTTCTGTCTATTACAGGTAAATTAGAAAATTTATTATTTCACCCGTCACAAAAGTAATTAAGGCCAACAAGACATTTTCTAGCCAAGTTTTTAGCTCACCTGAACCAAAGGGTCATGTGAGCTATTGCCATCACTTGGCGTCCGTCGTCGTCGTACGTCGTAAACTTTTTCAAAAATCTTCTCCTCTGAAAGTACTAGACCAATGGAAACCAAACTTGGTCTGAATCATTACTAGGGTGTCTAGTTTCAAAATTGTGTCCGGTGATGCCGTGCACCAACCAACATGGCCACTGTTACTAAAAATAGAACATATGGTAAAATTGCAGGTTTTTGGTAATAACTCAAAAACCGTTAATAATATCAAAAATCTGACATGGGGTAAAAATGATCAGCACATCAAGATCTACCTACCCTGCAATTTTGAAGTAAATCTGATTACCCATCTTGGAGTTATTGCCCTTTTTTCATCAAATTTGTAAAATTTTAATACTTTTCGTCTTATATTTCAAAAACTATAAGAGATAAAGGTTAACTTTAAATTGCAAAAATGTGCGGCATATCAAGATCTACCTACCCTGCAATTTTGAAGTTAATCCCATTGCTCATTTTGGAGTTATTTCCCTTTTTTCATCAAATTTTCAAAATTTTAATACTTTTCGTCCTTTATTTCAAAAACTATAAGAGACAGATGGTAAGTTGAAACTGCAAACATGTTCAGCATGTCAAGATCTACCTACCCTGCAATTTTGAAGTAAATTTGATTACCCATCTTGCAGTTATTGCCCTTTTTTCATCATTTTTTTTTCTTCATTTTAATACTTTTCGTCTTATATTTCAGAAACTATTTAGAGATAGATGTTAAGTTTATTGCAAAAATGTGCAGCATGTCAAGATCTACCTACCCTGCAATTTTGAAGTAAATCCCATTACCCATTTTGACCGATTATGCAAATTAGAAAAAAGGGGGGATGAAATTTAAAAAAAATCTTCTCTGAAACTAGAGCCAATCTCAACCAAACTTTGCTGAAATGATCCTTAGGTGGTCCCCTTTCAAAATTGTGTCCGTCAGCACCATCCTGTATCCAAGATGGCCACCATTACTAAAAATAGAAATTTCTTCAAATGGCCAAAACTGCTCTATTTTAAGCCAGAAAGTGCCCAAATTTGAAGTGTATAAGCATAATGATGAGCTTTTTAGCATATATTACGGGATTTTTTTTATGAACTTTGAACTTTTACCGATTTTGACCGATTATGCAAATTAGAAAAAAGGGGGGATGAAATTAAAAAAAAATCTTCTCCTCTGAAACTATTAGGCCAATCTCAACCAAACTTTGCTGAAATGATCCTTAGGTGGTCCCCTTTAAAAATTGTGTCCGTCAGCGCCGTCCTGTATCCAAGATGGCCGCCATTACTAAAAATAGAAATTTCTTCAAATGGCCAAAACTGCTCTATTTTAAGCCAGAAACTGCCCAAATTTGAACTGTATAAGCATAATGATGAGCTTTTTAACATATATTACGGGATTTTTTTATGAACTTTGAACTTTTACCGATTTTGACCGATTATGCAAATTAGAAAAAAGGGGGGATGAAATTAAAAAAAAATCTTCTCCTCTGAAACTACTGAGCCAATCTCAACCAAACTTTGCTGAAATGATCCTTAGGTGGTCCCCTTTCAAAATTGTGTCCGTCAGCGCCGCCCTGTATCCAAGATGGCTGCCATTACTAAAATTAGAAATTTCTTCAAATGGCCAAAACTGCTCTATTTTAAGCCAGAAAGTGCCCAAATTTGAAGTGTATAAGCATAATGATGAGCTTTTTAGCATATATTACGGGATTTTTTATGAACTTTGAACTTTTACCGATTTTGACCGATTATGCAAATTAGAAAAAAGGGGGGATGAAATTTAAAAAAAATCTTCTCCTCTGAAACTATTAGGCCAATCTCAACCAAACTTTGCTGAAATGATCCTTAGGTGGTCCCCTTCAAAAATTGTGTCCGTCAGCGCCGTCCTGTATCCAAGATGGCCACCATTACTAAAAATAGAAATTTCTTCAAATGGCCAAAACTGCTCTATTTTAAGCCAGAAAGTGCCCAAATTTGAACTGTATAAGCATAATGATGAGCTTTTTAACATATATTACAGGATTTTTTATGAACTTTGAACTTTTACCGATTTTGACCGATTATGCAAATTAGAAAAAAGGGGGGTTGAAATTAAAAAGAAATCTTCTCCTCTGAAACTACTGAGCCAATCTCAACCAAACTTTGCTGAAATGATCCTTAGGTGGTCCCCTTTCAAAAGTGTGTCCGTCAGCGCCGCCCTGTATCCAAGATGGCTGCCATTACTAAAATTAGAAATTTCTTCAAATGGCCAAAACTGCTCTATTTTAAGCCAGAAAGTGCCCAAATTTGAACTGTATAAGCATAATGATGCGCTTTTTAACATATATTACGGGATTTTTTATGAACATTGAACTTTTACCGATTTTGACCGATTATGCAAATTAGAAAAAAGGGGGGATGAAATTAAAAAAAAATCTTCTCCTCTGAAACTACTGAGCCAATCTCAACCAAACTTTGCTGAAATGATCCTTAGGTGGTCCCCTTTAAAAATTGTGTCCGTCAGCGCCGTCCTGTATCCAAGATGGCCGCCATTACTAAAAATAGAAATTTCTTCAAATGGCCAAAACTGCTCTATTTTAAGCCAGAAAGTGCCCAAATTTGAACTGTATAAGCATAATGATGAGCTTTTTAACATATATTACGGGATTTTTTATGAACTTTGAACTTCTACCGATTTTGACCGATTATGCAAATTAGAAAAAAGGGGGGATGAAATTAAAAAAAAAATCTTCTCCTCTGAAACTACTGAGCCAATCTCAACCAAACTTTGCTGAAATGATTCTTGAGTGGTCCTCTTCCAAAATTGTGTCCGGCATTTCAGAACACCGACCAAGATGGCCGCCACAGCCGAACATAATTTAACATAGGACCCTATGGGAAATTCCCATAAAAATATTTTTGTCTGAAACCATTTGCTCAATAAGAACAAAATTTTGATGAAATAGTCATTGGATGGTTCTCTTCCAAAAATGTGTCTGGCGGTTCGACCCTTCTATCCATTTTTTTTTTTACCTGCAATTTTGAAGTAAATCTGATTACCCATCTTGGAGTTCTCGACCTTTTTTCATCAAATTTATAAAAAAAAAAATAATACTTTTCGTCTTATATTTCAAAAACTATAAGAGATAAAGGTTAAGTTTAAATTTCAAAAATTTGCAGCATGTCAAGATCTTCCTAGCCTGCAATTTTGAAGTAAATCCAATTACCCATTTTGGAGTTATTGCCCTTTTTTCATCAAAATGTTCTCAATTTTAATACTATCATCTTATATCTCAAAAACTATTAGAGTTAGAGGGAAAGTTTAAACTGCAAAAATGTTCAGCATGCCAAGATCTACAAAAAATTTCCCACAGTTAAAAATGTGCGACAGCTGTGAAGAGTTATTCCTCTTGAAATGCATATTTTTGTTGACTCACTGCTTTTGGTTACTCAAATAATCAAAGGGAAGCAGCTCTATTACAAAATGTGAAGTAGGAAAAGCTAAATTTTGAGAATCATTGACATATATGTTTTTTTACAGCAATTTTGATAACTTACATTAAAGGGGGAACCCCTGCCCACATTTTTTTGTAGAAGGGGTCTGCAATGTTAATTTTTTTTACCGAAGTTATCAAGTTTTATTGACTGATGTTGTTATTATACCCAGGTGAGCTATACAGGCTCCTGGGAGCCTCTAGTTAATTTACATCAGTACATTTCATCATTTTTCTGTTATAAGTATCTACAGGCACAAAGACTAGCAAATTTTGTTTGACCCATTAACTTAAATGACGCTTTAGAATTTGTAATGTTGGCAGTGCCTCATTCCACAATATAATTTAATTTGTTGATTGTTTATAGAGGTCCAGATAAGCTACGTACCTGTGTATATTACACAATCAAATTTTACGGATAGGGATTAATATAAGTTCCAGCAATTACTTTCTATTGTGTATCATATATAGTTGAATATTGTAATGTTATGTTGAATTATTTAATAAAATATGTTTAAACTAATCAAATTTGATATAAACACATCAGTTGTTATATTTCAAAATTTTTCTCCTTTGAAACCACTGGGCCAATTTGATCCAATGTTGAGCTAATTTATCCTTAGGGTGGCTGCTTTTAGAATTGTGTTCGATGATTCTGCCAATCATCCAACTATAAATAGAAATAGGGGGTAAAAACACACAATAAATCCACATTTTTCAACCAAATGGGCTAAAATTTTAACAATGGTTACATTTAATGAGAAGTATGACCTATATTATGTCTTTTGCTGAAACATATGCCATTATTGTTTTTGACAAAAGTATGCAAATTAAGCTGATTTTGACTGAAAAAAAAATCATTTAAAAATTTCCTCTGAAACCGTTGAACCAAATGTACTTTAAACCTCTCTGAGGTGGTCCTTGTGTAATCCTCTTCCAAAATTTTGTCTGACAGCCCCATCCTTCACATACCTGTTAACCTCTGGGAACGGCTAGGGGGGAGATCTCCCCCCTAACAACTCTTCTAAGGGGGAGATTTTGTGCGTCGCCTTTAAACGCACAAAATTGTACCTTGTAGTTGCATACATGTGATAGAGTTGCTATGCTACAACTGGAGGTTTGTACATTTTTGGCTGGAGATTTGGTCTCATAACTGGAGATTTTTTATCGACGTATTTGATGCATGTTTTTATTGTTAATTGATGTTTTCTTTTTGTTTGTTTCAGTATTGAACCAACTGCATCCCATTTCAATATATATTGTTTACATTTCTGTCTTATTAGTAGTGTTTCATATGATGAATGAAGGATAAAAACTGTATTTATAATTTATTCATAATCATAAGGTTATAACAAAGCAATAACAATGAAGACAGAATGCTCTGAACAATAAAGTCATAGAGCACTAAAATTAAAAAGTCACTTTGCTGCTGGTGTGTTGGGTGATAGCATACGTTTTGGCATTTTTGTGGTTTATCAATTCCATCCTGGAACTTAGTCCTTAAATAATACTTTGATCGGCTTTGGTCTCAAACAAGCCATAACAACTCAATCCGAGATGAATTCATTGCACGTTTGATCGAAATAAGAAGTTTTCCTCGGCATCAAAGGTTGTCCGACTCCTGTTTGCACAACGGTTTATAACTATTTTTAATTGCCGCTATCACACTTCTAATCATGTGCCACAAACCCACTTCCTTATCCCCAATTAATTGTCAATCAGTGGATAATTGTTGTATAATCATCAGCACCTTAATTAATCTCCATGACCCAATTTACCTGTAAAGGTGTCAAACAGATCAATAACCGGATATCATTTAAACACCTTTACCATTCGTATCTCTCGGCGTTTTTCATCAGCGGGGGAGTTCCAAATGGGGAATTTCCAGAAATATTGATCGCAAAATGTAGGTCAAGATTTTATTGTGCTTGATTTTTTTGTTGGGGGGAGACCGTGCGGGAGGAAAAGGTGTGTGCGGGAGATTAATGTCTCCCGCGCATGAGACCCAGTACATGCGGGAGATAAGGCTCTTACGCGGGAGATTCCCGCGAAAAGGGTGAGGGTTAACAGGTATGCCTTCATCCAACATGCTGATGTTACTAAAAATAGAAATTATTAGACTATTTCTGCTTTATTTTCAGTGTAACTGTATAACCATGAGTTGTTTAACATATTTTCTGGGTTTTCTATTGAAATTTTCTTTCAGTTGATTCATAATGATTATGAAAATTTGGCCTATAGTATTAAAACCTTCTACTCAGAAAGCATTTATCCAAATCAAACCAAATTGGATTCAAATGTTATTTAGGTGGCCCACTTTAAAAATTGTGTCTGACAGCCCAGTCCTCTATCTATCTATAAGATTCCCAGTGTTACTAAAAGAAGAAATTTCTTTTATAGATCCAATCCTTTTCATTCTTTTCCAGTTGATTTTAGTAGTTTTTGTAGAAAGAATTTAACTTCTTTGTCTTTAAGAATGTTTAAATCTCCAGTAACAACATGGTCACAATTTCGAATTAACTCAACTACATGATTCAGGACAATTATTTTGTATGATGTTGGTGAAGTACTCTACAAATTTAATCTTGATTTGGCCAAAAAAAAATCATGGCCACCGTTGGTAATTCTTGTAGAATTCATATACAGTAGAGTACTCTTTTTTTGTACAGTAGACTACTATTCAAAACTTTATGATTTACACCAGTCTACTTTTTAGTTTAGAATGATGGATCTTCTCTATCTATATTATCACTATATAGACCAAAGTGTGTTACTCATCCATGGGAGAGAATTTGTCTGCCTACTTTTTATTATACCCCCTGCAACAAAGTTGTAGGGGGTGTACTTGTTTCACTATGTCCATCCGTCTGTCCGTCCGTCTGTAGACAAATTCTATGTCGTACGATAACTTGAGTAGTGTTTCTTAGAATCTTTTAAAATTTTATCAGCTGTTTACCGGTGAAGAGAGGAGGGTCCCTTTCATTTTTGGTCGGAACAATCCGTAATGTTTTGGTTATGGAAATAGGTTGGACAGATGTGGGGAGCAGGGGGTATATCTTAGTGAGCTGTGCTCACAGTAATACTAGTTCTGATACTACTTGATATTGCTGCTATTTCATATAAACTGATAGACTCTTATGATTTGTTCCAGGAACAGTTATAAGAACTACAATAATGAAAATGTTAGAATATGAGAAGGAGTATATCTGTACTAAATGTCGCAGTATATTTACTGTTCAGGTAATTATTATAGAAGGAATATACTTATTTTACATGATTTGTAGACTTCCCAAGAGACAGTAGTATTCAGTGTTGAAGTCAATACTACTGTCCCAAGAGCAGTCTATCTATCACGATAATGCCCTATACATAAGTAACTATTATTTTTATTTCATTGAAGGAAATAAGACTTTCTAAATAATTTTGCTCATTTTAGTACATGTTGGTTTACATTGACAGCTGCACGATCTCCGTTATGTTTTATTAAAAGGACGCAACTCTAAAACCTCAAGCAATCATTAACATGGTAATGCTCGTGGATTTCTTTAATGCATATTAATGCATGACACATGACCATGTCTACATCAAAATACCAATGAAAAAGTCGAATTTAGAACTAATATGAAATAACAGTATTTACTGTTCAGATAATTATTTAAGAGTTAGTATATTTATGGTTCAGGTAATGATATTACAGTGAGGGTATTTACAGTTCAAGTTATTATTCTAAGATGAGTGTATTTAAAATTCTGATAATTATTTGAGGAATATAATATTCGTTTTTTGCTCAGGTCAAGATGGCCAAAACGGTGGCCATTTTGATTACATTTTATCAACTTTATTTATATCTCCTCCTTATATGTCAAATCATAGGGGATACTTATCTCACTTATTTGATTTATTTTTCAGTTTAGCAATATACCAAAGTGAGAAAAAAATACCTTCAATACTACTAAATACATGTATACAGCAAGAATTATGGTTTTCTAATATAATACCAATATTTTCTCTCTTTTTTGTTTGTCTATAGGCTGACATTGAACAGTTCTACACAGTGAATAAACCAAGTAAATGTACTAACGAGGCATGCAACTCTACAAACTTTACCATTGTAAATGATACAGGTAAAACAAGAGCTTGTTAAAATCATTTTCATGGAAAATATTTCATTATCAGTTTTTTTTATTTAGGGAACATTTTAAAACATTTGGCTTGACAATGAAAGAACAAATTAGTTTTAAATTGTGAATAATTCTTTTTTATGATTATGCAACTTGACATAAATATAAACATATTGATTTTATTTCCTTGACGATCCATAAAGGTCAATATGACCTCCCAAGTTTTGTTCACATGGAAATACATTTAAGAAAAAAAACTTAGACATCAAATTTAGTGTGCATGACTTGTTTCTGGAATAACCTTCATCAGAGACACTCAAAGTCGAAAGGTTGGAAAGCCAAATAATTTAAGACTTTTTGTGAGCAAGTAAGTCAAAGGACCTAAACAGGATGGCCTATTCTCATTTCATTGTCACAGTTAACCCACTGAATATTTTTGTAACCTAGCCATCTATCTATATCCTTGCGATCATGAGCACGATAGCTCCTCCCAATGGTGTACGGGTAGATGACTAGAAGGAGTTAATTTTAATCTTATTCATTTCCATCAAACAATTCAAATTACATTTCTTAATAGGTTGTCAGCCTGTAAAGGGTAGAAATTATCAAGAAATAAAGATACAGGAGCAGGTAGAGAAGTTAGCTGTAGGTACTATACCACGGTCTATGTGGGTTATTCTAGAGGAAGATCTGGTGGACTCATGCAAAGCAGGAGATGATGTAACCATATGGTTGGTATTAACTTGGTCTCATGCATACATCCAATCAGACTGAAATTAAATGTCTGTTGTATTTTATTTTTTTACATTTATTTTACCCCCACATGTAGAGAGGGGGCTATATTGCAATCACCTTGTCCGTCCGTTCACACTTTCGTAACAGATATCTCAGCTTCTACTGGAAGAAATGATTTTATATTTGATATATGGCTTTGGCATGATGACTTGTACTGTGTCTCCCCTTTCCAGGTTTACCGCACATCTACTTCCTGTTTACAGTGTGACTTACAAATGAACGAGTGGGGGTATTTTTAGCACGACGTAGCGTGCAACATCTTGTTTCTTTGGCAATGCACTAACATTGGACAATATCTCGTTTGGGGTCATGTCAGGTAAGCTTTAGTTCATCTTTTACAGTCCATTTATATGCAAGACAGTTAAATATATTGTCCAGTCGGACAACAGCTCTTAGTGTTTACTCAGACTTATCACTGATTGGTCTGTTGTAAATATGAACCCTGACATGACCTCGACCGAGATGTATTTACATGTTACTGTATCAAAAATTATATTAAAAGAAGATATAACAAGCATCTTATTATCCCCCTGCGATAGCGATGAGGGGATATAGTAATAGTGTCCGTCCGTCACACTTTCTTGTTTACGCGATAACTTGAGTAAACATGGATAGATTTGAATAATTTTTTGCATGTGGCTTGTAATTATCATTATCCTGGATGGGTTTTAACATGGAAATATTTGAAGCAAGGGTTTTGGGGGGAAATCTTAGTTTTTGGTTGAAAAATCACCGATTTTGAGAATTATGTCTTGTTTACGTGATAACTTCAGTAAACATGGATAGATTTGAATAATTTTTTGCATGTGGCTTGTATTTTCATTATCTTGGATGGGTTCTTATATGTAAATATTTGAAGCAAGGGTTTTGGAGGGAAATCTTAGTTTTTGGTTGAAAAATCACCAATTTTGAGAATTGTGTCTTGTTTGCGCGATAACTTCAGTAAACATGGATAGATTTGAATAATTTTTTGCATGTGACTTGAAATTATCATTATCTTGGATGGGTTCTTACATGGAAATATTTGAAGCAAGGGTTTTGGCGGTTCTTTTATTTTAATTGTATTAGTTGTTTTTCACATTTTGAAAAGAATTCTATGATTTTTTTAATTATATTATAACTAATTGATGAGTTTCATTATCAAAAATATGTCACGAATGACCAAATAACGCAGTAACTCACGAATGTGTGCAGCTCATGAGTGAGTTACAACGTTATTTGGTCATGAGTGACATATTTTTGATAATGAAAATCGTCAATTAGTTATAGTATTTATTATATAGATTTAAAAAAAATGTTTCGAATCTAATTTAATATAAAATGAGTTTAATTGCACTATATTATGTGTGTAGCGTAGGGATATACTATAATGTGCATCGCTTCAAAAAACATGGTGCCACCCACCCACGACAATAAAATAATTAAAATGCTTACCTTCAAATATTATTTTAGTTAAATTTGATCAAAATTGAAGTGTACACGAAGCCAAATAATGTCTAATTTTTACGTTTCAAACTGGAAGTCTTCATGTGACGTCGACAACGAAATGGCACGAAATATAGCGAGAGTGAAATTATCGTTTTTATTTAACTCGGAAAATTCTGTAATTCACAGCTATCTATATAATAATTACATTTTATTCACATTGGAACATGAATTGAATTTCATCTTCAACATGATTTGCTATTAGAATATGACCAATAGCATTTTTCATGCTCTGTTTTCTTTTGAAATTTCAGTTTCATAAAAAAAAATTTGCCATGTTAATTTTTATTTGCAAGTCTGTCAGACTAACAGTTTATGTTGTTTTCTAGTGGAACAATAAAACGAAGATGGAGGCCTTCATCAGTAGACAGTCGCTGTGACATCGAAGTGGTGATGAAAGCTAATCATATTCTGGTTACTAATGAACAACGGAACTCTGTTGTCGTCAATCAAGATCTGGTAATGGACAAATATTTCACAACTGTATTGTATTACCTATTGATTTGCCTGAAAGGAAAGTTACCATATTTACCTTTTTATTCCCCAACTGTTACGCTTCCGGGGATGGGGGTTGGGGGGTGCATTTAATTTCTGTTTAATGACTTAAGTGAATCATTTGAAATTTATGCAGTCCGGGAGCATAAAAGGAAGGTTAAGTTTGATTTTGAACTTTTCCATTTTTTCCGTTCTGGAGTTATACTTTAGCTGGATGTAGGGCAACCCTGTCCTATGGACACATTGATTCTGCCAGTTTTATTATGCCCCCGCGACGAAAAGTCGGGGGGGCATATTAATTTACCCCCTGTCCATCCGTTCGTCCGTCCGGATATAGATTCATGATTTGTCCGGCTATCTCCTCCTACAGTTTTGGAGCTACAGCTTTAATATTTTGTAGGATGTTTATACACATAATGGAGGTGTGCATGTCCACAGGATTTTGATTTTCTTCAAATATTCTCAAAATGACAGGTAGTTGGACTTAGTCATTTTGTTCGTCATCCGGATATAGAATAGATACATGATTTGTCCGGCTATCTCCTCCTACAGTTTTAGAGCTACAGCTTTAATATTTTGTAGGATGTTTATACACATAATGGAGGTGTGCATGTCCACAGGATTTTGATTTTCTTCAAATATTCTCAAAATGACAGGTAGTTGGACTTAGTAATTTTTTTCGTACTAGCTGCATAAAGGGAACATGGTTTGTCCGGCTAATTCCTCCCACAGTTTTAGAGCTACAGCTTTAATATTTTGCAGGATGTTTATACACATAATGGAGGTGTGCATGTCCACAGGATTTTGATTTTCTTCAAATATTCTCAAAATGACAGGTAGTTGGACTTAGTCATTTTGTTCGTCATCCGGATATAGAATAGATACATGATTTGTCCGGCTATCTCCTCCTACAGTTTTGGAGCTACAGCTTTAATATTTTGTAGGATGTTTATACACATAATGGAGGTGTGCATGTCCACAGGATTTTGATTTTCTTCAAATATTCTCAAAATGACAGGTAGTTGGACTTAGTAATTTTTTTCGTACTAGCTGCATAAAGGGAACATGGTTTGTCCGGCTAATTCCTCCCACAGTTTTAGAGCTACAGCTTTAATATTTTGTAGGATGTTTATACACATAATAGAGGTGTGCATGTCCACAGGATTTTGATTTTCTTCAAATATTCTCAAAATGACAGGTAGTTGGACTTAGTCATTTTGTTCGTCATCCGGATATAGAATAGATACATGGTTTGTCCGACTATCTCCTCCTACAGTTTTAGAGCTACAGCTTTAATATTATGTAGGATGTTTATACACATAATGGAGGTGTGCATGTCCACAGGATTTTGATTTTCTTCAAATATTCTCAAAATGACAGGTAGTTGGACTTAAGTCATTTTTTTCATACTAGCTGCATAAAGGGAACATGGTTTGTCCGGCTAATTCCTCCTACAGTTTTAGAGCTACAGCTTTAATATTTTGCAGGATATTTATACACATAACGGAGGTGTGCGTGTTCACAGGATTTTGATTTTCATCAAATATTCTCAAAATAACAGGTAGTTGGACTTAGTCATTTTGTTTGTCCGTCCGGATATAGATACATGGTTTGTCTGGCTATCTCCTCCTACAGTTTTGGAGCTACACATAATGGAGGTGTGCATGTCTACAGGATTTTGATGGTCAGGCGGGGGCATCAATTGTGTCTTACAGACACACTTCATTTTTAAAAAATCACTCCTAACAAAACAACTTCGTCCATAATTATCAAGTGCGGGGGCATACTTCTTTTCTAGTTTTATTTAATTTTTTTGACAAAGGACATTTCCCAAAATGTCCAAATATATATTTAGTATCCCATGTATATGTTTGTCCTTTACAATCACAAGTAAACTCATAATGAATTTTCTTATCATGGGTGGGTTTTTGTTTTATTTGTTTTTAAACTTTTTTTATCCTATCTTCTTGAAACATCATTGAAGGATCCCCTTTCAATGGCCGAAAGTTTTGTTGATTTAATTGTTTAATCAGTGTGCAAACAGACATAAAAAATATGCATCAGAAGTACCTTTTCATATAACGGTTAGGTGATATTTTCTTCTTGCCATTGTATGGTTAAAAAAAAAGCATGTAATAATACCTACCTCAAGAATACGATATATAATGAATCATGTTGTTGTTAAGTATAATAAATATTGTACATATTTTTTTCTTCAGAAAAAAGAAATAATATCATTCTGGGAGAGTTACCATCATCAACCTCTGACTGGTAGAAATAAGATATTAGCCAGCTTTTGTCCACAGGTGTATGGGTTATATGTAGTAAAACTTGCTGTTGCTATGGCATTAGTTGGTGGTGTTCAGGTAAATCATCTACATTTTTAATCCTGCTGTATATTTTGTTGCAAAATAATTTTTCATTAACGGGGCCATTGTGGTCGTGATCATATGGTAGTTGGATTTATGACTACCTATGGAATCAGTGCCTATGACCACTAACATTGTGAGTTCGAACGCTGCTCAGGCAAGGTGTACTCGATAAAACATTATATGATAAAGTTTGTCAGTCACTTGCGGCAGGTCTGTGGTTTTCTTCAGGAACTCTGCTTTCGTCCAGCAATAAAACTGACCGCCATGATATAACTGATATATTGTTGAAAGTGGTGTTAAACACCATAAACCATAAACCCAAACCTGATTAAATTTATATATAACAATATTAATAGACTTGCTTAAAATCTAAAGGTTGATGGTTTGATTAGATCTATTTTCATAAGTGCTATTCCAGAAAAGGTTATAGGGGAGGAGGGTGTGTTGGAAGACAATTTTTATGGATAACACATGGATGGTGTGTGCATAACAACTTTTCACAATGTAATTCAATTCAGATTCTACTTAGAATTGTAGAGATTGTGGGTATTGCAAAAAAGTACATCACCACACCTACCCTATATTTCATGTTCTTGAGTTTACATCATTATATTGGCAATACCTACTGCATTGGTTGTATAATGGTTAGCTTGCTTGTCTAGTACGGTAGATTGTGGGTTCAAGCCTTTGTCCGGTCAAACCAAAAGACTATAGAATTGGTATTTATTTATTTCTTCTCCATTAAACCAAAAATATTAAGGAGTAAGAGCTCTGAATCAGGGTTTTGTGTCCATGTGGAACGACTATGTCTTCCCACACACTGTTATTTCTGTGATCTGGAACTATAAAAATCCAACTAAGCGTATTGGTCTAGATTAAAGCGGACATCATCATATTCTCAACGAATTAAACCTGTTTTTGCAATACCTCAATAGGTGAGTCGGACGTTAAACCCTCATACTACTACTTGTTTTTGCCATGATATACATGTAGCTGAAAAATGGCTCATTTGGCATTAACCAGGGATCATCTTCTTTACAATATCCTGGAGGGAACACAGTCACTTTGTTACATCTATAGTTAGATTCAAATCAGTAGTGTAGAAGAGTAAAAGACCTGCAAACTAGAAAAAAATATTTATAAGGCCAAAATGAAATTAAGTATGTTTCCTTTTTTCTTGTGCAGAACCTGAAAAAATTTCCTAGTTAATTGTTTCCATATAAAGAGTTTGAGGGCGTTGTGTTGAAAGCAGATGTCTTGGCATCCAGTCAAAAAAAATGTTTGCCTAAGTAGTCTCCTCCAAAGGCTAGGGTAGGCATGTTAGGAAACAGACATTTTTTTAGTTCTGGCCTAATCCACAAAATTAGTTAATGCGTATTACACTTGTATTTTACACATGTGAAACTATTGCAGAGAATAGATGAGACTGGCACCAGAGTGAGAGGAGAAATTCATATGCTTCTTGTTGGTGATCCAGGTCTGTAACAAGTACATTAGTATTTTATTTTATTGTACTTCATCTTACTATTTGAGAGTGGGATTTCCCTTTACCTAAAGTGGGCGTTGTGATCGTATGATAGTTGGATTTACAGCTACCTATGCAATCAGTACCTATAACCACTAACGTTGAGTTCGAATCTTGCTCAGGCGAGTTGTACTCGATATAATATTATGTGATAAAGTTTGTCTGTGACTTACGGCAGGTCGGTGGTTTCCTCCACCAATAAAAATGTCTGCCATGATATAACTGAAATATTGTTGAAAGTGGCATTAAACAAACCTAACCATCCCTTTGCATACCTGTCAACTCACCCGATTATTATAAAATTAAGTAACCAGCAGTTAATCTCTAGAATCCAGACCAGATCAAAACAAACAGCAAATTTACAATTGTTTTCAAATGCCAATTGAAATATTGCAAATACAAAGAAATACATCTCTGTAGGGTCAGACAGAACTTTTTCTTTAAAGCTACTTAACAGAATTTTGTAGAAATTATCATAGAAATATTTTTGTGAGGAGCTGTTTTCAATTTGAAGTCCGAACAGGAAGCAAATATGGCCACCAAAGCCCCTGATTTGCTAAGACATTTTTAACTTTTCCTCTAATTGGCTATTTAGAATCGGATGAAACATGGCAGAAGTATTATTGTTAAGGTGCTGACCACATTTTGTTACATATTTGACTGATGTACACTGTAATAGTAAATCAAATGTGGCTGCCACAACCTTGGATTGGCTGAGACATTTTGAACCTCTCCAGATTTAATAAAGATTTTCACAAAAATATAGAAATATTTGTGGTAAGGTGCTGATAGAATGTTGTTAGCTCTAGTCTTATCAGAAAACCATTATGGCCACCAGGGCCTCAGACTTTATAAGATACTTCAAATTTATTCATTTCAGTTTTTATTTTCTCAAATGAGATTTAATTGTCCATGGTATCAGCATTTCAGATATAGCTGAAATATTGCTAACGTTGGTGTTAAGCACCAATCAATCAATCAATCGTTTTAGTGTATTCTAGATTATTTTTACAATATTATATAATGGACTAATTATTACAGATAGGGTATTATATATCTGTGTAATAAAAAAGACTAAAGTGATAATTTATACATCTTATGGTCCCCATCACATATTGGAAGTTAGCAGTTCCCAGTTTAATTTTGGAGAGTTCTGTTTTCTGCTGACTTATTAAGTGACTTTGAAAACAATAAATTCACTGTGAGTGCTAATTGTAGGACAAGAAACCTGCTCTCCCATATTTTTATTTGTGGAAGTTTATGTTGTCAAGCATGCTTTTGTTTTGTACAGTTGAGCTTATTTGTGTCGAAAATTGTTAAATCAAGTACAGTGGTACTTGTGCAATCCGACATCCTGTACGAAAATTTATGGTCCCAAAGTATTTCTGTTAACTAAAAACAACCTGAGTATTCCGACATCCTGTACAATCCGACACATTTCCCTGATCCCTTGGTGTGTCAGATCAGACAGGTTCCACTGTACAATGTGTGTGTCAAATTCTACAAAATGTGGAACAAGTATATCTTTGACAGATCATATGTACACCCTAATTTAAAATAGAATAAGATTCCAAAAATTGTATAATGTTCAAATTTATGATCATTTATACTGTTACACAGCTGATGTTTCCATACAATTTTTTCCAACCCACTCTATTGCTGACCCCCAGATGTATGCTCACTGCCTCTTGATCTCCACTCGCCCTCCCTCATTTAGTGAAGCAATCATCCACCAGTGACATCATCACATTTATTTAACCATAAGACCTAGAGGAATTAACAGTTCTTTGTTGGATTTCATTTCAGGTACAGGCAAATCACAGTTTCTAAAGTACGCCACAAAGATAACACCACGTTCTGTATTAACTACTGGAATTGGTAGTACTAGTGCTGGTCTTACTGTGACAGCTGTCAAGGTTAGTCACTTATAATAACTAGTGCTGGTCTTACTGTGACAGCTGTTGAGGTTAGTCACTAATAATAACTAGTAATGGTCTTACTGTAACAGCTGTCGAGGTTAGTCACTTATAATAACTAGTGCTGGTCTTACTGTAACAGCTGTCAAGGTTAGTCACTTATAATAACTAGTGCTGGTCTTACTGTAACAGCTGTCAAGGTTAGTCACTTATAATAACTAGTGCTGGTCTTACTGTAACAGTTGTCAAGGTTGGTCACTTATAATAACTAGTGCTGGTCTTACTGTAACAGCTGTCAAGGTTGGTCACTTATAATAACTAGTGCTGGTCTTACTGTAACAGCTGTCAAGGTTGGTCACTTATAATAACTAGTGCTGGTCTTACTGTAACAGCTGTCAAGGTTAGTCACTTATAATAACTAGTGCTGGTCTTACTGTAACAGCTGTCAAGGTTAGTCACTTATAATAACTAGTGCTGGTCTTACTGTAACAGTTGTCAAGGTTGGTCACTTATAATAACTAGTGCTGGTCTTACTGTAACAGCTGTCAAGGTTGGTCACTTATAATAACTAGTGCTGGTCTTACTGTAACAGCTGTCAAGGTTGGTCACTTATAATAACTAGTGCTGGTCTTACTGTAACAGCTGTCAAGGTTAGTCACTTATAATAACTAGTGCTGGTCTTACTGTAACAGCTGTCAAGGTTAGTCACTTGTAATAACTAGTGCTGATCTTACTGTAACAGCTGTCAAGGTTAGTCACTTATAATAACTAGTGCTGGTCTTACTGTAACAGCTGTCAAGGTTAGTCATTTATAATAACTAGTGCTGGTCTTACTGTAACAGCTGTCAAGGTTAGTCACTTATAATAACTAGTGCTGGTCTTACTGTAACAGCTGTCAAAGGTTAGTCACTTATAATAACAGAATATAAACTTTATGATTTTATAATATAAGTGCTGTCTTGAAAGACCACATATTGCTTGCAGAAGGGGTTGTCTCTAAATATAGATTTTTATTGTGGTTGGTTTATGGTGTTTAATGCCACTTTCAACAATATTCCAGTTATATCGTGGCGGTCAGTTTTATTGGTGGAGGAAACTGGAGTACCCAGAGAAAACCACTGACCTGTCACAAGTCACTGACAAACTTTGTCACATAATGTTGTATCGAGTACACCTTGCCATGAACGGGGTTCGAACTCGCACTGATTGGACAGGTAGTTGTAAATCCAACTACCATACGATCACGACTATGACGGCCCCTATGATTTTATTGTGTAAGTGAATTAACATCAGTATGGTTGACATGTCTGACAGAGAGCTAGAGTTTATATAAATATTCTAGGAAAGAAGCATGAATTATGCTGTATCAATAGACAGTTAACATTTGAAATTGTGGTCCATGAATAAGTGAGCTTGATTTTCCTCAGACAACTCAAATACACGTACATTGTAACTTTATGATTAATTTATTTTAGGATGGAGGGGAGTGGCAGTTGGAAGCAGGGGCCCTGGTACTAGCAGATGGTGGTTTGTGTTGTATTGACGAGTTTAACAGTATCAGAGAACATGACAAAGCCAGTATACATGAAGCTATGGAACAACAGACTATCAGTGTTGCTAAGGTAATTAACTTTTCATTTTTAATTTATATTTTTACATCCAAAGGTTTAGCAAAATATTACTTCATGAAGACTGTTTTTCTCGTGTAATTGGATTATTTTTGTGCAATCATAGATTGGGGGGGGGGGGGGGGATGTCATGGAAACAATGATATTTTAGTTATAAGTACATCTACCTATGCAATCTTCTGAGTTCTATTGCTGTCCATGACCCATGATGAGGTGTATTTGATTGATTGCGGTAGATCGTGGGTTCAAGCCCAGATCAGTCAAACCAAAGACTATAAAATTGGTATTTGTTGCTTCTCCACCAAGCATGCAGCATTAAGGAGTTAGAGCAAAGACTGGTTGGCTCGAAATCAGGATAATATGTCTGAGTGAGGTGACATGTCTACCTGCGGGCTGTTGTTTCAGTGAGCTAGCTCTATAAAAAATCCAACTAAGCGTGTTGGTCTAGTACAAAGTAGACCTCATCATCATCTCATTGAAAATTAACTTGTTCTCGCCATGATATAGCTGAAAAATTGCTGAGTTGGCGTTAAACAACAATCACTCGCTCACTCACTCTTTGTGGGAAAAGTACAGTTGTTATTACAAAGAAGTTTGTAATATATCATATGACATAGTAACTCCTTGCTTCCCTTGGATTTATATAATTAAGTCTCCCAAACAAAGTTTGGGGGACTTATTGTTTTTGCTCCGTTTCCTATTATTATTTTTATTTTTATTTTTATTATTATTATTATTATTCTTATTCTTTCTTTCCACAAAGCATGAACTTGTCCACAGCAGATCTCAGGAACTACAGGACAGAATTTCATGAAACTTGGTGGAGTTATAGATATATGTTTCTAGTTGATCCTAAAGATTTCACATTTGTGGTAAAGGGGGTCAAAGCCATATTTTTGGGGTTTCAAATGGGGTGGGGGTTACTATAGAATCCTATGGGAAACTTGAAATTTCGTACATTAATGTTGATAACTTCTAACTGGATAATGATAGACATAAATTTTGACATAGTGATAGGTCACCATTAGAGGAGCAATTCTGCGTTTTCAAAATTTTCAAAATGGCTGCCAAAACACGGCATAAAAATGGGGAGTAAAAATTCAACATTGTCCGATATCATCAAAATTTGATATGTGGGTAGGTAGTGTCAATGGCCGGTTTGGGAGACTTCATAATGGTTAGATTATAATCATATCTTGTTTTAGTCGTTATTGTACCATGGCATTTGATAGCATAATTATATTATTTATCTTTCAGGCTGGCATGGTTTGCAAGCTGGATACTAAAACAACAATTCTGGCTGCTACTAATCCTAAAGGCCACTATGATCCTAATGAGGTGAGAAATTAAACTGTAACCAATACAAATAAACAATCATATTGACAGTCGCTGACTACTACAATCAGACTGACAGTTGCTGACTACTACAATCAGACTGACAGTCGCTGACTATTACAATCAGACTGACAGTTGCTGACTATTACAATCAGACTGACAGTTGCTGACTACTACAATCAGACTGACAGTTGCTGACTATTACAATCAGACTGACAGTTGCTGACTACTACAATCAGACTGACAGTTGTTGACTACTACAATCAGACTGACAGTTGCTGACTACTACAATCAGACTGACAGTTGCTGACTACTACAATCAGACTGACAGTTGCTGACTATTACAATCAGACTGTTGTACTTGATACAACAGTATGAGATAAAGTTTGTCAGTCACCTGCGGCAGATCTGTGGTTTTCTCCGGGTACTCCAGTTTCCTCTACCAATAAAATTGACGGCCGCGATATATTGTTGAAAGTAGTGTTAAACACCCACCATAATTCAACAAAACTGTACTTAAAGATGGCATTCATCTCTTCTGTATATGATATTAAAGATAAAAAGAAAACATATTATCAGTATATACACTTGAATTCAGAGACATTTATATTATTATATCCACACTCGTTGTGATAAGATAATATCAGTTCCTTGCGGTTATCTTATACTCTGTGTGTAATACCGTGTATAGTTAGAGCCTTATATTTATAATTGTATGTACAGTGTAACCTGTATATAAAGGACAGTAAAGGGAACATAAATGAGTAGTTATACCCCCACTCGTAGAGAGGGGGCTATATTGCAATCACCTTGTTTGTTAGTCCATCTGTCCGTCCGTTTGTCCATCCGTTCACACTTTTGTAACAGATATCTCAGCTTAAGTTCTACTGGAAGAAATGATTGCACATCTACTTCCTGTTTACTGTGCGACTTACAAATGAACGAGTGGGGGTATTCTTAGCACGACGTAGCGTGCAACATCTTGTTGCTCTTTATATACAGATTCAAATTATATGCATTATTCATTAAATTGAGAAAATGAAACTGTCCTTTACAGACAGTAATTTGTTATATATACCTACTCTTTATCACGTGTTTGATTGTATATGTATTTATTAATGTTTTGCTAAATATTAATTGCTTAACAACTCATTTTATAAATAAATCTTGGACTGATTTATGTTTCAATTATTTTTCAGTCATTGAGTGTAAACGTAGCTCTAGCCAGTCCTTTACTTAGCAGATTTGACCTTGTCCTAGTACTCCTAGACACCCAGAATGAGGACTGGGACAGAGTTGTCTCCTCTTTTATTCTAGATAATAAAGATCCCCTAGGTAAGTTTAAAGAACTTTTATCATAGTTCATTAACGATCTACCGTTAGAATTCACCAGTTAATATAGCTTTTGCAGTTTGACTTTTAATTCTTTAAATGGACTTGCATTTATTTAAATTTGATTAAAATTGCAAAAATCGGAACAGCTTTGAAAAGCAACAAGATGTAAATGAGTGATTATTGTTTAACGCCAAGTGAACAATTTTTCAGCTACATCATGGTGAGAACAAGTTACATTTGATGAGAGGATAATGATGTCTACTTTGTACCAGACTAACACACTTAGTTGCCTTATTATAGTGTTAGTTTACTGAAACAACAGTCCACGGTTAGACATGTCGCTCCACTTGGACACATTATTCTGATACCCAGCCAACCAGTCTTTACTCTTACTCCGTGCTTAGCAGAAAAGCAGCAAATACCTATTTGATAGTCTTTGGTTTGACTCTACCGGGGCTCAAGCCCACTACCCACCACAGAAAAAGATGTAATACAGACAGAAACTGTATTGTAATATAAAATAGGTAAGTAGAAGATATACAACAAATACACTCATGTTGATAATTGTTTGACTACTGGACATTTAGGTATATGTATCATAAAGGGAAGGTTGATATCTCTTTGACTTGTTTAACCTACAACATTTTTCAGCCTCTCCTTAACAAACACTTTAATTTCCATCATTCAGCTTCTGTCTCAGTCTAATTAAAATTACATCTCCTCACATTCTCCCTCCTTTTTCTTTGTCACTATGTAGAATTTCCCGTACGGCAATAAAGAAAAAAGGGGGTGCAAATGGGGAGATCTAATTTTATCAAGATTGCTTCCATCTTCATGTTTTAAACTTTGGGGTTATAACCAGAGGAGTTGTTTGTTTTGTTGTCAATGTGGTTGTCAATCATCACAGTATTACTTTCTTCTTATCAATATCAAGTGTATTATATTTCGTTAGTTGACCCTGTGCTATGTCTATATCTCACTTGATTTCATTTATTGTGCTTTTTTATTGTCATTATTTGGTGAGTCTATGTTTTATAAACAGGTGAGGGATACAAGGTTGTATATCAGAGTCAAGTCTCTAGTGTTTAATTGTAGGTGATGTTGATCCCAGGTCATTATGGAGTATGGAGAAAATGCAGGCTTACATTTCATTGATAAAAACTATTAATCCAGAGCTGACAGAAGATGCTAGTAGGTGTGTACATAGTCAAGAATCAAAACAATTGTTTTCACATAAATATAGAAATATTCAAATAAAAAAAGCATGCATTAAAAGTTGTATGCTACTATTAAATGTAAAGAATATATATATATATTTTTTAGAACCTAGATAGAAAAGTAGTAAACCCTGTAAACTATCTGATGTAAGGAGTGAGGTATATCTTGACACAATCATTTACATGGTTAAGGAAGGTCTACATATAGATGCAGGCAGGAGCCAGGCACTGATTTAGAAGGGACATACTGGTCATGCCCCCCCTCCTTAAATTTGCAAATCATATGCTATACAGCATAGTTTTCTAGAATACTAGTAATGGCTTTGATTCATCAAGCTTCTAGACTTACTGGTGCTCTAACTTGTATCCATGGAGGACCAAAGCTGTACCCCAGACCCTTCACCTAGATTTCACATCCCCCCCCCCCCCCCCCCCCCGAACACCAACACCTGGATCCACACCTGGCTATCAACAAAATCCTATCACATCACTTACTTGGTGATCGGAACAGAAATAGTTTTATAAATATAAAAACAAAATTCATTCATAGTCTCATAATTTACAGGGTATTGAGGGAATATTATAAGGCACAGAGAGGAGCTGATGACAGAAACGCTGCACGCACTACTATGAGACTACTACAAAGTATGATACGCTTGTCTCAAGGTAAATTGTCTGCTGCTAACCCAAAATTGACTGGAGGAAGGTTATGAAGAATACAGTGCAAAGTATAATCTGGCTACAAAAAAAAACCAACAAAAAACAAACTGGTATTTGACAAGATGCAAAACAAAAGTGCCACAAATTTTGACTTCTGATGATGTGCAGCATCAAGACATTTACATGGAGTAATAACATTGATCTGGAAATGAAATATAATTAAGTTTGAATTGTTAAACGATATGCAGTCCAAATCTGGTTGTGTTAAATACAAAGGGAGCAGTAATTTTACTTTAAAATAACCTTCAGTATTCATGTAATCTATGGTAAAAGCTACTATCAACAAACAAATCCTTGCTTCAAGCTATCTTAGAATTTTTCATCAAAAAGAATTGAGGGGGGGGTTGGGGGGATAGGGGAAACATTTGTCTTTGTGTCAAAACTAGCCTTTAATTTCATTGTTGTTTATGTCTGGAAACATCTTCAGACATGAACTTGCTTTATTGAATTGTACAATGGGTGTTTCATTAAAAACTTGTGTGGGCATCACCACATACCTGTGTCACCGAGTTTGAAATCTGCTGAAATGTTCGGAAATTAAAACGACTTTCTGCATCGCATGCACCTGAGAGATTAATTTTTTTTAAACTTAAATTCAACAGTGACATATCCTTCATCATTATGAATGCACTGGTTGTATTCGCATGTCGTAAATAATTTAACATGAAGTTTTTGGTGATTGTTTATACCAGAAGTGAAACTTGGGTGTATTTGGTTGGATGTTCTCGGGATTCTTAATGTCAGCCGTTGGGTAAAAGAATACAAAATATTGGTAGACGACATATGATAACATTGTTGTGATATCTAACTCGGATAGGGCTTAACATAAACAGAAAGTTTTTATTGAAAAAGAAGAGGCAAAATTAACAAAGCTAGGTAAAGAACTCAACATCCCACTAGAAACAAAGATGGCGACCATGTAATGTTAAATCTCCATAGAGATAATGAAGGATGTTTTCATTCTTTCAAACTGTCAAGGGAGAATATAAAACATGTACCTTTACCTTGTGATGGAGTATAGCATTTGATTTTCAATATAAAAGGGTAAGGAATGAGCATATAAAAAATAAGTAACATATTTTGTAAAAATGGATCATGTGACACAGAGTATGGAATTTCTTTTAATTTTCTTAATATGGAATTTGCGACACCCTGCTATAACCTATTCTTATTGATGATTTGTACATTTTCTCTTTGATCTTTACATGCAATAATATCAAATATCAAGCAAAAGCGTGATATTAATATAATATCGCTGTTTTCTAATATGACGTTATTAATGATGTCACGTTGCCAAATCCTCGATAAATATACTATCATTGTTATGTTTGGCTTGAAATGGACTTCTCATCACATCTCAGTCTTCACCTTCAATGTGAGATTGCTCTGAGAAATCTATTCTCGCAAAACAAATCAACAACAGTATATATATCACAACCCTCTCATGGAATTCATTATTTAATATTAAAATTTGGGATAACGAAATTCCTTTCTTCAACTGATATTAAGCTTACATTGTCTGAAATAACTTTATTTCCCATGAAATACTAAATTAAAAGTGAATTGTATGATCCCTATTAATAAATTATATACAGCAGAGATTATGATTAATTTAACAAACTAACAAACATCTTATATTAATTAACAGCTCATGCCAGACTGATGTTCAGAAATGTTGTAACAGTACAGGATGCTGTTGTTGCAGTTACTCTAATGGAATCTACGATGCAGGTAAAAAAAACAACCAGAAACAACCATACCAACCTAATGTTTGGTTCAGAATACAACAGTTAAACAGATTAGCAAAACAGATATGATTAAGACCTAGATTTCCAATGCCGTTTGTCATGGTCTTGTTTTTATTTTGTGTTCAATGATTTGAGTGAGTGAGTGATTGTTGTTTAACGCCAACTCAGCAATTTTTCAGCTATATCATGGCGAGAACAAGTTAATTTTTCAATGAGATGATGATGAGACCCGCTTTGTACTAGACCAACACGCTGAGTTGGATATTTATTGTGTTATCTCACTGAAACAACAATCCGCAGATAGACATATCGCCCACTCGGACACATTATTCTGATTCCAAGCCAACCAGTCTTTGCTCTGTCTCCTTAATGCATCATGCTTAGTGAAGAAGCAACAAATACCAATTTTATAGTCTTTGGTTTGACCCGACCAGGGCTCGAACCCATGATCTACCGCACTTGAGGCGAGCAAGCTAACTTATACCACCGATGCGGTTTCAATGATTTGAGGCGAGAGGTAGTTGATCGTCGTTGTTCGTTTCTTTATATTGCACTTTTATATAATTAGAGTGTGATGACACAACTCCTGCTGATGTCTTGATATACTTTATACAAAAATCCTTTATTTATTTATAAGTAGTTGAATCTTGTTTAGTCAAAGTCGAACAAATTAATTTTGCACATCAAAAAGACAGAGTAATCAAGTTTTCTGGCTTAAATTAAACTAAATGCTGTAACAAACGAACGAAATATTTACTTCCGAGTTATCAAAGAAACGACTTGAGTTTGTGATAACAATACTCGACCCTATGATAAAAAAAATTAAATGACGATTCTAGATGCTATTTGAGTTGAAACCTTTTATATATGAGTAATTACGAATCGTATTTATCTCACAGAATTGTTATAATTGATATAAATTTATCGTACTTATTTGTAGGGAGCAGCCTTGTTGGGAGGTGTAAATGCTTTACATACAGCCTTTCCTGATGAAGCCGAGGAGGAATACAAGTTACAAGGTATGACAATTTGGTTTTTATGGTGTTTAATGCCGTTTTTAACAATATTTCAGTTTTATTGGTAGAGGAAACCTGAGTACCCGGAGAAAACCACCGACCTGTCGCAAGTCACTGACAACCTTATCACATAATGTTGTATCAAGTACACCTCGCCTGAGCAGGGTTCAAACTCACAATGTTAGTGGTGATAGGCACTGATTGCATAGGTAGTTGTAAATCCAACTACCATACGATCATGACCATGACAGCCCTTCAAGGTATGACAAATGTCCAAGATATCTATATTAATTGAGTGCCTCGGATGTGTATTCCTCTTGTTAATTCCATCGGTGGCACTCAACTCTTTATCAATTGAAAAGCCAATAGTTAAACAAAAACTCTCTAATCATGTCTATAGATATGAAGTTTTTAATGCCCTGAAGTACCAAGGGAAATCAGAACAAGTTATCTTTGCCGCTCAGTGTCACGTTTCATACATACGTGAAACATCATATATAATGTGACATCGATGTGGGTAATTTTTATAGGTCAGGTAACCAACGCATACAAGGGTACATGTTTTGTTCGCCTAACTCTTGCAGATTTCAAGCTAAAAGTTGTTTACAAGATATTTTTACATATACGAAATGTGTTCATACCATCAGCATTATTATTTTCTTTAATTTTTCGCAAGGGGCATCTAATGTGTCTTACAGACACAGCAAATGTATAAATAACAAAATACTGTTTGGACTTAAACCTCCGGTGAACTATTATGATGTTGTCTAACATTAATATACAAATGCTTCCTAATTTCATAGTGTAATACAAGTACCCATTAAAATTAGATATCATGTACAATTGTTTACATAACGTATATGGAAAGTAATATAGTGATATTTACTTTATTTTTAACCTCATCATGCCATCATAGACAAAAAAAATTATGTGTATTTTTCAGCTGAACTTGTTCTGAATAGGTTGAATTTACTAGATCTACTCGAGGATGAGATGAAAATTTTGGAAAATTATAAAAATCAAGTAGTAGATGAGACCGTTGACATCAGTGGTCAAAGTTATGTACAAAATCCACCTATAACACAAAGTCAGAGACAGATAGTTCCAGATACAATGGACGGTAAATCCTCCAGCTCTTCATTATCATTACGTGGATTACAAAATCAAGGGGAGGTAACCGTAGACACTTCACAAAAACTAACAAACAAGATCCAGCAGTCCAGTAATGAAGGAGATGTTACTTCACAGAGAATGGAAGATATAGATGAACAACTTAACCAGAGATCTTCACAGATTTCAATACCTCGGGGGATTTTGAGTAATAAATTACATGAGAATCAAAGGGAGATTACTCAGGCATTTCCTGCAAATGGTCTAAATAGTAAATTATCTAATATTGAAATTGATGATACTTGTCAACAAATAGGTGTATTTGAACAGAAACAAATGGAAAAAGAAATGAGAACGAAACAGTTCAGTACAGGAAAAGTAGTGAAAAGAAAGAGTTTAGAGGAAGACATAGATCATGCCAATATATCTTTGACTGATTTGTTAAATTGTAGTGAAACCGAATCATATTCACTTTCACATTCTGTTATTTGTCCATCTATTGGGCAGACTCCTACTGAATCAAATGATGTTCCTTTTACTTCAACTCAGCTTTCAAGAGTATCTCCCTTAAACAATGGAACTAGGGCTGAACATTTAGATCTGTCCTCGGTCTTAGAAGAAAAGCATGCTGACACAAATAATACAAACAATAGCAACAATTTGATAACAGACGTTATTAAAAATAGAAATAACAGAACTAAAAAACATTTAGTTAGCAAATCTGAAAGAATTGAAGAAACTGGTTGTGATTTTTTGGACAATATCGACATGGAAATCAACAATAAAGCAAGACTTGTGTATGTAAAAGATAAAGTTGAACCAAATAGTAAACGTAAAAAGGGGAAAGAGTTAGTAGCAAAATTGAAATCTAAAATGAGTGCTGTGGAGAAGAAACGTGGCAGTTTAGAGCTTAGCCATTCTGATTCAGAAGACCAATCTGAAAATAAACATAAATCAAAGGAAGATAATTGTCTTGAGGAGACAGTTAAAAATAGCAATCAGGACAAACTTTCATCAAGTACACTGTCAAAACTTAAGCTGTTTGTATTTGATAATAGCAACTCGTCTCTAGCCAGAAGAGACAGAGAACCAGAAAGTGAATTAAAAATTCAATCTTCTTCCAATAGAAACACAACACTGAATAGTGATCAGAAAAATTGTAGAAAAATAAATGATGAAGATAGCAGGCTATCTGAGAGTATGATATCAGGGCATTTGTGGACTGATGGAAATTCCGGTACAATTTCACAAGTAAACGGAACTAATATTGATAATTCCACGAAAGTTAAGCGTGCATGTGATTTACTTAATCTTGTTAGAAATAATCAAAAATCTAGAACAAACTGTCAGTTAAGTCAAGACATACCTTCAAATTCACAATCTTCTGTCTTGTCTGTCAGTAAACAGACTATGAATATTCATCAGTGTGGGAGGAGTCAAATTGTGCCACAATCTTCTCAAAGTC
This sequence comes from Bathymodiolus brooksi, assembly GCA_963680875.1. Classification (NCBI taxonomy): domain Eukaryota; kingdom Metazoa; phylum Mollusca; class Bivalvia; order Mytilida; family Modiolidae; genus Bathymodiolus; species Bathymodiolus brooksi. The sequence continues at coordinate 57,126,015 of OY804585.1, read as the reverse complement.
CATCATGGCTGACATCGTTGAGCTCTAAAAAGTCAACGACCTCTACACCTGTATTTAATGTAACTGACGACGATTTCAATGATCTTGATCTTGATTTAGATATTGACCACAATGCAACAAAAAGACAAAAAGTATCGTGAGATCAATTATATTCTTGTAATATTTCTCAATATATGAAATTTGAAAAACTATTTGTTTTTTAACTACGGGTACAGTGTCCAATCTTTGTGAGCATTAGTACACATCTCGCTTCTGGTATTGGTCTGAAATCATGGTTTTTAAAATGTCTTTATTTGTCTGGACTTTATTATGGCAAAAAAAATAATGTTTGACCTGCTGATTTTTTAACCAAATAGTCGTTCATTTTTTGCCATCACTTGGCGTCCGTCGTCCGTTAACTTTTCACATTTTAATCTTCTCCTCTGAAACCCCTTAGCCAAATGAACTGAAACTTGGTAGGAAGCATTTATGGAAGGTCCTCTATTAAAATGCTCATTTTGTCCCGATCCATTAACAAACATGGCCACCACAGGCAATTCTTGTTTCTGATTGGCTGATTTGAAAAAATCTTCTCTTCTGAAACCGCTTTACCAAATGAACCGAAACTTGATAGGAGGCATCTATGGAAGGTCCTCTATAAAGTTTGCTCATTTCGGCTCGATTCGTTAACAAACATGGTGCCACAGGCAATTCTTGTTTCTGATTGGCTGATTTTTAAAAAATCTTCTCTGAAACCGCTTGACCAAATGAACCAAAACTTGGTAGGAGGCATCTATGGAAGGTCCTCTATAAAGATTGCTTATTTCGGCTCGATTCGTTAACAAACATGGCCACCACAGGTAATTCTTGTATCTGATTGGTCGATTTAAAAAAATTCTTCTCCTCTACAACCGCTTGGCCAAATGAACTGAAACTTGGTAGAAATCATCTATGGAGGGTCCTCTATAACAATTGCTCATTTCAACTCGATTCGTTAACAAATATGGCACCACAGGCAATTCTTGTTTCTGATTGGTTGATTTCTAAAAAATCTTCTCCTCTGAAACTGCTTGGCCAAATGAACCGAAACTTGGTAGGAAGCATCTATGGAAGGTCCTCTATAAAGAATGATGCTCATTTCGTCCGGATCCGTAAATGAACATGGCCGCCACAGGCAATTCTTGTTTCTGATTGGTCGATTTAAACAGATTCTTCTCCTCTATAACCGCTTGGCCAAATGAACTTGAAACTTGATAGGAAGCATTTATGGCAGGTTCACTATAAAGACTGCTCATTTCATCCCGATCCGTAAATAAACATGGCCAACACAGGCAATTCTTGTTTCTGATTGGTCGATTTCTAAAAATCTTCTCTGAAATCGCTTGGCCAAATGAACCAAAACTTGGTAGGAAGCATCTATGGAAGGTTCTCTATAAAGATTGCTCATTTAGTCCCGATCTGTAAACAAACATGGCTGTTATAGGCAATTCTTGTTTCTGATTGGTCGATTTCTAAAAACTCTTCTCATCTGAAACCTCTTGGCTAAATGAATTGAAACTTGGTAGGAAGCATGTATGGAAGGTTCTCTATAATGATTGCTCATTTCCTCCTGATCTGTTAACAAAAATGGCCACCACAGACAATTCTTGTTTCTGATTGGTCGATTTCTAAAAAATCTTCTCTGAAATCGCTTGGCCAAATGAACCAAAACTTTGTAGGAAGCATCTATGGAACGTCCGTTATAAAGACTGCTCTTTTCGTCCCGATGCATTAACAAACATGGCTACCACAAGCAATTCTTGTTTCTGATTGGTCAATTTCTAAAAAAAATCTTCAACTCTGAAACCACTTAGCCAAAATTAACTGAAACATGATAGGAAGCATCTATGGAAGGTTCTGTATTAAGTTTCCTCAAAGCAGAATGAAAGGTGAGTGACACAGGCTCAGCCCACTGAGCCTCTAGTTCTTTTCTCAATAAAAAGTTGGAAATATGGAAGAAATAACTATGACCGTAAATTATGAAAAATAAGTTTATCATAATGGTCATCAATATCAACAAAGCAAACAACCACCTCTCATCTTAACTGATTACAAAAAAGACGACATTTGGTATTTACTGCTTCTCCGCTAAGCACACAGCATTAAGGAGTAAGAACAAAGACGGGTTGGTTCAGAATTAGGATAATGTGTCCGAGTGGAGCGACATGTCTACCTGTAGACTGTTGTTTCAGTGAGCTAGTACTATTTCTACTTCTACCATATACTTAGATACGATTACGTAACCCTCATTCCGCTTGTGCTCCAGTTAGGGTTACGAATCGGTCCCATTCAACGTATGGGAGCAAATTAAAATTTTCGTTAAGTGAATATTTCAACTTTCTTTTTGCATATCTGGTCATAATTATTATTCCCTACAATTTTTAAGTAATGGCGATACGAAATAAGTGTTACAATACCTGTTTCTACCTTCATGATCGATTTAGTATTCGAAAATTGTTTCTTGTCCGCCATGGCAGCTTACGTATACTCTCGTGATGGGCGGAGCCTATCCATATATGGATCTGAATGCCAAATATGAAAAAATGTTACTATGATGTTTTACTACGATTGATCCAAATAAGGATATCTCCAAAACGAGGCAAGTGCACGTGAAATAGCAAAATGTCGGACAGAAAGAAGATTTCATGCATTCAAATTTTCAGATGGATATAAGTCTACTATGGATTGATGCAGCGTTTACTTAACACCTCAAGGTTTACCTAAATATATTTATCTTTCACCCCCGTTAATTTTTCCAACCACTTACAACGGAATTAGGACAAAAAACCACCCGGTGTGAATCACTCCGGGCGCTGCTCCCATACGTTGAATGGGACCGATTCGTAACTCTCGCTGAGAGCAAAAGTGGACTGAGGGTTACGTTATCGTATCTACCATATACTGACCGCCTTAAATAATTTGAAGATTATGTCAGAGGTT